>AP027104.1:69649915-70249915 GCA_028142955.1 Pinctada fucata | reverse complement strand
TTCAGATTATTTGTAAGAGCAAGATTATTTTTTTCTGTCACACCATAAGAAAATTTATTTTTTTCATCAAAATTGAGAGCAAAATTATTTTTTTCGAAAAAAACCCAAGCCCCCCCCCCCCCCCCAGAATATAAAATGGACCGTGCCTAAGTCCCCTACCGGCGGCATATCTTTATGTCCTGCAACTCTGCCTATGAATTACTCTTCAATTAAACATGAGTTTTAATTAAACTTACTGTCTGTGCAGCTCAGTTCTGAGGTTTTATCTGCTTTATCGATTCGAAAAAGAGGTCAAGCGTGACGGAAGTTGAACTTGCTCTGTAACTATCCAAGACTAAGCTGAGTATCAAATTTTACCTGAATATCACTATTTGTTGCAGGAAAAAGTCTGAAAACTGACAAAAACTGAATTGTGCAAGTCATCAAGGGGCATAACTCCTCGAAAAATAGGTCAAGCGTGACAAAAGTCGAAATAGGTCAAGCGTGACAAAAGTCAAACTTGCTCTGTAACTATCCAAGACCAAGCTGTGTATCAAATTCCATCTCAATATCTCTATCCGTTGCAGAAAAAAGTCCGGAAAACTGACAAAAACTGAATTTTCCAAGTCATAAAGGGGCATAACTCCTCGAAAAATGGGTCAAGCGTGACAAAAGTCGAACTTGCTCTGTAACTATCCAAGACCAAGCTGTGTATCAAATTTCATCTCAATATATCCATCCGTTGCAGAAAAAAGTCCGGAAAACTGACAAAAACTGAATTTTCAAAGTCATCAAGGGGCATAACTCCTCGAAAAATGGGTCAAGCATGACGAAAGTCAAACTTGCTCTGTAACTATCCAAGACCAAGCTGTGTATCAAATTTCATCTCAATATCTCCATCCGTTGCAGAAAAAAGTCCGGAAAACTGACAAAAACTGAATTTTCAAAGTCATCAAGGGGCATAACTCCTCGAAAATTGGGTCAAGCGTGACGAAAGTCGAACTTGCTCTGTAGCTATCCAAGACCAAGCTGTGTATCAAATTTCATCTCAATATCTCCATCCGTTGCAGAAAAAAGTCTGGAAAACTGACAAAAACTGAATTTTCAAAGTCATCAAGGGGCATTACTCCTCGAAAAATGGGTCAAGCGTGACGAAAGTCGAACTTGCTCTGTAACTATCCAAGACCAAGCTGTGTATCAAATTTCACCTCAATATCTCCATCCGTTGCAGAAAAAAGTCCGGAAAACTGATATTCGGACAGACTGACAGACAGACCAAGAGGAAACTAAGAGACCCCTTCGGCGTTGCCGGTACCAAGCTGTGTATCAAATTTCATCTCAATATCTCCATCTGTTGCAGAAAAAAGTCCGGAAAACTGACAAAAACTGAATTTTCAAAGTCATCAAGGGGCATAACTCCTTGAAAATTGGGTCAAGCGTGACGAAAGTCGAACTTGCTCTGTAGCTATCCAAGACCAAGCTGTGTATCAAATTTCATCTCAATATCTCCATCCGTTGCAGAAAAAAGTCCGGAAAACTGACAAAAACTGAATTTTCAAAGTCATCAAGGGGCATTACTCCTCGAAAAATGGGTCAAGCGTGACAAAAGTCGAACTTGCTCTGTAACTATTCAAGACCAAGCTGTGTATCAAATTTCACCTCAATATCTCCATCCGTTGCAGGAAAAAGTCTGGAAAACTGATATTCGGACAGACGGACAGACAGACAGACGGACAGACTGACAGACAGACCGAGAGGAAACTAAGAGTCCCCTTCGGCGTTGCCGGTAGGGGACTAAAAAGGGCAAAGGAAATTAAAGTGATAGTTCCAGTCTATAATACTGAATATCAGGAAAATTTAAACCTTTTTTTTATGTCCCCACACCTTTGTAGCTGTAACACAAATCATCTGTAGATGTCCTTGAAGAGGTAACTTGACATCAAGATCTATCTAAAATAGTTGACCAACAAGCAAGGCAATAAAAATATAATTCTCCTGTCAAATCTTTTGGTCCTATTGCAGCAATTAAGAATAAAATGAAAGAGGAAGATGTCTAAAATGGATTTAACAGCTACAAATTTTAGCAATCAGACAGCACATGGAATCTTGTAAAATGAAAATAGGAAGAAGTAAATGTCCATTTAAGACAGCATATGTTTTCAACACAACAATAGACACAGACAAGGAAGACCAAAACAGTAAAGACACCATCAAAACACTGAAGACTACACATAAACCTCCGACACTAATTGGCAGTAGGCACCACTTAGTACTACTATTACATGATCACAGAATATTCACAACACCCTTATATGTTGCACTATACATGATGTTGAAGTTAGCACAAATTTTTGTTTTTGTTATTCAATTCCCCAAAACATTATGTTGTGAGATCATATATGAAAAGAAAAACATTTACATCTTTCAACCTCTAATTTTTTTTATTAATTTCAGAAATACACTGTTATTTCTTTTAATATAAAGTACACAAATTTCACAGGATTTGACAAAGAATGAAGTAAAAAAAAATTAAAACATTCTATATATTATTCATTTACAACATTGAATAGATAGTCTGCTGCAAGTGAGACAACTCTATCTTAAACAGAATATAAACATCAAAATATAAAAGCAGTCAGATCTTAAAATAAGCACATTGAAGTGGGAATAAAATAATATCAGTATCACTTTATATTCTTTGTAAAACCCTATTTTGTTTAATTTTAGTCTGTCTCAACTGTAATTGCATCTGTAACTGTTCTGGTAATTCTGGGTTTGTGAAGTAATCTGAAAACAAGCATTAATAATACAGAATGTAAAAGATTTGTTTTAAAATATGTATTATGATGTTGGACAAATATCTTCATCATTTATATCATGTATCATTTCTCTGTACCATTGTTTTCATTTGTTTGTGAGAATAAATCAATACAATTCTTTTCTCTACTGTATGTTTAAAATTCACTGGAATAAAAACAAAATTACCTCAAAAAATGTACTAAATTCATTCTACATACCTGCAGCAAAGTCCTTGATGTTATCTGGCCTCTGACTTAATACGTCTCTACAAAAGATTTTTTATCATACGTTCATAAAAGCTTTTAAAATAGAATTTTCTCTTAAGTAACTAATCTACCAATATGAGCTATAATAAATGTTTGATCGCTGAGCATATCTATGTCCTGCAATTCTGCATAGAATGCTTCAATTAATCTATACATCTATAAATTTAAACCTGACCTGTACTTGCACCAAAAGATGAATGCCCACACAAATCAGTTAATTATCTGCAGTAACAGAAAAGGTTTGGAAAACTGAAAATTTCATGAAATTTGCTAAGGCAAAGGGTGCTAACTTTTGTATAAATAGGTAAATGTATATCAAAACTAAATTGATATGAATCACACTATAATGTATTCACATACCAAAAATTAGACAGAGAACAGCGAGACGGTAGGGGACTAATAATTGAAATATATAATAATTTAAAGATTACTCTTAATACCTGTATACAAACCAAATGTATTTTTCTGATTTTCTGTCTTTTTCAATATTTTTTTGTCAATCTGCAAGGACTTTTCTCGTAGTTTAGATTCTAGTCTAGAAGTGAATTTCTTTTAAACTAGATTATTCAAGGCTGACTAAATAATATACTTCAGTGACTTTTTGACGAGTCTTGTATTGGATAATAATAAACTACTTTCAATAATATTAAAAACATGTAACTTACCCCAAAAATCCTGCTATTAAACATTCCACTTCTGGATGATCTCTCAGATACTTTTCATTTTCTGTTCTTGTTTTAATCTGAAATAAGAAATAAAAAAACCCATCTATTACCAGTAAGATCATAATACTTAGTATTGGGAATCGGATGGAGTAATCAAAATCGATTAATCTGATACAGTGTAAGCCTTTCGATTGTAATCAGATTATTATTATACACTGCAAAACTGTAAAATATTTCATGATTTGTCCATAACTTACTTTTTATTGACAGCAAATTCGATGGAAACTTGGCAAAATGTAATTATAATGTTTCATACGAGTGGAGTATGCATACTGACCTAAGTCAAGATATATATAAAATGACTTAAATTATTAGTACGCCATAAGAACTGTTTCTCTATAGCAAAAATATGGTTTAATGATGAAAATATTTCATTTGTGTAATGTTTTAAATTTCCCCAATTTTAATCATTTATCAAAATCATAATCGATTATCTTGATCAGAAGGGTCTGGCAACGATGTCGCCAACATCGGCACAACACTAATAGCGAACAAAGCTCGCTGTAAAGGCCCGGATTTATGGTAACGCGTATACGTAAGTATGGGAAAATGCACAGGCTAAAGATATACATACTTGGAGATGAAAAAGTATGGTAACAGTACTGCGGATACTGGTAAAAGTGACTCGATTCCCATAAACGACAGAACAGGAGAACATACAAATGTACCTTGACAAATTCGCAATGGATAGAATCTTCTATTTTATGGCGCAATAAAACTAAGTGAAACTCGCCGAATTGTTCGTTACAGTTTGAAAATCAGAAATTCAGCAGCAACTAATCTGCAATCTTTATCACTAATGACGACAGAACGGTACGTAACTTTGCAGTATGCTTTATGTCATTATTCCTCTATATGTGACATCATTTTAGCAATGCGCCCATTTTCACGTGCAAGAATGGTACACAGTTGTAGTACTTAATGCAAGAAGGAAAAGTAACACAAAACAGCCGTGATTTTCTAACGCTTTTCAGTGTATCATACAAACAAGATAGATATGATCAAAATAATTATTTGGTAAAGAAGAAAGATTTGATTTTTTCAATTGATTTCAAGGTTATTAGAGAGGAAAAGGGAGGGATTTCAGACTCCCTCGCTAATGATCTACGTCTGTGTAAAGTACATGGGACGGATCCATATTTATTATTTTTTTGGCAGTGGGAAGGGGAGTTCCAGCTTGACCGGCGGTGAGGGATTCTTGGAGTCCCAATGTTATGATTTTGAAAAGTTTTCGATTTTGAGATCAAGGTTTTTAAGGTTTTACAAAATTTTTGGTGTCTTTTTCCTCTGCTCGCACATAAGGCTTTGCCTTGATTCATATTAATTTTCAGAACCTGTATATTTGAAATTGGTCTGGTCCCCTGGAATTGGGAAAATCTACATGATACATCCTCAGGGCCCTATAGAATTCCCATTTGTTGCATGGATCGGGAAAGAAAAATTCTAGCACAAATCTCAAATGAGATTACGTTGCATCTAACTCAATTTAAACTATTTAAGTCACTATTATCATTATGTTATATTAATTCAGTTGGAAGAAATATTCTTTTGAGTTTTGTTTTGTCTTGACAGCGGGAGTTTGCTCTGACCAAAATATATTTACTGGGTCGTAAACGTACAATTACCTACCAACCTTGAATTTATTTAATTTTTCTTGTTGTTCTTGACTAAGTGCCCCTAAATTATTTGATCCACCTAAGTCATAAGGCTCCATCCCATGGGGTGGCCGATGTTTTGGTTGGTCCGCCATTATTGCTAAGGAAAGTCTATAGCGCCGTTTCGTCCTGCGTTAATTTCGTTCCATGTAATATGAATCAAGGCAAAGCCTTTTTGTGCGAGCGGAGAGAAAATAGATATTATTATAATATGAATCAAGGCAAAGCCTTTTTGTGCGAGCGGAGAGAAAATAGATATGATTATATAAAATAAAAAAAGATTTTTCTTTTTTATTTTGACTATGACGGTTTATCTTATCTGACAAAACTTTCTGTTTGATGATTGCCAAAAAAGGTAGTATATAAGGCGAGTGGAAAAACGGACGCATTTGTTAAATTGATCTAGACCAGCAGATGAACATTTTAATAATTCATTTTTTATTTTGTAAGAATAATGTTTAGGCTAGATGAAAATAAATTACTTAAGAACAAAAGAAAAAACAAACATATTCCGACTTCTGACAGTACGAAACCACCCGAGACGAGAAAAGCAATCAGAGCGAAACGTCTCGTTTAAAACCGGAAATGTCGGATTTCCCGTGGTTACGCCGCCTTGTTGATGCTATATCGTTACCTGATTTACGAAAAATATTTTCAATAAATTTAACTTATAAACAAAAATTGAGTATAACATATACGTCTACTTGGAGTCGAAAAAAAATTTAAATGGCAATATCCAGCATCTCCGCAGTAACTCTGTCTGCGAGGGGACGAAAATTTTTGAAAGCATAGTAGTACATTCTCATTCTTTGATTCAGCATATTTTCTCAATAAGATATGTGTATACGCGTTACCATAAGGGCGAGCTTCGCTCGCTAATATATAAAATAAAAAAGATCTTTCTTTTTTATTTTGACTATGATGGTTTATCTTATCTTACAAAACTTTCTATTTATGATTGCCAAAAAAGGTAGTATAAGGCGAGTGGAAACACGGAAGCATTTGTAAATTTGATCTAGACCAGCAGATGAACATTTTAAGGGGGGGGGGGGGGGGGGCTTAAAAATATAGTTCTTTAAAAATATGGTTCTTTATAATTCATTTTTATTTTGTAAGAATAATGTTTAGGCTAGCTGAAAATAAATTACTTAAGAACAAAAGAAAAAACAAACATATTCCGACCACCCGAGACGAGAAAAGCAATAAGAGCGAAACGTCTCGTTTAAAACCGGAAATGTCGGATTTCCCGTGGTTACGCCGCTTATTGATGCTTTATCGTTACCTGATTTATGAAAAATGTTTTCAATAAATTTAACTTATAAACAAAAATTGAGTATAACATATACGTCTACATGGAGTCGAAAAAAATTTAAATGGCAATATCCAGCATCTCCGCAGCAACTCTGTCTGCGAGGGGACGAAAGTTTTTGAAAGCATAGTAGTACATTCTCATTCTTTGATTCAGCATATTTTCTCAATAATGTCACGTTATATTCCAGCGACAAATTAGACATTTTTATTTTCAAATTGATTTTCGTTAAATTCATTTATAATCCTCTATTTATTCTTAGTTTTCAAAGGAATGTGACAATTCGGACTATACTCAGACACTTTCCTATATGTCAAAAGTAATTTGTTTGTCTACGTTTTCTTCAAAATGTTTATTTAATCATTTCCACAAGCAAATCTCTCATTGATGTCATTTTCTTTATAATGCCGCTTGCCTTCATTTACTTTGTTATTTGTTACTTTCTAATCCTTTAATTGTTTGTATTGACACTTTCTTTGTTCTTGTATGTGTCGGATTGAGTGAAAGTGAATCGTGTGAGAGAATGAGAGATCTCGGGAGTTAGTTGACCGCCACGGAGCTGACCGGGCGTGATTTGCAGTTGTTCCGGAATTTCCGACTTCTGAAAATTATCTGTTTTTTTACGTACTGCGGAATTTCCAAGTACGATCAAAATACTTGCATTTTATTTTATGGAGTGTATGTGTGAGTGGATTCGGATTTTATGTAATTTCATATTTCGGACCGTAATAAACAAATTAACTGTCATTGCTAGCATCTTTCATCGTTTCACAATTTTGAACAATCACACGCAAAAACGTCGTTGTGACAAGTGGCGGAGAATCCTAAGGGTAATTTGCCCGGAGGTATAGTACATATATTTTGTGCTACCTTGATTCCGTACCTCAGACTCTACCAAATTATTCCCCAAGTTATTCCCCAATTTATTTATTTTCACGTGGAGATATGGAATTACATCAAACTAAGTGCTATCGTTGTGGAGAAGACTTCGGACGCGGCCATCTTGGAGTCTGCAAAGGAATGAATCGGTGCTGTTTTAACTGCAAGAAAATTGGACACCTATCAAAAATGTGCAGAGCCGTCAAACAACCAACAGTGAGTGTGAGTGTGATCAGAGTGGTAGCCCGTAAATCCGAGAGGAAAAAGGAAAGGGATCAACTTCGATGGACGGAATTTCACTCGAGGAAAGCTCAACTTGCAGAACTTCCGTTCAGTGGCCTCACGGAGCCAGAATTCTTTGCTCTGGAGCTTTCCGATCCGACACCGATTCCTTTTTACCTGAAGTCCAAGCACACATCGGTAACAGAAAAGGTAAATCAATTCACTGAGAAAATTCAAAAACTGAAAACTAAAAATGAAGAACATTTGGCAAAAATCGACAACTCTAAAAAGAAAAATGATTCCCTCGAAAAGAAAATTCGGACACTCAGCGACAAAATACTTTTCTTTGAATCCGAGCTACCTTTGACTCAAAGACTTGTGGAGAGGAAAAATGAAGTAATCGCAAAGCTGCGTTTTGAAAATGAATTATTGAATCAGGAAATTTCAAAATTGGAATCGGAACGTAAAGAAAAAGAAAGAAATGTTATTACTGATTTGAGGAAATTGCTTCAAGAAAAGGATGAAGAAATTGCGAGATTAAGAAAACCAAGCGCAAAACATGACGTGACTTCAACTGGCCCGAATCCAACGACTCGTCAAACCGTAAACGCCTCAAATCATAAGGGCAATCAGTCTAGGAACCGTGGAGGGAAGAAGAACCGAATCCCGAGTCACCAACGCCCGGTGGATACACAAAGTTTTGCTGCGGCCACAAACCAATCTTGGTATTTTGCCGCCAATAACTGTGCTGCCAATGGCATTGTGGGTCAGGGACAACCGGTCTCGTATCCTTGGCAACCAAGACACGGACATAACATGTGATTGACCCTGGGGTCAGGGTCTTCCAGGAGAAGGGAGGCATTGTCACGTTATATTCCAGCGACAAATTAGACATTTTTATTTTCAAATTGATTTTCGTTAAATTCATTTATAATCCTCTATTTATTCTTAGTTTTCAAAGGAATGTGACAATTCGGACTATACTCAGACACTTTCCTATATGTCAAAAGTAATTTGTTTGTCTACGTTTTCTTCAAAATGTTTATTTAATCATTTCCACAAGCAAATCTCTCATTGATGTCATTTTCTTTATAATGCCGCTTGCCTTCATTTACTTTGTTATTTGTTACTTTCTAATCCTTTAATTGTTTGTATTGACACTTTCTTTGTTCTTGTATGTGTCGGATTGAGTGAAAGTGAATCGTGTGAGAGAATGAGAGATCTCGGGAGTTAGTTGACCGCCACGGAGCTGACCGGGCGTGATTTGCAGTTGTTCCGGAATTTCCGACTTCTGAAAAACTGTTTTTACGTACTGCGGACTTTCCAAGTACAATCAAAATACTTGCATTTTATTTTATGGAGTGAATGTGTGCGTGGATGCAGATTCTATGTTATTTCATATTTCGGACCATAATAAACTAAATTAACTGTCATTGATTGCACCTTCATCATTTGAACTTTTTAACGATTACACGCAAAAACGTCGTTGTGATAATAAGATATGTGTATACGCGTTAACCATAAGGGCGAGCTTCGCTCGCTATAATTCGCTCTTCATGTGAACTGGCTTTATATCAGAGGACAATTTCGGAGGAGGCCCTTGAGTACTGATCTCGTGAAATTATGAGGATCAGTTTTGGAGAAGTCGAATCAGTCCCAAACAGAGCCCTCGGTGATCATATTTGTTGACTGATAGGCACGAAAAAACACAAACATTATTGTACAGTACTTTTGAAGGTTTCGTGAAATTCTGTTCAGCGGTTGCAGAGGAAAAGTCGAAAATGTGTCGGCCAATCAGAGCATTCGGCGGTTATATTTGTTGACCGATCGGCATGAAAAACACAAACTTCTTCGAGAACCTGGAGTACTTGCTTTCTGTAAGGTTTCGTGAAATTCTGTGCAGCGGTTGCAGACACAGCCGATTGTTTCATGCGAGCTCACATCCCCTATATATCGTGTGTGTATGATATGTAGGGGGCGTGAGCTCGCATGAAACAATCGCCTGTGGTTGCAGAGGTGAAGTCGAAAATGTAAAAAGTTAACACCGGACAACGGACGGCGCGCTATGACAAAAGCTCACTTGAGCAACGTTCAGGTGAGCTAAAAACACAGAGGATTTATAAGCACGAGAACTTTTTCTTGGCGATCTAACATGATATTTCTGGGAGATTTTAGCGATATAATGGATTAGAAATTTCAAGCTATATCTTTTATTACAAGAATTTTTTTCTGCAATTTTGTCAACCTTCGTACTTTGCACGGAAATGTTATCGAATAATTTTTCAATATTTGAAAATTTTGAGCGAGTGAATTCTAGTATCAACTCTGCTTTATTCAAGTATGTAAAAACTCTACATGTAACTGCACGCACGAGATCATTCGGATCCCCTCGCCCTTTATTTGTAACGGCATAAAAAGGAAAAGGTCGAGGCTGATCCGAATGGCACGAGATGAATGACGTTCATTTCTTGACCTGTATAACGTCAAAATTGAAAACGCTTACTTGAATTTGACCGTTCGGTTACCCGGTGATCTCGAAGAACACACACTTGTTGTTTATAATAGTCTCCTAAATGTAAAATGACGTTACAAACAAGACAGTAAAACGCATGGGCCCAAGTAATAATACGGAAGTGTTCCAACTCTATACCTTCATGAAGAAAAATAATACACAGGTGTGGAAATCAAGAGCACATTCAAGTGCGTCGAAAAACAGTCCGTGCTCTGTCTTCTAGAGCGAGCTAGTGATTCCAATTTTACTAGGAGTTCGACCAACGTTCAGATATGAATGGTGGTCAGGGTCCTATCTGTCATGGAGTCCTGTTCACACAGTGTGCAACTCTTAATAAAGAATACGCTGGCGCAAGACGGTAGACAGGTCATGTAAATTGTATACACTGTACCACGCAGAGTGCCCTATTGGTGACTCCAGGATCATATTCATGGTATACTATAGTACAGAGTAATCGGAGTTTCTCGATTGAAATTCAGTCCACCTGGCTTTCATCCTTTTGTCACCAGAAAAGGCAACTTTATAAATAGCATCCGTATGACGCATAGGACGTATATGGCGTATGAAACGTTGCATTATTCATAGAATAAAATATTTGTTCTTAAAAATAGAAATATTGGTTTCACACGCCATAGACGTATCTGATCGACGATTTATGAAGAATATGCAATACCTCCAAAACAAAGATGCCTTCTTTTTTTTCAATTTGTGTGTGTTCCGGTGTTCATGGTCACTGCATTGTGGTCTTGTTGGATATCTTCAAGAAATACAACAGAATGGAAACGGATGATAAAATAACGAGCACAAAAAAGAGGGGGTGGTTATGCTGATCAAGATCGATGTACAATCACCGAGTACACTTTAACATATATATTAAAGAAATATGAATTTCTCTACTAACAGGTATATTTAAAAAAAAGCAAAATGAAATCATGAAATTGAAGCGTCCTAATGCCACATTCTGATTTTTTTATCTCCTAATTAGGAGATACTATCTCCTAATTAGGAGATACTATCACCTAATTAGGACTTAGCTATCTCCTAATTAGGAGATACTATCACCTAATTAGGACTTAGCTTTCACCTAATTAGGAGTTACTATCACCTAATTAGGAGTTACTATCTCCTAATTAGGAGATACTATCATCTAATTAGAACTTAGCTATCACCTAATTAGGACTTAGCTATCACCTAATTAGGAGTTACTATCACCTAATTAGGAGATACTTTCTCCTAATTAGGAGATACTATCACCTAATTAGGACTTAGCTATCACCTAATTAGGCCTTAGCTATCACCTAATTAGGAGTTACTATCTCCTAAGTAGGAGATACTATCACCTAATTAGGACTTAGCTATCTCCTAATTAGGAGATAGCTGAGTCCTAATTAAGTGATAGTATCTCCTAATTAGGTGATAGTATCTCCTAATTAGGTGATAGTAACTCCTAATTAGGTGATAGGTAAGTCCTAATTAGGTGATAGTATCTCCTAATTAGGAGATAGCTAAGTCCTAATTAGGTGATAGTATCTCCTAATTAAGAGATAGTATCTCCTAATTAGGAGATAAAAAAAATTCAGAATGTGGTATTATGACGCTTCCGTATTAAATGAACATTTCACTATATCGAGCGAGCGTTTATACAGGTCTAAATTATACCAGAGAGGATATACCGTTAACGATTATCCTCCCTTTTAAAAATAATTGATAAATTTGAATAATTTCTCATGGACATTGCTTGTAACTGAAATCAAAACATTTTGAGGATCGGCGAGCGGAAATTTCCTTTTGATGCACCAAGTCATAGTCACCATACCTTAACAATTGCGATCATACTTAAACGATTGAAGACTTTTTTTTATCTGCTGGCCAATTTTATATAAAATATGATATGAGGCTTCCACTCCATTCTTTCTTGTTAATTTTTTTTATTTTTTTTCGGAATTCAACCGAGTTTCCCTTCTCGATTTGAAGTCGTAGATCTGCAAATGTTGTTCTTATACGTATAATTCATAGGGTCACAAACCAATATACATACTTACTATATCTATGTAGTTAAAGTAATAATTGATTTCACATTGAAAAATATTTCGTATAGATCTGTCGATTGTTACTCAAACAGCAGTGCCATTAGAGCTAGTTATATTTTAAATGCTGACATATCCTACCCAATCGATATTTTTCGAGGGATTATTTTTGAAATAATGTACAATATGTGTTTTATACTGTTTAAACAATTGCGTTCTTAATGACCTCTCTTATCAAGCCCAAGGTTCCAAAGCTTTATTTGCAATTCGTCTGGTACTTGATTAATAAAAGAAAGGATCTGGATCGATTCACGAGGCAGCGCCGTTTGATTTCCTTTTAAAACACTCATTTATATTACAAGTAAATTCTTTCAATCGCCCAGCTGTCAGAAATGGCATGACACACGACGATTTAAGATCACCATTTTCTTATTCTTGATAAAATTCATTTAAAATATCTGCTTTGAAAATGTGAAAGTCACCTGGACTCAGTTGTTGACTGGGTATTTGAAATTCTGTTAAAAAGAGACAAACGTAAGCAAAATAATTGTATCCTCTTCGTTGGTAAGTCTTTTCAATTTTAGTCTGTTTCCTTCGTTTTATAAATATCAATATAAACTTGCTATAACTGTTCATTTACTAATCACTGTCGAGGAAATACCTCATTAGTATAACAGAAAAATCATAGTGACAATAATTCAGATGGATCTATAGAAATTCCTTCTGAAACTGTTTGAAAGTATCTTCACGAGGCTCAAATAAATTACATTTTCGCGCATTTTCAAGAATTCATTTGAAAAAGGATGCTAAAGGAATATTTTGCAAAGAACACGCAAAGATAAAAACAACTACCAATAGTATACATTTTGTTGGACATATGACTAAAATGCAATTCTAACATTCAAACACTTTCGGGATTCCATCACAACCTTTTGTTTTTGATGTTTTCAATTTCTTTTATCGTAAATTCGATTGTAGTTTGAAATGAATAAAGATACAGAAAATTGTGGGAAGGTTACAGAAGGGATAGGATATACTTCCTGGAGTTATTTAAAAGCGTAAGAAGTAATGCATTATCGTTAGAAAGACAGACAGACATAATCATCACAAACTTTTAAAAGGAATAATCATTGATTTTATTCATAAATTCATCAATTGATTAATACATGTAGATAAATACTAGTTCTAGTACATTGCATTATGTGTTGAGATAAATCACCATCAAATATTTTTAGATGAATAAATAAAACAAATTAATAAAAGAATATATTAATATGTTTATCTACTTCACGTAAGAATAAATCATATTTATAAATAGAAAAAATTCACATATTTCAGGGGGGGGGGGGGGGGGGCTTAACAACCTGGGACACCACTATCCATTCCGCACAATAATAATTCAAGTTTAAGAAGGGTGATGATTTGATGATATCAACTTAACCTATAACATCAGACACGTGTTATGGCAATGCGCAAACAATAAGTAGGAAATTAATACGCCTTAATCTGAATAGAGATCAAAACTTAAGTAGCTTATTACAAGGACAAATCTGAAACATTTCCTGAATGGAAACCTACTGGAAAATAACATACCTTTTTTTCTGGAATTGTAACCCTTATAAGTAAGTCTCTCTCTCTCTCTCTCTCTCTCTCTCTCTCTCTCTCTCTCTCTCTCTCTCTTTGAGTGAAGAATTTTATCTGATGTAGCCCTGATATGACTAATATAAGAAAAGATTGGACAATGACAACCTAGCTGTTCTCATTAAAACTGAATTGATCTCCTAGAATGATTATCCCCTCGCGCAGCTTTGTAGTTGAGGTGATACAGTGACGCCATTATACATGTAGGCGTATGCATTGTGTGTAATCCCTGGGGTATATCGTACCTCACTTTCAAGCTTGCGGACGTTCTAGATGTCACTGATTATTTTGGATTCCATAAAACTTTCTGTGCAAGTTGTCCATGTAATGGGAGAAAGTAAGCTTTCGACTTTCAATGTCAGGAATCAAAGGTCAAGGTCAAATCTGGCAATAATAGAAATATATATTGTTGACACTCCAGATGTCACAGTTTATTTTGGATGTTCATCAAACTTTGGATAACAGTTAAATGCGATGTGGAGAAAACACCTGTTTCAATGTTGCAGTATGTTTTAGGGTCAAAGATTAAGATCACATTGAAAACGAATTGAAATACTCTGCAAACATTCTAGAGGTAAACTTAGTTTACTTCCAATGTTCGTCAAACTTTGCACATAAATTGTCCATCTTGAGAAGGAGGGAAGCAGTGATATGGATAAAAACTCAAACACTCAATTACACAAATTTTCGGCCCCTTTGCCTTTATCAAGTGTAAAAAAAGACATCCATATACTAGTATGTATTTTTTTACACTTGATTAGCGCCAAGGGACTGAAAATTTGTGTAAATGAGTGTGTGTTTTTAATCTTGTTCAGTCAAAGAAATCCCTTTGATAACAAGGAAAAAAAGATATCAAAATATGTGTTCCCCGCAATGGAATGTTACACTTTATACATTGATGATAGAATTGGTGCAGGATGATGTTCTATATTTCACAGCTCATCCGGTATGCTAGAGCATGTACTGATGTTTTGGATTTTCATAGTAGAAATTTACAAATTACCAAGAAACTTTTAGGACAAGGTTTTCGCTTTCACAAACTAGTAAAGACTTTCTGGAAATTTTACAAAAAATTATTGTCAACTTCTTCTGAAATTCGGACCAATACAGGCAACAGAGTATATTACTTTGGGTATTTCACAACCTGCACTTTATGGTGACATTATTAACAAGATAAGAAGGATCAAAGATAGACAACATCACTATCGAAATGCGTCAGAATCATCAAACGTCTTTTATACCGTGGGTATGATCCTGATGTCACCAGACGGACACTAGGCTTAGTACTTGACCAATCTACAGTCTTGTACAAGCGCATTCTTAAAACTTGCACTCTGACTGACTGTGACGACGGGACTCCATGACGGGCCCTGTCCAAACCTCTTTAGAGAAGACAGGGCCCCGACCACCTGTCCTCTCTGAATGTCAGTCGGACTCCTCGGGTGATAACATACATGAGCTCGCGGCGGCAGAGCACGGATTGTATTACGTACGCCCTCTTTTTATATCCATTTACATATTCATCTGTGTTGCTTGGGCCCCTGCGTTTTGCGGTCTTGTTTGTGTGTGGTCATCTGACAGTGAGAAGGTTGTTTTACACCACAATTGTACGTTCTTCGAGACCTCTGGGTAATCGGAAAAGTGGGAGGGTTGTGCGCACGTAATCCAGGATAACCATACCTTCTGCTATTTCCGTGGCAAATGGCCGTCCTAAGTCGGCACCGGTTGCCCATTGGTCTCGTTGGTTTATGTGTAGTCCTTTGTGTTTGATGTTTCTGTGTTGTGCGTTGACGTTCCTTGTCCCTTACGCGTCTCTTTCTGTTCTTGTCTGCTTTGTGTTTTCGCATTGGGTGTTTTGGGGTTTTGCTGTGGGTGCTACAACCTGGTGTTGTTGGAGATCCCCTCCTTTGTTCTAAACTCAGAAGCAATCTTAGTAGTCATATTTACTTAGTTCAACTTAAATTGTTTAAGCTACAGACCATCGGCAAATGGACAGCAGTACTTAACCGCTCCTTCAACCCTTCCCTTTCAATGGGAAGGATTGATTCAGTCGCGTTACAATTTCGTCTTTAAAAGCCTTGGTCATATGTGTAAAAAGCAATTCTTAATGCAAGGTTTCACATTTTAATATAATCAGAGGTCCATTTACAGTTTTCCAAAACTTTTAAACGTCATTCATTCCTCGTTTTGTTTTGCTATTGAGACCCGATGAAACATAAAATGTAATGATACTTTTTCAATTTTTTCAACAAAAGGAAGCGTAAAGTGTAAATTTAAAACTATTGATTGATCCCAGTTGTGGGTCATGTTTGTATTAGTGATCACTATATAAAGTATTATTAAAGAATTTAAGAGCGGTCACCTTAAGTAAAACAATTATTGAAAGTCGCAAAGCGTAAATGGACTCAAAGGAAGGATAAAACACTATTTCTGTATTGAAAGTATGTGAAATTATAAGCAATCTTGGTTATTTATCATCAAAAATTGAGATAAGTGTCTTAATGCAGTCCCTCAATGGAATAATTATGGATTAGAATATTAATGGTGGGTATGTCAGTTTCATAAAATGTATCATTTTCGGTTAATTTTTGGTTTTAGAATTCGAATTAAAAGCCAGTGTATTCTATATATAACTATTAGATCTATCATTAGGGTAAAAAGTAAAGAATTTCTTTACTGCATATATTGGTATTTTACAAAGATAAAGTAGGAATTAACGAATAAGTCACTGAAAGTTCTGAGCGGAAAGTAATTATAATCTCTTTTAATTTCGTACTGGAATAATGATTATTTCTTTTTCAAAATGTTTCTCAACACAATTTTCTAAAATTATCTGTGATTGATATATGAATTCTACCGCATGGGTTTTACACCATGTTGAAGTTAGAAATTTGATAGGTGACATTTTATACAAACTTATTTATCGACATTCAGAAGTTTATAATATTGCTACAGTTTGGTACAAAGTACGCTTCATGGTATGGAATAATGCACCTCTATATTGATCATACCTCCTTAACAAAGATATCGCGCCGAGATCTACAAATTGCATTCAATATATTCGCACAAACTTCCACTATATGATATAAATTTCAATGAGTGTTACACAATCTAAAACATCTAAATGGAAACCGCGTTTGTACTAAAAAGGAAGAATCTTTTCAAAAGATATTTCAGTGACTGGGCAACTTGTTCCAAAATCAATACATTACCTATGATAAAATAGCACCGACTGACTATAGGAACTACTTTATGCTGCAGAATAAACACTTTGGAAATATTAAAAGAGATATTTAAAAGAGATAAGATGTCCATAAAACTTTTAAAAGTAGCATATTCGATTTGGTTGCAGCTAATGGAATATTGAGACATGACATGGCAGAAGCATGCTGACGAGAGGGTGACGTCACCAATGGTTTCCCCGAGACGGTCTAAGTCTGCTCGTGAGTTGTACAGACCTGCCATTAAGGACTTAAGTTCCCAAGCATCATGGGCAACTGGAGGTAAACAAATTTAGAAAATATCGTACATTAAACAAAATATTTATTAAATGAATAATTCAGATTTAAAATTCGCATATTTTGGCCAGTTTTATGCAATATACAGAAAATGTATACAAAACTTTAGGTAATAAGAAACGTCTGAAAACTGGAAAAGCCCATGTGTTATAAACTTTAAGATAATCCGTGTTTATATTAATTGAACTATTGTCATGTCGTCCGTCCGTTGTCATCGTCGAACGTCGTGGCCCGTCTGCTTGCGGACATCCATGAAACATGACAAGAAGTCCTCTGCCAGTATTGTCTTTCGGTCCGATAAGTCAACATGATAACCGCTATATACGATTGGCTTACACACTTTTTTCACTTCTTGCATCCACTTGGAAGAAAAAAAAATCGTCAGAATTCACTCTCATTGAATGTTTATTAACCCATATTTTCTGTTAGAAGTTTCCTTAAAGAATAACAGAAAAGACGACTTAGTTAGAGCTCTTGTTAATGACATTTTTCTTAGCCCCAATACACAGAACACTTTAGCGTACATCTATGAACAATAAAACTACTTCAAAAATATTACCCTATAAATCTTCTTCAAAACGCTCATGCTCTTTCAGAAATGGCGATAAGTGCTCTTTAATAAATCATGGTATTCCTCATCGAGCACATTAAGTAGACGTGACGATATGAAAAGAGCGGAAATGTTCAACAGAAACTGTCAAGAGATGTTTGTTTTTATATCATACATCCTTTAGCTTGTACACAAAACGTAGGTATGGTCCACAATATTTTAACTTCAACAAAGTAAATTGACACTACAGAGTCTCAAAGACTTAAAGGACCCATGATACCTGTTGTCTTTGTGTAATAAGGAAACACGGGTTACCAGTTATTTCTTACTAAGTAAATGTAG
Source organism: Pinctada fucata (assembly GCA_028142955.1). Classification (NCBI taxonomy): domain Eukaryota; kingdom Metazoa; phylum Mollusca; class Bivalvia; order Pterioida; family Pteriidae; genus Pinctada; species Pinctada fucata. The sequence goes on along the minus strand of AP027104.1, from coordinate 70,231,491 downwards.
GAGACATCGTGTTTTTCGACAAAAATGGAGTTAAGGCGACAAGATAATATTTATAGTTTCGAATGAGACTAACACTATAACATAAGATTGTTTACACTGTAGTCATTAAGCCATTCTTTGTTTCTGTAGAGATCGACGACCCATCATTAATGTCCAGTGTATCACCGAGTTTCGGATATAGTAAAATTGAGGAAGGGTACCATCTTCCCCCTAGGCCACCGAGTTACGGATGCAGTAAAGTCGAGGAGGGATATCATCCTCCCACCAGACCAGACAGTCAACAGGCAGACATGACAGCTACACAGATAGAGTTCACCAAGCTTTCTCCTCCAGTTTGTTATCCTGTACGTAAAATCACCATAGATGATAGTTTTAGAAATAATAGACTCACATACTCAGCCTCTAGCAGACTGCGGCTGTTGAACACGTTTAAAAGACCGAAAAGTGTGGATGCTTTCCTGCATTCTCCGTCCTCGATCCCCTACCCGGACGTACAGAGAGACTACCGACAGTTCGTCGTTCGAAACAACACCAACAGTTGGCAAGACTGCAGTCCGCATACCGTCATTAAACCCTTATTTCTAGAGAGAGATGTGACAACAGTAACTGATTCAGATAAGTAAGAGAATTGTTATCTATAAACCTTTTATACTTCTATTTGAAAAAAAAAAGATAATATATGTAGAGCATGCACATAGAAAGATAGGTGCCTTTCATTATTGACATAATTTATATTAATTGTGAATATCCAGTCTTCGAACCGCAGCTCAATTTATTCTAAATGAATGACATGTTTTCTTTTGTATTTGTTCTGACTACAAGGTACTATAGTAATTCATTTTCTGATAGATTGAAATTGTTTGGTATTTTTGGAGACCTCAAATGTATTGCTGATCGTAATTCATATGAAAAGTTTCATAAATGACAATTTTTAACATCTATATAAGATTTGTATATGTCTTTCCAGAAAATTAAACCTTCGCCCCCTGATCCGAGGGTCCACACAGTCAGGCTGTCTTCTATCTGATGGATCAAAGGGTCAAACGAATGGTTTTCATGAACATTTAGTCAATACTCACCCAAAAATAAAACAACAGCTGGCTATCTGGCTCACAAACGGTTTCAAAGTACAAAGCCTTAGGCTGAAGAACATCAGTAGAAAACCAACTTGCAAAACGCCATCTACAGGACGTTTACATAAATTAAATGACAGGAAATCTGCAAACGTTACCCAGAGGATAACTATGACTTTACCGATGGGACACAATGACGCACTGTCTACGGAAGACTCTAAAGACTCGTGTCACTTATGTGAACTAAAAATCATACCTACGTATTCCACTAGTAAATATAATGACAATCTAAAGCAGAGTGATGATTAATGTTGTTCACAAACTACACATCAATGTAGTCGTCTGTGTTGAGTGACAACTGGCTCGAGACAAAGGTCTCAGTTACCGAGCCAGAAAATACCTCATGATTCAGATGAAGCCGGACACCATAACACTTTTTGGAATATGGGTGCATCTTCATATATTAGTACAGTGTTATTTGTTTGCTACGTAGTTCAATATATGAATATCGTTGTCTAGATCTTTCCTTTCTTCAATGTAATATACCTGCTTTATGATATTCTTAAACCTTAAGGTGCTTGATAGCCATCAATTTCAGTGCTCCTTGTTTAGTCTTATTTGTATAGTTTAAGTTTTAGAAACAAGACTAGTATTGTTTTCTCTGATCTCGATGTTTATCTGTAATTGTGATGTATTTAACTGTTAAAATTCTATGAATGATACAAATACTATTAAGAATCCTTTTGTCAAAGCATGGTGGCAATTGTTGTCATTTGTTAGATTACTAGTATCGTATTTTATCCTGTTTATGTAATACGTAAATTTTTCTCCCTTTATACAAAGGTTGGAGTAAATTTTGATTAAAATGATTATGAAGAAGAAAATGTCCAAAGTACTTGATTGTCATTTCTACCACATATACTGATGATTATATAAATGTGTTAGATGTACCGTGGTACACGTACCCTATACATTATAAATTGCCCATGGCAAGTGATCTTATGTTGCCAGGATGTCAGAGAAAGAGTGTACATTTTACTAGTATCGTTTTCCTAGGATTTTCAATTTATTCCTAAGTGATGAGATATAACTTGTTGAAATATGGCGCACTGAAATTTGATAATAAAGCAATATTGACAATTTCAACCACTAGGTCTCTGCTGGTGAATGGTTTCGTCCCTGAGGATATCATTCGCCTAGTTTCGCAGTGTTTCGGCACTTGACTTTGACTTAAATTTGTAAATTCGCCGACACAAAATTAAATGGAAATGTTATATAACTAAGGGGTTTCTCTGCTGACATAGCTCTTTCCTTAGCAGGTTCTTTGACATAAATTTTAGGACAAGTTAAGACTTTTGCTCTTCATAATTTCATATTATTTCCTCTTTTTTCGGCCTCGAAAAGCACATGTTGAAATGAGCATATGGTGCACTGAAATTTGATAATAATACATATGATTCAATATGAACAATTATGTATATTTGTTTGTGTCGATACGCCCTCCTGCGGTCATTGTATCGGATTCATGTATTTTATATTTCCTACATTATCCACATTAGCGGGCTATTATCCTGAAAGAAACGCCAACTCATACCTTAGAAGCATGAACACAAAAGACAACACATAAACCATGTGCCACGCAAGCCTACTAAGGCAAAATGGTCAAGTTCACAGTGAAAAAAACCAAGAATTGTGCATAAGAACAGGAAAGATGGAGAAGTCCTGCTGAAGTAAAACATCCTTTAAATATAGCTTGGAAAACTGCAAAGAAGGGAGTTTGTTAAAAACAAAGGCAAGAAGCAGCCAGTGAGAAAGAAATGTTTCTGAAACACACATAAAGACCAAAGGTTTTTCAATCAGTAGGTGAACAGACAAAGGAATTACTGATAGGATAATTGTAAATAATCAAAATTTTCGCAGTTTACGAAAATATTTAAGAGCAATTCCGAAATAATTATATAAGTAGAGCACTTTCATGCCAAGTACAAACATGGCGTAGAACTTAATGTAATTATCGAGGAAATATGTCACTCGTCAAATGTCCCTATTGTAAAAGCAGAGGAAGGAATGAGTTAAAGAAGACCATGACGGTATTCTCAAAAACACTCGCAATAGAGCATCAAATTTAGCATCGACGGACCCCTAGCAAGCTAGAGGTGGGACCAGGTGCCCGGGAGGAGTAAGCATCCCCTGTTGGCTAGCCGCACCCGCCGTCAATGTTCATGCATGAAAATGAAAAGAATTTATAAAATACATGCATTGTCTGAGAAATGCAATCAAAAACCTGAAAAACAACAATACCTTAAACGATATGGGACTAGACTATATCAATAGAAGAGGTGGTTCCTACGATCACAAAAGTAGCCAATGATATTTTCATCCTGTAGGATGTGCAAGAGATCCTAAAGAAAGGACATATGACACCAATCTTGAAAACAAGGAAGGAAAAAACTAAACCAGAGAACTAAAGGGATAGCAGTTATCTCTCTAATTTGCAAAATTATTTAAACCTGTACGAAGACTAGATTAGACAACATTTTGGCTCCACCACAAAATGAATTACAGCGAGGGTTTACAGAAGGGGCTTTCAATTAAACGCTGAACTCATAGTGTCTGACACTTTCTTCGTGGCCAAGAAAATAACATCCCGACAAAAGAATTCAAACGACAAGGAAAACTGAAGTAGATGGAAATATTTCTTCCAGAGGCAAGGGATGATACAAATAAAAACACAAACACTCAAATACAAAAATTTGGTCTCGATCATATCTATATATCGTCGTTTTTACGTTTGCTTAAGGCCAATGGCCGAAATTTGTGTATTTGAGTGTTTGTGTTTTTATTTGTGACAAGGAAAACAATCTACGGATAATAAGGCAGTGGTATGCACGGGAGGAATGGGGAATCCCCTATTATTTCTCACAAAAATTATGGAACACTTTTGCAATCCCAAGGTTACTAGTACTGCATGGAATAGAGCTAATGGAAATAAGGAAAAAAAGATCTAAATGACCTAGGATGTTTCACAGGAGAATTCTAAGACAATTACAATTCCTCCCTGAAAATAAAAACAGCATCTGCCGCAATATTTATGGTTCCTCTGAGAGCAAAGCCATAGAGACACACATATTTCTATTTCTTTTGTACCGTTGAACATTCTTGAAAATTGAAAAAAAAAATCCCAGAGTGTATTGAGCATCAGTTAGAGCATTGACAACTCCTTCTGAAGTCGGATACTAGCAATAGCTGATATATTAAGGTCAAGAAACCATTGGCAAAATATGACCTGCCCGATACCCTCTACCCGATAGAGCATATCCGTAGTGAAAAGACAAATAACTATTGGAAACAACTTGGGAAGAATGAATTATACGTATTCTTGCATGGATATCATGAAAACTCCGTAAAAACTAAGTCAACAAAGCAAAATTTAACCAACACCAAATTTACCAAACTTAATTGCACACTATGTCTAAATGGGGAAGAAAATATTCAGCACTTTGTCCTCGAATGCAATGCCCTTGACCTAAATAGAGCCCCATATACAGATAAGATCATGGATATCCTGTTAGGAATCACCACGGAAGAAATTTCATAGGACTTTTTGTTACAGTCAGTTATGGACTATTCAAGCCTTAAAACTTTGTACAAAACAAGAAAAGAAATTACAAGACAACAGTTTTTATAGAGGCAGACACAAGAGATATGATATACCTCCTTCGTGTCAAAAAGGCGAAACTCCTACTTCAATGTTTGTACTTGAGAATTACGCATATTTCACAACCTATTACTGGATGGGCCAAGACGGCCATGTAAATACGGGTGGTGATCGTTATCATGATTCTAGTCCCCTCGACCAGACTTAGTTTCCTCCACTTCGCCTCTGGAAATAGGTCGTGTCTTGGGGAACCAGAATAGTGATAACTCCCACAATGGCATTTGTATCTCTCAGCTCATAAGATACACTATAGAGCTTGCTCCCATGTTTCGGACTTCCATGATAAAAATATACAAATTACAACAAAAAAACTTATCAGTCAAGGATAAAGATATCATAAACTTGTAAAATCTTTTTGGAAATTTTACAATAAGTATTCTGAACTTCTTTCAAAATTTGGGATGACTCCAGCATCAGAATATGTATCACTGGGAATTTCATTGCCTTCGTTTTGCGGTGACCTAATAAACAAAATCAGAAGGATCATAGGCAGATCAAACTTCAACCACAAATGTAAGAAAATAGTTGGTCGCCTACTTCACCAAGGATATGATCATAGAGTCACAAAAGCACTGGCCATGGTACTTGACCAATCTACAGTTTTGTTCCAATGTCTTTCCCAACGTTGCACACTGGCCAACCGTGACAACGGGACTACATGACTCTTCAAATATCGTCAGAGAAGACTGGGTCCTGATTCTCTGTCCTATCTGAAAATTGGTTGACTTCTCGGGTAATTGATCTTGAACTCGCTTCAGCCAGCAGAGCACAGACTGTTGTACGCATGTCATAGAATTTCTTAGATCCAGCAGAGCACAGACTGTTGTACGCATGTCATAGAATTTCTTAGATCCATTTACATAGAATCTGTGTTACAAGAGGCCGTTAATTATCTTGTTAGTTTTATGTTTATACAACAATTGTGCGTCTATGGAGACCTCTGTGTGTCCGGATAAGTGGGAGGGCGTGTGCACGTAATCCGGATAACCACACCATTTGCTAATAGCAGATAGCCGTCTAAAGTCGGTTCCGGGTGCACTTTGGTCTCCTTTCTTATACGTGTTGTCATTAATGTTTGATGTTTCTGTACGTTTCGATTGTTTTGTTTGATGTTCTAGTGAATATTGTTATGTCTTTTTGCCATTTGTAGATTTGTCTGGTGTCATTTATGTGTCACTTTCTTGTGGGTTTGTTTCGCGGGGTGAGTGCAGGGTGGTCATGCTGGAGATCCTTCCCTTTTCTATTACGTATTATAGCAGGGGTATACTTTAACTTCATAAAAGATGGGGAGAAAAATAGTTAGAGAGGGAAATTTTGAAAAATAAAAATAAAAAAAATCCCTCTCTAACCATTTTTTGTCCCCCACTTTAGCGAAAACCGGTTCGTCTGTCCGTCCGTCTGTCTGTCAGTCACAAAAACTTTAATCTTGGGCATAACTTTTGAATTGTAAGTGATATGGCTATAATATTTAACTTATGTATTCTTTGTGGCAAAAGCTTTCCGAGGATACCAATTTTTTCGATTTTGTTACCTTGACCCTGGAGTTTTATATACTTAAAAAACTTTAACCTCGGGCTTTAACTTTTGACTTGTAAGTGATAGGGCTTTCATATTTCACACATGTATTCCTTGTGACAAGAGCTTTCCGTGGATTCCAAAATTTTGGATCTTTTGACCTTGACCTTGGAGTTTGACCTATTCTTTTAAAAAAAACTTTAATCTTGGGCATAACTTTTGAATTGTAAGTGATAGGGTTTTCATATTTCACATGTGTATTCCCTGTGACAAGATAGTGGAGATACTAAATATTTTACCTTGTAACCTAGACCTTGGAGTTCGACCTACTTTAAAAAAACATTTACCTCGGGCATAACTTTTGGATTTTAAGTGATTGTAACTGATATGTCTTTAATATTTCACATGTGTATACCTTGTGACAAGAGCTTTTCGTGGATATCAAAATGTTTGACCTTGTGACCTTGACCTTGGAGTTTGACCTATTTTTAACAACTTTAACCTTGAGCATAACCAGGGACGTATTTTATATGTATGTCATTGGCATAACTATATCATATGCAGAACTCTTAAACCTACCACATACTGCATTCAAATTTTTAAAGGTTTTATATCCTTTTAGAAAATTTTACGCACCGCTGGTCTAGTGTAAATTTGTAATCTTTAGAATAGGGAGAGGGTAACAAGAAACTTAAATTTCATCTCTAATTGTTTCATTCTAATTTCACTTTCCAAAGATCTTCATCTTCTGTGTGATGAACTGTACTCTCTAATATTCCGTGAGGTTGTGGCGGACCCTCTGCTGCAAGTAAAAACAGGTTAAAAACAGTATGTACAGAAATTCAGGTTAAAATCAGACTGGTGGTGTTTATCTCAGGTGAAGGGGTTGCAACAAGACCTTGAAGGACCCCAGGGTGTTACAGCTAATGGCAACTTGAGGAAGGGCTTTCCATATCCGGATGGAGTCTGGAAAGAAGGAGTGACAGTAAGTTGTTGCCCTGGTGTGTGGAACTGTAAACCCCTTAATGTGGCCACGAACGCTGGTCCTAGCTGGTGTAAGGTAGGTGTGGGGTATGTCTACCAGTTGCTTCACAATTCTAAACAGCATTACCGCTTTTGTGTGAGCCCTTTGGTCCTGTAATGTCCTCCAAACCAGTTGCTCCATCATGGTTGTCAAGCTGCTTCTTGTGTGGTAATCACCAATGACAAACCTTGCAGCCCTTCTTTATACCATCTGTCCATCTCTAGCCTGTTGATGATGTCTGCAGTAGAGGGGTCCCAAATGATGCCTCCGTACTCCAAGATGGATCTCACCAATGTGTTGTAACATAGAACCTTGATCTCCCTTCGACATTGTTAGATGTTCCTTTGAAGAACTGTGACCTGATTGATGTGGTTATTCCAGGCAAGTTTTTGGTGGATGAATATACCAAGGTACTTTGCTGCCTCAACCTCTTCTAGCTGATGTTCATGGATGTTGTAGGGAGACTATGGAGCACCTGGTATTTATGCGGATGGAACTGCATGAGCCAGTCTTCTTCCCTTCACTGCAGTGCATCCAGATCTTGTGGGAGAAGCGATGGATCTTTGTCTTAATCAATCCTTCGATATAATATGCAGTCGTCGACAAACAGGCGTACGCTGTCATGGCTTGTAACATAGTCCGGGAGATCGTTAATGAATAAAAGCTACCCTGGGGCACTCCCGATGACACTGGTGCCGTCTCTGATGTGCAACCACCAAGGACCACCCTCTGTTCTCTCTGGTGCAAGAAGTCCAGAATCCAGGTAAGTGTTGTCGCAGTTACGCTGTAGTGGTTGATCTTGTATAAAAGTCTCTCATATGGTACCTTGTCAACGGCTTTCGCAAAGTCGAGGAGAGTGAATTCTGTTTGTCCTTTATTGTCTACATTCCTGGCTAAGTCCTGGAGAGTAATGATTAACTGGGTTTCACAGGATCTCCGCTTGCGAAAGCCATGTTGTGCATCGGTGAGAATATGATGTTGGTCACAATGTCGCATGATGTTACTGCATACAATATGCTCCATCACTATTCACACCACTGATGTAAGTGAGACCGGCCTATAGTGAGCAGCACAATTCTTCATCCCTCTCTTAAACATAGAAGCAACATCTGCTTTCTTCCAATCTACTGGGGATATGCCCTGGTATAGGGAGGCCTGGAATAGTGTGGCAAATACTGGTGCGAGCTCCGATGAGCATAATTTTCCTTTGTTGCTGCTTGTACCGTTTAGCAGATACTAGTGAGTCAACAAAGACAATATCATGATCTCCTAATCCTAGTACAGGTGAACATCTATTTACAAGTCCTGGTCTATTTGAGAGGAAAAGGTCCAGAGTGTTTTCATCTCTGGTAGGGAAGTTGACACATTGTTCAAAAGCACAACTATGAACCATATCAAGGAACTCAGTATTAATTTGTTGTGAGTTTTGATGACCACAAATGGATGAGGTAAAATCACCTCCTATCCAGGTTGCTGCTCCTTTGTTCATAGATGTGATCCACTGATCTGTGTTACATAAAGACTAATTACAGACAAAATACTGCACCCACGACCAAAGACTGACATCTGTCATTGTCAGTTTTGCGAACACAGTCTCACATGGAAGTTCTGCTGGTAAGGTAAGACTGTCTGCGATGTAATCCTTTTCGATAGCCAAAAGGAATCCCAACCGAAACCATCGGAACGATTCTGCCGCAAAACGTCGTAGTTTGGTGGAAAAATCTGGGCTAGCTATTGAAGAATAAGCCAAGTCTCTGTACCCATTATTATACAAGGATCACTGGAGTCTATCAGATTAAAAAGTTCTTCCTTTTTATTTTAAACACTTTGAAAATTTACAATTAACACTTTCAAGTTATGCTTACTGCTGATCTTACTTTGAGCACTTGGTTTATGAGGTGACGAGGGTGATATTAGTCTTCCGGGGGATGTTAAGCTATCATCACTGAAAACTGAAAAGTTATTGCCACAAGAAAATTATTCTATTTTATATGACCATCAACATAGATTTCGTTCTTCCCAATCATGTGAGACTCAACTTATTTCTTTCATTCAAGAACTCTGCCAAACAAACGACAATAACATTCCTGTAGACGGACATTATTGTGATGGACTTTGCCAAAGCGTTTGACAAAGTTCCACACAAAAGACGCTTATACAAATTACAATATAATGACATCCAGGGGAAAACTCTAAAATGGATTCAAGACTTTCTTTCACACCGCAAACAGACAGTAATACTTGACAGGACCCATTCAGATAAAGTAAGTGTAACTTCCGGGGTATCGCAGGGGACGGTCCTCGGACCGATATTATTTTTGATATACATCAAGGACCTCAATGAATACCTTAAGGAGGTCCAGGACAGCCAGACTTAAATTTGATCCTATCATTTAATTTTCATAAAAATTATATATTTTAATATTTGAAACATACTTTTTCTACATGCAAAGTTTCATCAATTTTTTACCGTTAGTTTTGAAGCTACGAACGTACATATATACCCATTGAAAGCCCCAAAGTGGGTCTTAAATGTGACGTTAAAATTAAAACACTTTAGGCAATGAAAGACAGTTACAAATCTTCTGTAGAGGCAGAATATTAACAAGTTCTGTATTTTTCATTTAGATATGACGTGGACAATCGGATATGTATAAAATTATACATGATCACTAAGACTTTTAAAAGAAATTGTCGAAGGGAGATAGATTTATGTCTATTTTCAAAACGTCTTTGAGTTGCTAATCTGCGTTACCTAATCCTGACGCTCTTGCGAAAAACGCGCCAATGTCGCCGTTTCTATTGTGACCATGGGCGGATCCAGGATTTTTTTCCAGGAGGGGTCCTAAAATTCCTTGGTCCTAAATTTTTTGAAAAGCAAAAAAAAAAAAACAATAAAAAAAAAACAAAAACAAAAAAAACAAAAAAACAAAAAAACAAAAAAAAAAAAAAACAAGGAGAAAATCTTGAATTTCCACCGCGCTGTTCTTGATAAATAATCAAATTAGCCTATATGTAACATAGTCTTCTGGCGAGCGGTAGCGAGCCAGCGTAAATTTGTCAGAGTTTGAATAAAAAGGACAGACAATAATACTATTTGCATCCTCTATTACTGTATTTATTCAGTTAATTGTACTTGTTTATTGACAAAGATGTACAATGTATAACGGGTTGCAAAGGTAAGCATCATTTGAAATTGATATGTATATGCAATAAAATCTGGCGAGCGTAGGCGAGCCCGGGAAAATTTTTAAATGTGGACCAAAAATGAATAAAAATGAAAGATTTTTAATACAAATTCATGTTATTTTTCAAATGTTATAACAAAAAAGGGTAATCGGGACTTAATCTTATGAAATATGTATATTTTAAAGCGTTATCAAACTATGCTTCGAAAATTCCAGGGGGGTCCGGACCCCCCCGACCCCCCTCTAGATCCGCGCTTGGTGACGTCATAATTGATCCAGAGCTTTCCGATGGAGTTCTTTCGGATACTGTTCTGGACCCTCTTAATTACTCCACCCTTAGACTTTTGGCTGACGACAGTATCATATACAGAGTTAAGACAATAACTACAACAAGACTTGGACGCCACAGCTCAGTGGGAAAGTGACTGGTTAATGTCCTTTCATCCAGATAAATGTTCTATTATGCAAGTAACATCAAAGAAACATCCAATCACAAGTACATACACACTACATAATCACATCCTAGACACTAAAACATACACAAAATACCTTGGAATAACCCTTCAGGCTGACCTCAAATGGAACACAAACATCTAAAACATCACAGCCAATGCAAACAAACAACTGAATTTTGTTAAACGTAATCTAAAAGTCTCCTCTCCTAAAGTTAAAGAACAAGCATATAAATCCCTAGTTAGACCCAAACTTGAATACAGTGCTGAGCACTGTACCTGGAACCCCTACCATCAAACCCAAATAAACCAACTAGAAATGGTACAGCGCAGAGCAGCTAGATATGTCACAAACAGGTACCATAACACCAGTTCAGTTATGGTCATTTATTTAGAAAGAAGAAGAATCAATATTGAATATGAATCAAAAAGACTTGTGCAGAAGTTCGGCAATACCATGATATATTTACGATACGATACGATTCCTCACTGCTTCGGGTGGGTCCGTTGCATAGGTTCAATGACAAATTCAAACAAAGGCGTAAAGTATGAACTTGAAGTGACTCGGATTGTTTTGTGGACGACTTGACTGACCAATTTCGCGAAATTGCCCGTATGCAGTGGACCGCGAAAACGTCAGAATGGGCACCAGACGAAAAACCACTGTTCTCTATGAAAGAACCAAAACGAAAGAAAATGCTGCATTGAAAGATAAACTTGACGATTATTGTGATGGTTCAATAGTTAGGATCAAGCTAGAAAATTTCCTGTAAGCGTTTGTTATTTGATTTGATAGTCTCTCCACACGGAAATATTTCAAAGTGAAAGTAGAATGAAACAAACTTGTACAATACAAATACAAGTACAAGCTTAGCCTTCGAAAAAGCTTAGGGTGCGAACCCATAGCAGTTGTATTCACACGCGTAGCTAATTTCAATGGAAACTGAGGAGCTTCTTTAATTTTTGTCTAGCGCAACCTCAGTTTCAAATGCGTCCCTCATAAAGTGTGTGGGAAAAATCGGCGGTCCAGAGCTCGTTGTATATCTTATGATTATCGGTGTATTTTCCATTGCCAGTCCAAAAATAATGCATGTGCATTGAGATGAAACATACATCTGTTGATTCCTACCCGAAAATGTGAAAAATAATCCATTTAAACCACGATTCTGCCGTGTTTTATCTACCGATTGTACTCTCTGCAGTCTCCGCCATGATTCTACTATATTTGTACCACGTGATCAGCATTTTGAGGTCCCATAAGGGTTAATGCCTATGTTTTTTTTTAAAGTAATCAGCTGTTTCAGGCGGTAAATACGATTTTAATCATTGTTTTATTTTTTCTGTTTAATCTTTTATTTTTTTTTTGGCGGAATGGAAATCATTTTAGGTGAAATAAAGAAAGAATAAATCATATCATTTAATTAAGAGAAAAAAGGGGGGATTATTTCTTGTGCTATTTTTCCCCAGGTTAAAACTGGAATTTAATTAAAAAGATTCTATGTTATAATAATTTTTTTGATTTTCTTTTGATATAGATTATTGATCGACTTTCTAAGAAAAAAAATTTTAAAACCAATCCCCGTTTCAGAATGAATAAAAAATCCCCCCTTTTTTCTTTCTTATCATCAATCAAATAAAAAAAAATAAAACAACATAAAACAAAACAAAAAAAAAAAAATACAAAAAAGAAAACCCCAGCAAAAAAACAAAACAAACCCCCCCCCCCAAAAAAAAAACAAAACAAAAAAAACATATAGGGAGTTGAATCTATGAAAATATTAAGTTCACTAATCCCCGTTTCAGAATGGAAAAAAACCACCACCCCATATTTCTTTCTTTCCTTTTCATCAGTTTTGAAGGAATATACCATAGAAAGTCTATCAAGAATCTATTTTAAAAGAAAATAAAAAGACAAAATATTATAACATAAAATCATTTTAATTAAATTCCCATTTTAAGCGGGAGACAAATAGCACAAGAAATAATCCCCCCTTTTTTCTCTTAATTAAATGATATGATTTATTCTTTTTTCATTTCACCTAAAATTATTTCCATTCTGCTAAAAAAAAATAAAAGATTAAGCAGAAATAATAAAACAATGATTAAAATCGTATTTACCGCCCGAAACAGCTGATTACTTTAAAAAAAAAACATAGGCATTAACCCTTATGGGGCCTCAAAATGCTGATCACGTGGTACAAATATAGTAGAATCATGGCGGAGACTGCAGAGAGTACAATCGGTAGATAAAACACGGCAGAATCGTGGTTTAAATGGATTATTTTTCACATTTTCGGGTAGGAATCAACAGATGTATGTTTCATCTCAATGCACATGCATTATTTTTGGACTGGCAATGGAAAATACACCGATAATCATAAGATATACAACGAGCTCTGGACCGCCGATTTTTCCCACACACTTTATGAAGGACGCGTTTGAAACTGAGGTTGCGCTAGAAAAAAATTAAAGAAGCTCCTCAGTTTCCATTGAAATTAACGCGTAGCCAGAGTAGAAATTATGTGTACTCAAATCAATCTAGAGAGGGGGACTGGGGCCGTTAAACGCCCATACATTATTTTGAATGTATGACTGGCGAGGCCCGAGTAGGGGAGGGTATGGGGGATTTCCCCCTCACATTTATGGGGATGGGGGGGGCCTCCCCCGAGAATTTTTGATAAAAATGAAGCAAATTGGTGGCTTCTGGACCATATCTGAACTGAATTTAGAAGCGATTCAAGCATAAGAAATAGTGTCAGCAAACGATGAATTATTTACTGAAAAAAGTAAAACCTGTTATCATATCAATTTTGACATTTTTTAATGCTAGCTAATTCCTTTTTTTCCCTTCAATGTCAATATAAATTCAAATTTCTCTCAGGAAAATGGGAGGAAAAGTTATCCAAGGGTTCAGCCAATATTCGGGGAGATCCAGCCTATGGTTTTGAAAAAAAATAAAAAACTGGAAAATAAACGAAGTCCAAGGGAGGGGGGTTCCTGACAAAATAGGGCATGAAAAATTCCTCGAACATCAGATCACGTGTGTCCCACTTCCTGATTCAGCTCAAATAGAGAATAAGTGTCTTTTAAATTTATGTTTTGTTATGGGTGTGCAATACATGTTGAGTTGTAGCAAACTTGTGCATTTATTGTACATGTAAGCCCCAAAACCCCCTTAAATCCGCCACTGCAAACCACTTTATCGTACAGCGCTAAATATAGAACAGCGCTAAATATAGAACAGGTGTGTGTAGTGTACACATGCAAAGTAGCGCCGAGGAAGTAAACACTCCACGAACATTCTCGAGACTCATTTTACAAACATTCTCGAGACAGTTTTCCCAGCATGCCACGCACATGGAGTCTGGACATGCAAATCACAGAAATTTGGGCTATTCCAATATGCTCACCCCGACGGGTTCGCAATAAGCTTTTCAAAAAAGCTTGCCTGACCTTAACAAAATAACAGCGACCCTCCTCACCCCGCAGTCTTGACTTGATGGACCCTTGGGAAAATAAAACAAACGGGAACACATTGCAATGAATCTATAACTCGGTATAGTATACATTTCTGATAACTCAGAAGTCCCCCCACCACCAATAAAAAACAAAAACAAGTGTATCATGTAAACAAAATGAGGGCTTCTGATTTGTCAAGTGGTCCGCTATCGTGTGCAATAAATAGACATTTTTCATGTTCGCGGACTTTGGACATTGCATTTCGAAGGGACTTTGCCACAAACACAAAATGTAAATTCTATTCCAATGAACTTTGAGTACTCTGCATGAAGAATTTATTTGTTTTCATTTGTATAAATACATATTGAAAGTTTGCCATTGTCATTTTGTCCACATTTGTTCAGATTTAACGTTTCTATAATTGCACCTGATTTCTTTTATATGACCCCCAAAGTGCGAAGTCCGAAGTACGTTAACTTGAAAAATGTCCAATATGTACTTCATCTACCATCAGACACATACTTTCTCATGTTTGCAACGTGCCACGATTTTGTACATGTACTTCCACGTTTTTAAGCTGAAAATTAAAATGTGACCGCATGTAATGTAAATAAAAAAAAATCTTCCAGTGATCGTCCCTCATATTACCGCACCAGGACCCAAAGCCCGACCGTCTGTGTGAGAGGATAACTCCTTGACCACACAGCCACCTAGATCTCTTCTGCATTTACTTCCTTATATCTTCACGTATAAGTGTACATGTTAAAGGAGCGATAACTCTTTAATAGAGAATGCTGTTTTTAGCTCTACTGGTCTCAGACCAGTCGAGCTTATGCGATACCCCGTCGTCCGGCGTCCGTCCGTCTGTCCGTCCGTCCGTCCGTAAACAATTCTTGTGCTCGCAACTCCTCTGAAACCATTGGTGATAGAAAGTTAATTCTTTTTGCATCCTACTTGATATGTGGTCTAGTTGTGCACCTGACATTTTGTTTCAGCCCCTGAGCCCCAGGGTCTTGGAAAATGGGCGTGGTCATGAAATTCTATGTAATCTTGTGCTCACAACTCCTTTGACACTATTAATGATGGAGACTTAATTCTTTTTGCAATATGATGGGTCTGTGGTCTAGTTATGCACCTGATATTTTGTTTGAGCCCCTTACCCCCAGGGTCTTAGAAAATGGGTGTGGTCATTTTTTCCTATATACTGTAACTCTATGTAATCTTGTGCTCGTAACTCCTTTGACACTATAAATGATGGAGACTTAATTCTTTTTGCAATATGATGGGTCTGTGGTGTAGTTGTGCACCTGATATTTTGTTTGAGCCCCTGACCCGAAGGGTCTTAGAAATGGGTGTGGTCATTTTCTTCTATATAACTCTATGTAATCTTGTGCTCGCAACTCCTCTGACACTATAAATGATGGAGACTTAATTCTTTTTGCAATATGATGGGTTTGTGGTCTAGTTATGCACCTGATATTTTGTTTGAGCCCCTGACCCCCAGGGTCTTAGAAAATGGGTGTGGTCATTTTTTCCTATATAACTCTATGTAATCTTGTGCTCACTACTCCTCTGACACTATAAATGATGGAGACTTAAATCTTTTTGCAATATGATGGGTCTGTGGTCTAGTTGTGCACATGATATTTTCTTGGAGCCCCTGACCCCCAGGGTCTTAGAAATGGGTGTGGTCATTTTCTCCTATATATCTCTATGTAATCTTGTGTTGGAAACTCCTCTGACACTATAAATGATGGAGACTTAATTCTTTTTGCAATATGATGGGTCTGTGGTGTAGTTGTGCACCTGATATTTTGTTTGAGCCCCTGACCCCCAGGGTCTTAGAAAATGGGTGTGGTCATTTTTTCCTATATAACTCTATGTAATCTTGTGCTCGCAACTACTCTTACACTATAAATGATGGAGACTTAATTCCTTTTGCAATTTGATGGGTTTGTGGTCTAGTTGTGCACCTGATATTTTGTTTGAACCCCTGATCCCCAGGGTCTTAGAAAATGGGTGTGGTCATTTTTTCCTATATAACTCTATGTAATCTTGTGCTCACTACTCCTCTGACACTATAAATGGTTGAGACTTAATTCTTTTTGCAATATGATGGGTCTGTGGTCTAGTTGTGCACATGATATTTTCTTTCTCCTATATATCTCTATGTAATCTTGTGTTGGAAACTCCTCTGACACTATAAATGGTGGAGACTTAATTCTTTTTGCAATATGATGGGTCTGTGATGTAGTTGTGCATCCGATATTTTGTTTGAGCCCCTGACCCCCAGGGTCTTAGAAAATGGGTGTGGTCATTTTTTCCTATATAACTCTATGTAATCTTGTGCTCGCAACTACTCTTACACTATAAATGATGGAGACTTAATTCTTTTTGCAATATGATCGGACTGTGGTGTAGTTGTGCACATGATATTTTGTTTGAGCCCCTTACCCCCAGGGTCTTAAAAAATGGGTGTGGTCATTTTCTCTTATATAACTCTATGTAATCTTGTGCACGCAACTCCAATGATGGAGACTTAAATGTTTATGCAATATGATGGGTCTGTGGCATTGTTGTACACCTGATATTTTGTTTAAGCCCCTGACCCCCAGGGTCCTAGAAAATGGTTGTGGTCTATAAAATCTATGTAATCTTGTGCTTGCAACTCCTCTGACACTATAAATGATGGAGACTTAATTCTTTTTGCAATTTGATGGGTCTGTGGTTTAGTTGTGCACCTGATATTTTGTTTGAGCCCCTGAGCCCCAGGGTCTTAGAAAATAGGTGGGGTCATTTTCTCCCATATAACTCTATGTAATCTTGTGCCTGCAAATCCTCTGACACTATAAATGATGGAGACTTCATTCTTTTTGCAATATGATGGGTCTTGGATTAGTTGTGCACCTGATATTTTGTTTGAGCCCCTGATCCTCAGGGTCTTAGAAAATGGGTGTAGTAAATTTTTCCTATATAATTGTGCTCTCTATTCTTCTAAAGCTATTAATGATGGAGAGTTAATTCTTTATGCAATATTATGGAATTGTAGTCTTGTTGTGTCATTGATAGTTCATTTGAGCCAGCAGCCCCTTGCCCCTAGGATCTAGGAAAATGGATGAGGCATTCTTTTTTGAAATACTATATCTCGGATATTATGAATTAAATGAGTGATATTCTACTTGCAGTTTAATGAATATGTTGTTTTGTCGTGCTACTTAAAATTTGTGATAGGGCTTGCTCCCTATGGTCTTTGGTTAAAAAAAAGACAGGAAATTGATGTTTTAGAAAAAAAAAACAACCAGGAGAGCTACAGTCTCGTCAGAGACTTCTGGTTGTCTGATCTTGTGAATGTTTGTAAACGGCGCTTTCATCATTATTACATGCAAACGCTGCATTGACTTCTTGTTTTGTTTCTTGCATTTCAAATCTAGATGTGACCTCACGTAGGGCAATAACACTATTACAGTAGCTTTTACAAAAACCTTGCTGTGAGTTAGCTGACTTTAAATGTAACTTTTAGTAAGAAAAAAATAAAAAAAACACGATCTGTGTGTAGTTACAGTGCAACGAAGACGCTATTTTATTATTCAGTTATTTTCCTGTCTTCGTTGCAGCCGATTCCTGCATATTTTATGTCTGAGATGGACCGATTTTCTGTCTAGTTTACCCCGGGTGTTTAGGAATAAATTCTTCGCAAATCCTTGAAATTGATATGCCTACCTTAAATTGGACATTTTATTAACCGACATTTTCTTTCCTTTTCTTGTGACATGCTGAAGAACTGACATTATCGCTATTTTAAATTGACTCCTGTAACACCGTTTCACCGCCTTGCTTGTGTCAAATGTGCAAGTGTGTCGTGATGTCAGCAACTAATCAGAGCCAAGCTCTACATGTAGAAATACGTCAATCTATAGTTAGTATGGAGATACTATTTTTAGCAATTGTTCTTCTCTATAATTGCTAAAAATAGTATTCTGAAACTAACTGTAGATTGACATATTCAACAATACATTTTTACTGCTTTTGACTAGTTATATACCGAATCATGTAAATCAGTGTTCCCGCTAGGCCAAAATAGAAGGGCGCCGCGCCCTTGATGCCCTTCCTTGCGCCCTTGATGCCCTCCCTTGCGCCCTTGATGCCCTTTTGTTGCACCCTTGATGCCCTTTTGTTGCACCCTTGATGCCCTTTTGTTACGCCCTTGATGCCTTCCCTGTTTTCCTCTTGTTACCCTTCTTGATCTGCCCTTCAAGTTTCGATTATGTTGTTCGTGTGCGGTAATTAATGCATTGCGGTCTTAAATATGTACATGTACCTTGCTTAATTGAATTGTTTGTACAATCACTTAGCACTTCTATGAGTAGTACAACCGACTGCCTAATTAAGATGTTTTGATAAAATACGCTGGTATACTTGTACAACGGAAGATAGGTTTTATCGATCGCGCGAGAGATTTATTTCTAAAACAACTTTTCACTTCATATTTTTACGTTTTAAGTTGACCGCACAGTGCACAACAACTAACAGCATGACTTCCAGAAAACGTTAGCAAAGATTCTGAATGAAAAGTCAAAAATTGCAAGGCAATCTATAACTTTTTTGCGCCAATATAGCCTCGAGTCGTTAACAACGGCTCGCGACATAAATACACATGAATCCGCCTTGATTAATTTATACTATTTCATTTCTGATGATTATGATGAAATTCTACACGTACAATGTATCTATGCTTTCCGTCTCAAAACTTAAATTCCCAAGATAAAATGGACAACTATTACCGAGTATTACGTACAATGTCTTTTTTCACCGCGGAAATTGCTCCCACAAAACACGTACTGACGTAATTCACGGTCTATCGGCGTCAATACTTTCAAGATATTCAATACACAAAATAATCATGACCATAATCAGATAAGTACGCAAAAGAACGAATATGCACTAACATAGACGCATATACATATTTACGAAGATGACTACCGCAGTCTCCAAAATCTTTGGAATTTTATGAAACGGAAAACCAAAGAAGCTAATCTCGTTGTACAGTGGACAGGGGATGAAAGAGTCAGTTACATCATAACATTTATGCTTCTGTAAACGGTCACTGTAGGAAAGTAGTCTCAGACAATAGTACAAAGCACTGTATTACAGACTGAAACAATACAACATGTGAAATTTTGATTTTGTACTTTAATTTGGTTATTGAAGATGCCCTGCAAAAGAAATAAAGTGCCTTATTTGCAAGGGAAAAAAAGTTTATGCCTAGTAAAATATACTCTCCTTTAACTACATAATGAAAATATCAGTGGCGGATTTAGAGGGGGGCCCAGGGGGCCCGCCCCCCCCCCCCTTTTTCATCCAAAGTTATTGATTCAGAATACTCTTTTTATGCTTAATCTCTTTACTTTTGGGGAAATTTTCGGCTCGCTTCGCTCGCCACACTTAATTTTTCATTAGCTGTCTATTTTTTTGTCTTCACTTTGTCTTGAACTTTCTTTGTCATCGTGTTTGAACGGATTCATATGTCATAAACATATACAAAATTCAAAATTAAATTAACACTTGAATAATGACCAAATGCTTCATTTTCATGGGCCGATCTAACCAGTTTAGACAGGTGGGTAGTGGGGTTGCAATGCCCTAATCTTCCCAACCTTCCCCAATTGGTCAAAGAAAAATAGGGGATGGAAAATGAGAGAGATATTGTAATCTTATGACAAAATGTAACCATCTATTCCAAAAATTTCCCGGCTCGCTCCGCTCGCCAATTTAGAATAATATATATACACGTATGTATATATACATGTATGGATGACTGAACCAAAACAAAAAAAGAAAACTTCAATTCTTAAAATTTTCCGGCTCGCTACGCTCGCCAGTATACCTATAAACTTAAGTAAACGTATCAAGAAACTCTATCTTCTAAATGCAACATGCAGTTGGAATCCCCCCCCAACTTATTAATAAAATTTTTTTTTTTTTTTTTTGTTGCTTGTCAGTTTTTCTTTGAACAATTTTCTTCGAGCTGAAACTTTGGACCCCCTTTTCTGAAATCCTAGATCCGCCACTGAATATGTACCCTCCCTTGCTTACTGCGCGCCTATTAATGTGCCCACCCTTGCACTCCGCGCATGCATGATGTGCCCTCTTTGGCCCATTGCACGCAGAAGTGCCCTACCTGGCGCCCTGCCCTTTTTGTTTTCTAGCTGGAACACTGTAAATACTTGCTAAATTACAAGACAGCTTTCCTTGCAAAATACCTTCAAATGTATGATAATTAATATAAGTCGGAAATGTTCACTGAATAATATTTTCTCCCGTAATTTGTGGAAAAAATGAACATGGTAGATTGTTATTCAAATGTTTTAAAAGTAAAAGTATTTCAAGATGCTGAATGGACTCTTCCATGGACAATGGCAGACTCTTGCAATAAACACAGCACTTGCAAATGTCGCAAACACACAAACTTGCACTATCGCATGAGAATGGACACGGCACTTTTGTGCATGGAGGTGGCATTTCCTGCATTTTCAAATAAATCAAAATAGCACTTCTTTTACACCCAGACGTAGAGACTACATAATTCATCGCTGAGGCCGACAAACTCATACTTCTTTTGAATGCGTAACAAAGCGCAAGCGCAGGGTTAGATGCAACCCTCCACGCGCGTCCAATTGCTTGCCAATATCTGAGAATTGATTGTGGTACACCCCAGTGGATAACAGCAAACATGTCATCAATTTGAATCGCTAGCCCAAAGGCAACCATGCTTATCAAGCAACTGATGTGACTGTTTTGTTTACGAAATTCGGAGATTATCCTATGCTTAGAGTCTTGATCACAACCCCTGTGGTGCATTTCCAACATTCGGGTACCTGGAGAAAGCTGTGAAAAATTAAGTTTATCGAGTTCCTCTAAAAATTTCATGTATATTCAGGGATTTTTTTTGCCCCTTTTTGGGGCCGTTATTCGGCCCCATTCCCAATGAAAAATAGTATCTTTTTTTCCCAATTGTGACTCTAAAATTTCCCAATTTCATTCAGATGGAATTATCAGCGAAAATAGTGAAAATAACTGGTTCAAAAGTAGCAAATTTACTAATTATTTGCCATATTGTTGTAAGCATAAGAAATTAAATCATATTTAAAGAAAATTATATGATTAAACATTCAATTCTTAACTTTTGATTGTATAAACAAACTGTCATTTTACTTTTACTTTGATATTTAGTACTTCCCAAATATTCCCAAATGTCGTTAATTTTCCCAATTGCAAGGGCCCCGACCCCATTCCCAAATTACTGAAAAAAATCACTGATATTTTAGAACCTTTGTTGATTGACCTAAAAGAAATATCATTCTTCTAGTACTATTAGAGGATTAGAAAAAGGTTGTTGTTTTGCATACCTCAGTAGAATTTGACAAAATAAGTTTGGTAGATGAGAACAGGAAGCAGATTATATAAATTGTAAAGAAACTTACTGTAGTTAAACTACTAGTTACCTGTGGTAAATAATAATCTTTTTCGCATCATTGCCCTGTTGCCAAAGATACCTAGTATCCATAGCAATTCACTTTCATCTTCCTTGCAGTCGTGTATTGTGGATGAATATCTTTGGTCTACAAAAATATGAATGTATTTATTATTAGATAGTACAATAAAATATATTTATTAATATAAACATATATTTATATAAATATATACGCTAAAATTAAAGATGAATTAATGATTAATCATTTATTATCATAAACAATGTAGATATGATAAATAGGTACAGTGTACCTGTCTGGAAGTCTTACAGTTATTTTAACTACTTCTGATTCATGAATGGCCAGACATTTAAAGATGTCTCTTTGTATACGCATCGTACAGGTAGCAGAGGGTACAAGTGTTGGTACATCTAGTAGGCGTCTAAGAATGCCTACATTTTTTGTATTCAGGTCGGAAGTCATCTCCCCTATATAACGAAAAGAAAAAATGATGTATCTAGATTTGTGTCAAACTAATGTTTTATTATACAATAATTTTGACAAAAACCTGCTCTGGAAAGCAATGTAATGATCTTTTGACTCATAAACAGTCTAGATTATAACTGTCATCTTTTATTTACAGGACTTATGACAGTGTAGAATTTAAAGTAGGACCTTTCCTGAATGTAATCATTGGACCGAATGGAACTGGTAAAAGTACAATTGTCTGTGCCATTTGTCTAGGACTTGGAGGGAAGACTGGCTTACTTGGAAGGGCTCAGCATGCTGTGGACTTCATCAAATATGACTGCCAGAAAGCTAGAATTGAATTAGAATTGTATGTAATATAATATTTTGATTTTGCACCTTTTACAAGTGTTTTACTTAACACATTAAAAAGAAATAATTTGACATTCTCATCTTATTTCTGACAAATCATTATTGTTATTTGAAAGCTGTCAGCAGCTTTGATTCTACTTGAGAAATATTTTAGATAAAGGAAATGTTTTGTCCCTGAGATGCCAATGAGGTACTGTAGAAAAAAAAGTTTATTCTATATAACAAGGATTTAAATTATTTTAAAGTTAGTAGATTAAAATGAAATGAAGTCACTGATCACTCTTTTAATTGATGAATATTTAGTTTAAACATATTTTATTTGAATATCACAGAGACATGTTACATATACAATGCAGGTAATAGTATCTAATCAAGTAGGATTGAAAAGGATTGATGAATATTTATGAATTATACCATCGTCATATACTCCCAGTCTTTTGCTCTTCTTGATTTAAAAGAAGAGTAAAAGACCGGGGGT
Organism: Pinctada fucata; assembly: GCA_028142955.1. Lineage (NCBI taxonomy): Eukaryota > Metazoa > Mollusca > Bivalvia > Pterioida > Pteriidae > Pinctada > Pinctada fucata. The sequence continues at coordinate 70,208,275 of AP027104.1, read as the reverse complement.
ATCTAACGGTGAAATTATATATAAAAGGTTGTTTCTATAGTCCTTGAACTGATATCTGTAAAATTGAAGCAATACAGATTCTTTTTTATGTCATTTTAAGTACAAGTGATTCACAAAGAAAATTTTTGTTCTTGTTTGCAGAAAAGTTGATAAAAACATCACTGTGTGAATGGTTCAAGGACAGAAAAGTTGATAAAAAATCATTGTGTGAATGGTTCAAGGACAGAAAAGTTGATAAAAAATCATTGTGTGAATGGTTCAAGGACAATCCTTGGTGGTATAATATTAACTTCACATGCAACAATAATTCCAACAGACCCAACTCTATATCCAGTATGTTTGTCCCTTAATTATAACAATTTCATTACAGAAAAAACACCAAAGGGGAAAATAAGATAATAGTGAGAGAGATTCACAAAAACAGTACCAACCACTGGTGGGTCAATGGCAGACAAGCAACCCTTAAATCGGTCAGTCAACTTATTCATCTTTTGAAGAAAAAAAAGTTTAAAGGGGGTATAATATTCCTGTTGTGTACTCTATTGTTCATAAGTTTAAGTAGCCCTGGAACCTTTCGAACACAATAGAAGACAAACTGAACTATTGGTTCAGAGAGTGGATTAACCCTGATGATTTTTAAGGGCAGAGGTAAAACTAAAAGATCAAGGTCATAGTGGGTTATATAGGAAAGATCTTGTAATAGAAGACAAAGAATGATAAGATGATCAAACCTTCCATAATTGTTGGCTGTGCAGAGAGGGTTAAGATCTTCAAGGTCAGGAGTCAAGGTCTAAATGGGCAATATACCCCAGTACCCAGTAGGAAAAATCTGGTGAAAACCATACAAGCAAAAGTAAATGTAGAATCAGTAAGCCTTTTAAAAATAACTTTCATTGAGAGAGGATAACATTGATTCATTTTCCAGGTCAAAATTCAAGGTCAGAATGGAAAAAAAGAAGAAAAACTAAACAAAGCAGAATAACCAATTCTGCCACAAATGTTGTTTATGGTGAAAGGGTTTTGTTCATGAAAGGAAAGGAAAACCCTCTTGATGATCTCAATAACAATAACCAAAAATTATGAAAATCTTACAAAAGCTAAACTGAATAATGTAGAATAATCTGCTCTACTAAACATGTCAACAATGAGAGGCGTTGATTTTCAAGGTAAAAGTTGACTGTCAAATTGAATAGTGTGTTCCCACATAGTGACATAGCCATATACATGTGTATTTCCTCAATTTGCTAGAGTTATCTCCCTCCTTGGATTACAACTCTTTGACTCTATCCATTTCTGCTATGTTAAAATTGCTCTACTTTTATAAATTTTCCGAAGTTTTCACATCATATGCATCAATGTCTTGATGAGAATTACAAACAACAAGATATTTTAAAGAATACTTAGTAGGTTAGTTATGAAATCTCTGCTGAAAATTTAGTTATGAAGTTTTGCATGGTAGAAATGGATAAAGTTGGAGAGTTGTAATCCAATATGGCGGTATGACATCATCATGGGCACACTTTTCATTCATAATTAGATATTTGGTTTTATAGGGGATGTTACTCTCTTTGCATTTCCATAACTACCTTGTAATGTATCATTCTAGCTTTACGTTGTACATCTTAATCTACATGTACATGTATATATGATTTGCTGTAATCAAACTGAGTTAATTGTTACTGAAAATTGAAATTCCTACTTTACTGTAAATGTAATTATAAAAGATCTTAATGTTCTTTTAAAATATTTGTAGGTTGAAGAATTGGTGGCATCCCTCAATATACAAGTGGGGAATCTCTGCCAATTTCTGCCTCAAGAAAAAGTGGCTGATTTTGCAAAAATGACACAAGAGGAATTGCTGGAAAATACAGAAAAAGCGGTGAGGACAGAGATCATTCACATTAGATTTGAAAATTATCTATTTATGAAAATGTGATCATCAGGCATGATGAGACTTTTAAACACACAGGGGTCAAGGTCATGTCAAAGTAATATATTTAAGGTCAAACATTAGCAGTCTACTTTAAATGATATGAAATGAAAGTACATGTACCTGATGTTTAGTTTTTCTCTTACTGACACATTAAACCAGTAGAAAGAAACATTCGTAAAGAAAAACTTTATCTTTCATATCACTTGGATTTTAGGGCTTTCTCATTCTTGCATACTGTAATGAGAGTTTATATTCTATTCCCTATGTTTGATTTAGATTGGAAAAAATGAAATGTACGAAAACCATCAGAGGTTGAAGGAATCCCGTAATGAGGCCAGAGGTTTAGAGCAGGGCTTTGCCAGTATGCAAGAACGACTGGATACACTGAATCAGAAAAATGCCCGCTTAGAACAAGATGTCAAAAACTTTGAAGAAAGAAAGAAATACCTACAGAGGGTGAAAGTCCTAGAGATGAAAAGACCTTGGGTTGTAAGTTTGAGTGTTTGCAACTTTTGTTGTACTCTGTATGATTTAACAATAAATTTCATATGCAGGTATCAAAATTGTACAAATTGGATTGTTCATTCTCAACTTATAGGATAATGCACATGTAGAATAACAAAATACATGTACTTTGCATAACCAACAGCATTTCATGAAACTGCTGGGTTTGACAGACTGTCAATTATCTTTGCTTCAGTAGCTGAAGGTGCCGTTTGAGTACTGTAAATGACTTTTTATTAGTGAGGACTTTATTTTGCGTAATTTCGTAAGCTTCTTCAAACACAAAAATAAAATCCTCGCTAGTAAAAAGTCTGTCAAAAAGATTAAAAGTATATCAAATTCGACAAAATTCAAAAGCTTCTTATTTTCCCTTTCCATTATATAATAATTACCCTAATTAGAAAACGGACGATCATACGTGTCGATGTTAGGAATGTTTGAATTACAAACATACCAATATTGCCTTAATTAATACAATACTTAATTAAAACAATATACGAAAGAACTGTAAAATCTTTTAGAAGAAATAATCATGGCGCATTTGTTTATATTTTTAATCATCCCATTTCAATCAATTTCAATAAGAGATGAAAAAGTAAACAAATGACGTGTTCATAAGATAAGTAAAGAACGTCTAATTTCAGCTTATTTGAAGTAAGCATTTCAGCTATTAATAGAGGGTGCTAAGGAAATGAAATATACTTATACAGAAAAAAAAAGAAGTGATAAAAAAATTCAGATGATGAGCCCGAGAAATTAAAGTCACACCAATTAATCTGTCGTTGAATTGTCGTGAAAAAAAAGCAGAGTTTGCGAAAAGTGCTGGATTGCCGGCTATCTCTGGTGGATTTTTCCAATGTCCGACAGTTTCTTGTTTCGAGCCGGATAAAATGTCCGATGATTTTTTGTTCCAAGTCCAAGATAATGACACAAAATTTACAGTATTTGATTTCAAACAAAGACATTTAATGTAAAATTGTTTCCCTGACACCGCCATGCTCTTTTTAAAAGTTCGTATGCATGTACTTTTCTCTCTCAATTTATTTTCTATATACAAACTGAACAGCAAATTCGTAATGGATTATTTTGTATTTGTCCGGTAATTTCTAATTTTGTCCGATGGATTTTAAGAAATTTCATAAAACTACAGGACAAATGTCCTGTGGATTTTTGGTCTCATTCGTAAACTCTGTAAGGTCACGCGAATATAAAGTCATTTACAGTATTTTGATTCCATGTAAAAATACAATGTGCATATAGTTTAATCATAGTCTTGTTGGTATTGATGTGAAGTAGAAAATGTTTTGCTCCAAACACGATGAATATCATGTTGATCCTTATAGATATAGTCAAGACTGCTTATGTTACTCCCTGCATATTACAACTTCATGCTCTATACTGTCATTTGAAATTTTTCTAATTGTTACTTTATTTAAAAAAACAATGATCAATTGCATACAGTGACTTCTTGTCAAATACGACAAGTGAATGTAATTTTAGTCTCTCAGCTATGGAAAGATTGTATACAGCAAATTGTGACACCAGTTTATAATTTTCAAGTACAATAACAAGTATCAGCATGTTACTGATTATGATATTAATGTACATGCATCTATAATTGATTAGTTGTTATAAATGTATAAATCCCTTCATTCATGTACTATGATTTAAAGTCCTTTTCTGTTCAGGTTCTTGCATGTTCACATTAGACAATCTGGATTGTAAAAACCAGATAATTTACGAAATGCCTTCTTAATTTCTTGTTATTATATTTATGATAAAAGAAATTTTTCTTCAAGTTGTTCATTATATTTAAGGAATATGAAATGAAAAGAAGGGAATATGAGGCCTCCAAGAAAGATCGGGATCAAAAAGCAGAAGAGCTGAAGAAAGCTAGAATACAATACAACCCACTACAGAAAAAACTAGACAGCATGAAACAGAAAAGGGATACTCTGGATGGGGAAATGAAAGCCAAGGTAAATTTTAAAACAGCAAATGGGGTGGTTGAAGGTGATGTTTAAGTAAAAAAAATGTTATAAAGACAAATATATGTAGATGTTATGGCCAAGGTTAAGGTCATGACATTAAGTTAAGGAACTTAGGGAATGTTGTAGCCAAGGTTAAGGCATAAAAGTCAAGTAGGTGATAGCTGAAAGGGATGTTTCAGCAAAGGTAAAAGCCTTAATGGTGAAAAGGACAGTGCGTAGGAATGTTTAGGCTAAAATAACGCTTAAAGTACATGTATATACTTAATTTTAACAAGGCAAGTATGAGTTCTTGTGGTGTTATTATTGCAGTAGAAATGATTTCTTGTATTTTAAAGGAAATGTTTATGTGTGCATGCTACACATGTGTATGTTTAACAGATTATATCTTCCTTCTATGTAAGGTTTCTTTATATATAATTGTAGCTTATGGATAGACAGTACTTATACGATCGTACAAAAAATCCTCAATTTTTGAAGAAAATTTTTTCTATACATGAATGAATAGACAGGCAAAACACAAATGCAGCATCAAACAAAGATTATGAAAGCATCTAGCACAACTCATTTTATCCTTCCTAAATTACGAGTTGCAATGTGATGTTAAAAGTTATATTCACCTTGAGGAAGATAAAGTACATGTAAATCCTATGCCAGACATGAAGTCAAGTCTTATCATGCAAAATTGAAATATTCACTTTTATACGAGTCTTAACAAATTATTTGTCCTTTCAGACTGCTAAATTTAGAGATTTTACCAACAGAGCCCATTCAAATAGATCAGATATCTGTGCAGATTCTTACAAGGTTAGAAAAATTAAGCATCTGCATGAGAATTAACAATGCTTGATTTTGCTTTCAGACTGGTAAATTAAAAGAGTACGCCAACAAAGCCCACTCTAATAGTAAAGAAATAGAGGCAGCTGCCGACAAGGTCTGTATGGTATCTTAAGCAACTCTATCTAAATTTTCACAGAATCATTATTTCCCATTTTTCGTCCTTCCAGCAGCCGACTGCTTCCAGAATCACATTTCTTTCTTGCATCTAAGATGTGTTTTGACCCTGTAGAAGATTAACTACACAACATGATGTCACGACACAACATGATACAGTAAACTGTCTATACGTGATAGTTGTCCCATGTTTTCTTATCCATTGTATGTTATTCAGCATTCCAAACTAATTGCAGTGTTAGTAAAAAAAAATTTTATGTGCAGATGCTCTCGGCATACATGTACTTGTACATGTATATACAGTCCTGATTACGTTAACTGTCTACCCCTCAAGGAGGAATTTTTGTTAGACGAAAGAAAAATTTTGTGAGGGAAAATGAAGACGAAAAAATAGAAAAGGAATTTTTAAGGCGAAATGTACAAGGAAAAATAGAGGAGAAATTTGCAAGGTGAAAGGAGAAAGAGAAGAGGAATTTGTAAGGTGAAATAAACGAGTATGCTGAAAGCGAACTCGAAAAGAGAAATATTTCTTCTTTAATTCCCCCTTTGATTCTCTTCATGCTCTGTTACGTTTCTCTTACGATTCCGCTTACGTTTCTCTTCCAAATTCCGCCTTCAGTTCGCTTTCAATGTTCGCCTCCAGCCTCGTTTTGGAAATATAAATGGGCGGGGCTTAATGCAGTCAATGTACATGTAGGCTTAAAATCTAAATATTACAATATTTTTAAATGTATATTTTCACTCTTATCTTTTATCACACTAATAATTGAATTATATGCTATGATAATTGTTTTAATACATGTATGTCTAGATATATTGAGTCTCTGGATAAAATTTAATCATTTTAAAACAGCTAAATTTATCGTGTAAAATAGGTCCGTTTCAACGGGTTTTAGAAGTTATCTAACAATTATTGTGTCGCCTGCGAAGCATAGCGACACTTAGGGATCACGTTGTCCGTCCGTCCGTCCGTCAGTCAGTCAGTCCGTCAGTCAGTCCGTCTGTCTGTCTGTCACACTTTGGGTGTCACAGCCCATAACTTTTGAATGGTAAGTGATAGGGCTTTGATATTTCACATGTGTATTCCTTGTGACAAGACCTTTCTACACATACCATAATTTTTGACCTAGTGACCTTGACCTACATATTTGACCTACTTTTCAAAAATAATAAGATTGCTTATATCTTTTGATTGGTAAGGGATAGGGCTTTGATATTTCACACATGTATTCCTTTTAACTAGACCTTTGTAAACATACCATGATTTTTGACCTTGTGACCTTGACCTAGATATTTGACCTACTTTTCAAAAAAAGTTAAAAATTTGCTATATCTTTTGAATGGTTAGTGATAGGGCTTTGATATTTCACATGTGTATTGATTGTAACAAGACCTTTCTACACATACCATAATTTTGACCTAGTGACCTTGACCTATATATTTGACCTACTTTAACAAAAAATTAAGATTGTATATATCTTTTGATTGGTAAGGGATAAGGCTTTGAAATTTCACTTGTATATTCCTTGTAACAAGACCTTTCTGCACATACCATGATTTTTGACCTTGTGACCTTGACATAGATATTTGACCTATTTTTCAAAAAAAGTTGGGATTTGCTATATCTTTTGATAGGTTAGTGATAGGTCTTTGACATTTCACATGTGTATTCTTTGTGACAAGACTTTTTTTACCTAGTGACCTTGACCTACATATTTGACCTTTTTTCTAAGGATTGCGTATATCTTTTGATTGCTAATTGATATAAGGCTTTAATACTTCACACATATATTTCTTATGATGTGACCTTTGTTTTGTTACCAAAGTATTTAGGTAGTGACCTTGACCTAGTTGATTGACACTATTTTCTGAAAATTTGAGATTGACCATATCTTTCAATTGGTAAATAAGAGGTCTGATATTTCACATATGAATTTCATTAGACAAGACTTTTATAGTGATAACAGTAATTTTGAACCATGTGATTTACCTCCTAGAATAGGCCGCTTCGCAGGCGACACAAGCATTGCTTGGATTGCTATTTTTTTTTAAATATGAGTTACGAAGCAAGTCATTTTATTCATTTAGATGTCAGTTCTCATTATTGACCCCTTGTACTTTACATGTATATACCCCGTAATCGATCGATTATGACAGGTGTCGTTCAGGTAGGCATGGTAGTCTACCTGTGTGGAGTCAGTCATGCGTTCAAGAATATACGTCCAAAAGTGACAGTGTCTGGAATGGTCAGATGTAAAATGTATAAAAATATTTTAGAGTGATAGTGTGTTTTATTTATATTTTTTCAACAACTACAGGAAACATGTAAGGGAATTCCCCCTTACGAATATATTTGGGGTTTTTTATGCCCCCGGAATCACAGATTTGGGGGCATATAGTTTTTGGCCTGTCCGTCTGTTTGTCTGTCTGTTTGTCTGTTTGTCCGAAAAAACTTTAACATTGGGCATAACTTTTGAATGGAAGGTGATAGAGCTTTCATATTTCACATGTGTATTCCTTGTGACAAGACCTTTCCATTGATACCAAAATTTTTGACCTTGTGACCTTGACCTTTGACCTACTTTTCAAAAACTTTAACATTGGGCATAACTTTTGAATGGAAGGTGATAGAGCTTTCATATTTCACATGTGTGTTCCTTGTGACAAGACCTTTCCATTGATACCAAAATTTTTGACCTTGTGACCTTCACCTTGACCTTTGACCTACTTTTCAAAAACTTTAACATTGGGCATAACTTTTGAAGGGTAAGTGATAGGGCTTTCATATTTCACATGTGTGTTCCTTGTGACAAGACCTTTCCATTGATACCAAAAGTTTTGACCTTGTGACCTTGACCTTTGACCTACTTTTCAAAAACTTTAACATTGGGCATAACTTTTGAATGGTAAGTGATAGGGCTTTCATATTTCACAAGTGTGTTCCTTGCAACAAGACCTTTCCATTGATACCAAAAGTATTGACCTCGTGACCTTGACCTTGACCTTTGACCTACTTTTCAAAAACTTTAACATTTGGCATAACTTTTGAATGGTGAGTGATAGGGCTTTCATATTTCACATCTGTATTCCTTGCAACAAGACCTCTCCATTGATACCAAACGTTTTGACCTTTTGACCTTGAGCTTTGACCTAATTTTCAAAAACTTTAACATTGGGCATAACTTTTGAATGGTAAGTGATAGGACTCTCATATTTCACATGTGTATTCCTTGTGACAAGACCTTTCCATTGATACCAAAATTGTTGAACTTGACCTTTCACATACTTAACAGAAAATGAAGTTTATACTAACGAAGATGCCACCGGGGGCATTCGTGTTTCACAAACACAGGCTTTTTCTTTATTCTCTTCTTTTTTTTTTTGTGATTTTCGGTCATTTGTGTATATGGGGCAAACTTTTATACTCTATGCTCCCTTCATCCTCCACCATTACAAATTACAAATTAATTTTGATACCCATTTTATTTTTATTTGCGGGAGGTCCAATTCCATGCTCTGAAAAAGAAGTTCTTGCTTCCCTGTTTTTCTTCTTCTTTTTTTTTATAGATTCTTCATCTTTATTTCGAATTTATCTCGTTTTTCCTTTTCTTTCATTCATTTTTGTGTCGCCTGCGAAGCATAGCGACACTAAAGCCCCTGTCATACTGTCGCGAGTTCTAGCTACGAGTTGTGGCGAGTTACAACTCGCCACAACTCGTCATTTGTCGCATGGAACTTGTACAGGTGTCTTCACATGTCGAAGAAATGTCGCCAGAACTCGGCGTGAGGCGGCGAGAATTTTAAACGGTTTAAAATTGTCGTGCGAGTTTTCATGTCGTGCGCATGTCGAGGAGATGTCGAACAGATGTCGCATAAACTCGTACAGGCATCGTGTGCATGTCTCCACTTCTCGTCCCTTCTCGCCATGAATCAAACTCGTGCGAGTAGGGCCGAGTTTATATACGAGTTAAAACGACATGAGAACGATGTCTGCACGACATCATGCGAGTTGTACCGACCTCTTCTCGACATCTGCGTGACAAAGTACGAGTTATGCTCGACACTGTCTCGACATTTTCTCGAGTTCTGCCGAGTTGAGTACTTAAATCCAGTCTTCCTCTGCAGCATGCATGAATGTATTCACTTTCATAGTATGCCAATGATAGAGAACAAAAATAAAAAGAGGCCCAGGTTGGCTGACATGTTCAAGGCATACATGAGCTCAATACACATACTTACTCCAGATAAATGCAATTCATCATGATAAGTTTGTCCATGTAACCACTTACATCATGATGCCCTAATAAATAATAATAAAAATTCAAGGAAACAGTCCAATGTTTCATTTTCGAAGATAGAATAAGACTTCAATTTTGGCATGCACATGATCAAATTCAAAAGAGTCCATAGTCGGCTCTTGAATATGCACCCTGCACCATTCTTGGACACTCAGATTAGTTACTTTTGCTAAAAGATCCTTTCTGCTATCATAGTAGACATTTTTTCAACAGATTTTGCACCATCCAGAAGAGGATAACTAAGAAATGAAGATGTATCGTGTTATTAACATTTTCTTAAAGCTTGTACAGACCAATTTATTCAATTTTTCAGCAGACTTGAAAAATAAAACGTGAGTCGATACACGCCAATCATACAAAAGGAAGACATTTTGTCGACGGTCGAAATTCTGCAATAATGACAATACCAATCCCTGTCAAGGGCTTTCAGATGGGGTGAGCTAAAAAGACTTAAACAGAAATTTATACCAAATTCATATGTTGACATAACTCGTACACTTTCCGTACTCAGTTCGTCATAACTCGTACTTATCTCGTGCTTAACTCGTAGGCATGTCGCCACATCTCGTATAAACTCGTACGAAACTCGTACTTAACTCGTACCTTCTCGTACTAAAGTCTTCGTTTGTCAAGAAAATGTCGTGTACAAATCGTAGAGTGTCGCCAAGTGTCGTACTGTTCTCGTAGAGATCTCGAGCAAATGTTGAGCTCATGTCGTAATCACAAAAAATCAAGGCTGCCTCGGGGAAATTTCGGCGAGTTATAACTCGCCAGCACTCGTACAAAACTCGTAGCTCCAATTCGCCACAGTGTGACAGGGGCTTTAGGGATCATTTTGTCTGTTGTCTGTCTGTCCGTCCGTCAGTCTGTCCGTCTGTCACACTTTGGGTGTCACAGCCCATAACTTTTGATTGGTAAGTGATAGGGCTTTGATATTTCACATGTGTATTCCTTGTGACAAGACCTTCCTACACATACCTTAATTTTTGGCCTAGTGACCTTGACCTACATATTTGACCTACTTTTCAAAAAAATTAAGAATGGATATATCTTTTGATTTGTAGGTGATAGGGCTTTGATATTCCACATGTGCAATCCTTGTGGCAAGACTTTTCAACACATACCATAATTTTTGACCTTGTGACCTTGACCTAGATATTTGACCTACTTTTGAAAAAAAGATATGATTCGCTATATCTTTTGATTGGTAAGTGATAGGGCTTTGATATTTCACATGTGTATTCCTTGTGACAAGACCTTCCTACACATACCTTAATTGTTGACCTACATATTTGACCTACTTTTCAAAAACTTAAGAATGGATATATCTTTTGATTTGTAAGTGATAGGGCTTTGATATTGCACATGTGTATTCCTTGTGACAAGACCTTTCTACACAGACAATAAAATTTGACCTTTTGACCTTGATCTAGATATTTGACCCACTTTTCAAGGAAAGTCATATTGGCTATATCTTTTGATTGGTAGGTGATACGACTTTGATATTTCACATGTATTTTCCTTGTAACAATGCCATTCTACACATACCATAATTGGCCGGATTGCAAAGCAATTCCAGTCTATAGATTGACGATGTCCGTCTGTCTGTCCGTCCGTCCGTCCGTCCGTCTGTCCGTCTGCCGTCAACATTTTGGTTAAAGTTTCTGGTTGAGGCAAAATCTAAGGAACTATATGCAATGCAGTAGAAACTTTATATTATACATGAAGGTTGCCCATGACAAGACCTTTCAATTTATGCCGTAACATTTGACCTAGTGACCTTGACCTTGGACTTTGACCTAGATTAAGATTTTGGTTAAAGTTCCTGGTTTAAGCAAAATCTATGGAACTGTATGCAGTAGAAACTTTATATTATACATGTATGTTGCCCATGAAGAGATCTTTCAGTTTATGCCGTAACATTTGACCTAGTGACCTTGACCTTGGACTTTGACCTAGTTAAAGATTTTGGTTAAAGTTTCTGGTTGAGGCAAAATCTAAGGAACTATATGCAGTAGAAACTTTATATTATACATGAAGGTTGCCCATGACTAGACCTTTCAATTTATGCCGTATTATTTGACCTAGTGACCTTGACCTTGGACTTTGACCTAGTTTAAGATTTTGGTTAAAGTTCCTGGTTTAAGCAAAATCTATGGAACTGTATGCAGTAGAAACTTTATATTATACATGTATGTTGCCCATGAAGAGATCTTTCAATTTATGCCGTAACATTTGTTCTAGTGACCTTGACCTTGGACTTTGACCTAGTTAAAGATTTTGGTTAAAATTCCTGGTTTAAGCAAAATCTATGGAACTGTATGCAGTAGAAACTTTATATTATACGTGTATGTTGCCCATGAAGAGATCTTTCAATTTATGCCGTAACATTTGACCTAGTGACCTTGACCTTGGACTTTGACCTAGTTAAAGATTTTGGTTTAAGTTCCTGGTTTAAGCAAAATCTAAGGAACTGTATGCAGTAGAAACTTTATATTATACATGTATGTTGCCCATGAAGAGATCTTTCAATTTATGCTGTAACATTTGACCTAGTGACCTTGACCTTGGACTTTGACCTAGTTAAAGATTTTGGTTAAAGTTCTTGGTTTAAGCAAAATCTAAGGAACTGTATGCAGTAGAAACCTTATATTATACATATAGGTTGCCCATGACAAGACCTTTGAATTTATGCTGTAACATTTGACCTAGTGACCTTGACCTTGGACTTTGACCTAGTTAAAGACTTTGGTTAAAGTTCCTGGTTTAAGCAAAATCTAAGGAACTGCATGCAGTAGAAACCTTATATTATACTTATAGGTTGCCCATGACAAGACCTCTCAATTTATGCCATAACATTGGACCTAGTGACCTTGACCTTGGACTTTGACCTAGTTTAAGATTTTGGTTAAAGTTTCTGGTTTAAGCAAAATCTAAGGAACTGTATGCAGTAGAAACTTTATATTATACATGTAGGTTGCCCATGATGAGAACTTATAATTTATGCCGTAACATTTGACCCAGTGACCTTGACCTTGAACTTTGACCTAGTTAAAGATTTTGGTAAAAGTTCTTGGTTTAAGGAAAATCTAAGGAACTGTATGCAGTAGAAACCTTATGTTTTACATTTAGGTTGCCCATGATGAGACCTTTCAATTTATGCCGTAACATTGGACCTAGTGACCTTGACCTTGGACTTTGACCTAGTTAAAGACTTTGGTTAAAGTTCCTGGTTTAAGCAAAATCTAAGGAACTGTATACATTAGAAACTTTATATTATACATGTAGGTTGCCTCTGACAAGACCTCTCAATGTGTGCTGTAATATTTGACTTAGTGACCTTGACCCAGTTGGTGACAAAAACTTACTTTGCAATCCGGCCATACCGTCTTTAGCGGTGTTTTATTTTTTATTCTTTTGACCTTGACCTACAAATTTGACCTTTTTTCAAAAAAATTAAGAATGGATATATCTTTTGATTGGTAAGTGATATGGCTTTGGTATCTCACATGATTGTGTATTCCTTGTGACAAGACCTTTCTACACAGACCATAAAATTTGACCTTTTGAACTTGATCTAGATATTTGACCTACTTTTCAAGAAAAGTAGTATTGGCTTCATCTTTTGATTGGTAGATGATCGGGTGTTGATATTTCACATGTATTTTCCTTGTAACAATGCCATTCTAAACATACCATAATTTTTTACCTTTTGACCATGACCTAGCTATTTGACCTTCTTTTCTAAGGTTGTATATATCTTTTGATTGGTAGGTGATAGGTCTTTAATATTTCTTATGATGAGACCTTTTTGTTACCAATTTTTATGTAGTGACCTTGACCTAGATGATTGACACTCTTTTCTGAAAATTTGAGAATGACCATATCTTTTAATTTGTAATTAAGAGGTCTGATATTTCAAATGAATTTCATATGACAAGACTTTTCTACTGATACCAATAATTTTGATCCACTTTCTAGAATAATAATCAAACCGCTTCGCAGGCGACACAAGCATTCCTTGGATTGCTATTTTTTAAAGATATAGACGTACGCGTCTGAATCATGCGCTCGGTCCAATCTTGAGTTCAAGAACGATCTAGAAGCCACCTTTTTTTCAAAACTTTATCGGGCAAGGGCCCCCTTGAGCTCAATACACATACTTACTCCAGATAAATGCAATTCATCATGATAAGTTTGTCCATGTAACCACTTACATCATGATGCCCTAATAAATAATAATAAAAATTCAAGGAAACAGTCCAATGTTTCATTTTCGAAGATAGAATAAGACTTCAATTTTGGCATGCACATGATCAAATTCAAAAGAGTCCATAGTCGGCTCTTGAATATGCACCCTGCACCATTCTTGGACACTCAGATTAGTTACTTTTGCTAAAAGATCCTTTCTGCTATCATAGTAGACATTTTTTCAACAGATTTTGCACCATCCAGAAGAGGATAACTAAGAAATGAAGATGTATCGTGTTATTAACATTTTCTTAAAGCTTGTACAGACCAATTTATTCAATTTTTCAGCAGACTTGAAAAATAAAACGTGAGTCGATACACGCCAATCATACAAAAGGAAGACATTTTGTCGACGGTCGAAATTCTGCAATAATGACAATACCAATCCCTGTCAAGGGCTTTCAGATGGGGTGAGCTAAAAAGACTTAAACAGAAATTTATACCAAATTCATATGTTGACATAACTCGTACACTTTCCGTACTCAGTTCGTCATAACTCGTACTTATCTCGTGCTTAACTCGTAGGCATGTCGCCACATCTCGTATAAACTCGTACGAAACTCGTACTTAACTCGTACCTTCTCGTACTAAAGTCTTCGTTTGTCAAGAAAATGTCGTGTACAAATCGTAGAGTGTCGCCAATTGTCGTACTGTTCTCGTAGAGATCTCGAGCAAATGTTGAGCTCATGTCGTAATCACAAAAAATCAAGGCTGCCTCGGGGAAATTTCGGCGAGTTATAACTCGCCAGCACTCGTACAAAACTCGTAGCTCCAATTCGCCACAGTGTGACAGGGGCTTTAGGGATCATTTTGTCTGTTGTCTGTCTGTCCGTCCGTCAGTCTGTCCGTCTGTCACACTTTGGGTGTCACAGCCCATAACTTTTGATTGGTAAGTGATAGGGCTTTGATATTTCACATGTGTATTCCTTGTGACAAGACCTTCCTACACATACCTTAATTTTTGGCCTAGTGACCTTGACCTACATATTTGACCTACTTTTCAAAAAAATTAAGAATGGATATATCTTTTGATTTGTAGGTGATAGGGCTTTGATATTCCACATGTGCAATCCTTGTGGCAAGACTTTTCAACACATACCATAATTTTTGACCTTGTGACCTTGACCTAGATATTTGACCTACTTTTGAAAAAAAGATATGATTCGCTATATCTTTTGATTGGTAAGTGATAGGGCTTTGATATTTCACATGTGTATTCCTTGTGACAAGACCTTCCTACACATACCTTAATTGTTGACCTACATATTTGACCTACTTTTCAAAAACTTAAGAATGGATATATCTTTTGATTTGTAAGTGATAGGGCTTTGATATTGCACATGTGTATTCCTTGTGACAAGACCTTTCTACACAGACAATAAAATTTGACCTTTTGACCTTGATCTAGATATTTGACCCACTTTTCAAGGAAAGTCATATTGGCTATATCTTTTGATTGGTAGGTGATACGACTTTGATATTTCACATGTATTTTCCTTGTAACAATGCCATTCTACACATACCATAATTGGCCGGATTGCAAAGCAATTCCAGTCTATAGATTGACGATGTCCGTCTGTCCGTCCGTCCGTCCGTCTGTCCGTCTGCCGTCAACATTTTGGTTAAAGTTTCTGGTTGAGGCAAAATCTAAGGAACTATATGCAGTAGAAACTTTATATTATACATGAAGGTTGCCCATGACAAGACCTTTCAATTTATGCCGTAACATTTGACCTAGTGACCTTGACCTTGGACTTTGACCTAGATTAAGATTTTGGTTAAAGTTCCTGGTTTAAGCAAAATCTATGGAACTGTATGCAGTAGAAACTTTATATTATACATGTATGTTGCCCATGAAGAGATCTTTCAGTTTATGCCGTAACATTTGACCTAGTGACCTTGACCTTGGACTTTGACCTAGTTAAAGATTTTGGTTAAAGTTTCTGGTTGAGGCAAAATCTAAGGAACTATATGCAGTAGAAACTTTATATTATACATGAAGGTTGCCCATGACTAGACCTTTCAATTTATGCCGTATTATTTGACCTAGTGACCTTGACCTTGGACTTTGACCTAGTTTAAGATTTTGGTTAAAGTTCCTGGTTTAAGCAAAATCTATGGAACTGTATGCAGTAGAAACTTTATATTATACATGTATGTTGCCCATGAAGAGATCTTTCAATTTATGCCGTAACATTTGTTCTAGTGACCTTGACCTTGGACTTTGACCTAGTTAAAGATTTTGGTTAAAATTCCTGGTTTAA
The DNA here is from genome assembly GCA_028142955.1 of Pinctada fucata. Lineage (NCBI taxonomy): Eukaryota > Metazoa > Mollusca > Bivalvia > Pterioida > Pteriidae > Pinctada > Pinctada fucata. The sequence continues at coordinate 70,192,083 of AP027104.1, read as the reverse complement.
GCAAAATCTATGGAACTGTATGCAGTAGAAACTTTATATTATACGTGTATGTTGCCCATGAAGAGATCTTTCAATTTATGCCGTAACATTTGACCTAGTGACCTTGACCTTGGACTTTGACCTAGTTAAAGATTTTGGTTTAAGTTCCTGGTTTAAGCAAAATCTAAGGAACTGTATGCAGTAGAAACTTTATATTATACATGTATGTTGCCCATGAAGAGATCTTTCAATTTATGCTGTAACATTTGACCTAGTGACCTTGACCTTGGACTTTGACCTAGTTAAAGATTTTGGTTAAAGTTCTTGGTTTAAGCAAAATCTAAGGAACTGTATGCAGTAGAAACCTTATATTATACATATAGGTTGCCCATGACAAGACCTTTGAATTTATGCTGTAACATTTGACCTAGTGACCTTGACCTTGGACTTTGACCTAGTTAAAGACTTTGGTTAAAGTTCCTGGTTTAAGCAAAATCTAAGGAACTGCATGCAGTAGAAACCTTATATTATACTTATAGGTTGCCCATGACAAGACCTCTCAATTTATGCCATAACATTGGACCTAGTGACCTTGACCTTGGACTTTGACCTAGTTTAAGATTTTGGTTAAAGTTTCTGGTTTAAGCAAAATCTAAGGAACTGTATGCAGTAGAAACTTTATATTATACATGTAGGTTGCCCATGATGAGACCTTATAATTTATGCCGTAACATTTGACCCAGTGACCTTGACCTTGAACTTTGACCTAGTTAAAGATTTTGGTAAAAGTTCTTGGTTTAAGGAAAATCTAAGGAACTGTATGCAGTAGAAACCTTATGTTTTACATTTAGGTTGCCCATGATGAGACCTTTCAATTTATGCCGTAACATTGGACCTAGTGACCTTGACCTTGGACTTTGACCTAGTTAAAGACTTTGGTTAAAGTTCCTGGTTTAAGCAAAATCTAAGGAACTGTATACATTAGAAACTTTATATTATACATGTAGGTTGCCTCTGACAAGACCTCTCAATGTGTGCTGTAATATTTGACTTAGTGACCTTGACCCAGTTGGTGACAAAAACTTACTTTGCAATCCGGCCATACCGTCTTTAGCGGTGTTTTATTTTTTATTCTTTTGACCTTGACCTACAAATTTGACCTTTTTTCAAAAAAATTAAGAATGGATATATCTTTTGATTGGTAAGTGATATGGCTTTGGTATTTCACATGATTGTGTATTCCTTGTGACAAGACCTTTCTACACAGACCATAAAATTTGACCTTTTGAACTTGATCTAGATATTTGACCTACTTTTCAAGAAAAGTAATATTGGCTTCATCTTTTGATTGGTAGATGATCGGGTGTTGATATTTCACATGTATTTTCCTTGTAACAATGCCATTCTAAACATACCATAATTTTTTACCTTTTGACCATGACCTAGCTATTTGACCTTCTTTTCTAAGGTTGTATATATCTTTTGATTGGTAGGTGATAGGTCTTTAATATTTCTTATGATGAGACCTTTTTGTTACCAATTTTTATGTAGTGACCTTGACCTAGATGATTGACACTCTTTTCTGAAAATTTGAGAATGACCATATCTTTTAATTTGTAATTAAGAGGTCTGATATTTCAAATGAATTTCATATGACAAGACTTTTCTACTGATACCAATAATTTTGATCCACTTTCTAGAATAATAATCAAACCGCTTCGCAGGCGACACAAGCATTCCTTGGATTGCTATTTTTTAAAGATATAGACGTACGCGTCTGAATCATGCGCTCGGTCCAATCTTGAGTTCAAGAACGATCTAGAAGCCACCTTTTTTTCAAAACTTTATCGGGCAAGGGCCCCCTTGAGCTCAATACACATACTTACTCCAGATAAATGCAATTCATCATGATAAGTTTGTCCATGTAACCACTTACATCATGATGCCCTAATAAATAATAATAAAAATTCAAGGAAACAGTCCAATGTTTCATTTTCGAAGATAGAATAAGACTTCAATTTTGGCATGCACATGATCAAATTCAAAAGAGTCCATAGTCGGCTCTTGAATATGCACCCTGCACCATTCTTGGACACTCAGATTAGTTACTTTTGCTAAAAGATCCTTTCTGCTATCATAGTAGACATTTTTTCAACAGATTTTGCACCATCCAGAAGAGGATAACTAAGAAATGAAGATGTATCGTGTTATTAACATTTTCTTAAAGCTTGTACAGACCAATTTATTCAATTTTTCAGCAGACTTGAAAAATAAAACGTGAGTCGATACACGCCAATCATACAAAAGGAAGACATTTTGTCGACGGTCGAAATTCTGCAATAATGACAATACCAATCCCTGTCAAGGGCTTTCAGATGGGGTGAGCTAAAAAGACTTAAACAGAAATTTATACCAAATTCATATGTTGACATAACTCGTACACTTTCCGTACTCAGTTCGTCATAACTCGTACTTATCTCGTGCTTAACTCATAGGCATGTCGCCACATCTCGTATAAACTCGTACGAAACTCGTACTTAACTCGTACCTTCTCGTACTAAAGTCTTCGTTTGTCAAGAAAATGTCGTGTACAAATCGTAGAGTGTCGCCAAGTGTCGTACTGTTCTCGTAGAGATCTCGAGCAAATGTTGAGCTCATGTCGTAATCACAAAAAATCAAGGCTGCCTCGGGGAAATTTCGGCGAGTTATAACTCGCCAGCACTCGTACAAAACTCGTAGCTCCAATTCGCCACAGTGTGACAGGGGCTTTAGGGATCATTTTGTCTGTTGTCTGTCTGTCCGTCCGTCAGTCTGTCCGTCTGTCACACTTTGGGTGTCACAGCCCATAACTTTTGATTGGTAAGTGATAGGGCTTTGATATTTCACATGTGTATTCCTTGTGACAAGACCTTCCTACACATACCTTAATTTTTGGCCTAGTGACCTTGACCTACATATTTGACCTACTTTTCAAAAAAATTAAGAATGGATATATCTTTTGATTTGTAGGTGATAGGGCTTTGATATTCCACATGTGCAATCCTTGTGGCAAGACTTTTCAACACATACCATAATTTTTGACCTTGTGACCTTGACCTAGATATTTGACCTACTTTTGAAAAAAAGATATGATTCGCTATATCTTTTGATTGGTAAGTGATAGGGCTTTGATATTTCACATGTGTATTCCTTGTGACAAGACCTTCCTACACATACCTTAATTGTTGACCTACATATTTGACCTACTTTTCAAAAACTTAAGAATGGATATATCTTTTGATTTGTAAGTGATAGGGCTTTGATATTGCACATGTGTATTCCTTGTGACAAGACCTTTCTACACAGACAATAAAATTTGACCTTTTGACCTTGATCTAGATATTTGACCCACTTTTCAAGGAAAGTCATATTGGCTATATCTTTTGATTGGTAGGTGATACGACTTTGATATTTCACATGTATTTTCCTTGTAACAATGCCATTCTACACATACCATAATTGGCCGGATTGCAAAGCAATTCCAGTCTATAGATTGACGATGTCCGTCTGTCCGTCCGTCCGTCCGTCTGTCCGTCTGCCGTCAACATTTTGGTTAAAGTTTCTGGTTGAGGCAAAATCTAAGGAACTATATGCAGTAGAAACTTTATATTATACATGAAGGTTGCCCATGACAAGACCTTTCAATTTATGCCGTAACATTTGACCTAGTGACCTTGACCTTGGACTTTGACCTAGATTAAGATTTTGGTTAAAGTTCCTGGTTTAAGCAAAATCTATGGAACTGTATGCAGTAGAAACTTTATATTATACATGTATGTTGCCCATGAAGAGATCTTTCAGTTTATGCCGTAACATTTGACCTAGTGACCTTGACCTTGGACTTTGACCTAGTTAAAGATTTTGGTTAAAGTTTCTGGTTGAGGCAAAATCTAAGGAACTATATGCAGTAGAAACTTTATATTATACATGAAGGTTGCCCATGACTAGACCTTTCAATTTATGCCGTATTATTTGACCTAGTGACCTTGACCTTGGACTTTGACCTAGTTTAAGATTTTGGTTAAAGTTCCTGGTTTAAGCAAAATCTATGGAACTGTATGCAGTAGAAACTTTATATTATACATGTATGTTGCCCATGAAGAGATCTTTCAATTTATGCCGTAACATTTGTTCTAGTGACCTTGACCTTGGACTTTGACCTAGTTAAAGATTTTGGTTAAAATTCCTGGTTTAAGCAAAATCTATGGAACTGTATGCAGTAGAAACTTTATATTATACGTGTATGTTGCCCATGAAGAGATCTTTCAATTTATGCCGTAACATTTGACCTAGTGACCTTGACCTTGGACTTTGACCTAGTTAAAGATTTTGGTTTAAGTTCCTGGTTTAAGCAAAATCTAAGGAACTGTATGCAGTAGAAACTTTATATTATACATGTATGTTGCCCATGAAGAGATCTTTCAATTTATGCTGTAACATTTGACCTAGTGACCTTGACCTTGGACTTTGACCTAGTTAAAGATTTTGGTTAAAGTTCTTGGTTTAAGCAAAATCTAAGGAACTGTATGCAGTAGAAACCTTATATTATACATATAGGTTGCCCATGACAAGACCTTTGAATTTATGCTGTAACATTTTACCTAGTGACCTTGACCTTGGACTTTGACCTAGTTAAAGACTTTGGTTAAAGTTCCTGGTTTAAGCAAAATCTAAGGAACTGCATGCAGTAGAAACCTTATATTATACTTATAGGTTGCCCATGACAAGACCTCTCAATTTATGCCATAACATTGGACCTAGTGACCTTGACCTTGGACTTTGACCTAGTTTAAGATTTTGGTTAAAGTTTCTGGTTTAAGCAAAATCTAAGGAACTGTATGCAGTAGAAACTTTATATTATACATGTAGGTTGCCCATGATGAGACCTTATAATTTATGCCGTAACATTTGACCCAGTGACCTTGACCTTGAACTTTGACCTAGTTAAAGATTTTGGTAAAAGTTCTTGGTTTAAGGAAAATCTAAGGAACTGTATGCAGTAGAAACCTTATGTTTTACATTTAGGTTGCCCATGATGAGACCTTTCAATTTATGCCGTAACATTGGACCTAGTGACCTTGACCTTGGACTTTGACCTAGTTAAAGACTTTGGTTAAAGTTCCTGGTTTAAGCAAAATCTAAGGAACTGTATACATTAGAAACTTTATATTATACATGTAGGTTGCCTCTGACAAGACCTCTCAATGTGTGCTGTAATATTTGACTTAGTGACCTTGACCCAGTTGGTGACAAAAACTTACTTTGCAATCCGGCCATACCGTCTTTAGCGGTGTTTTATTTTTTATTCTTTTGACCTTGACCTACAAATTTGACCTTTTTTCAAAAAAATTAAGAATGGATATATCTTTTGATTGGTAAGTGATATGGCTTTGGTATTTCACATGATTGTGTATTCCTTGTGACAAGACCTTTCTACACAGACCATAAAATTTGACCTTTTGAACTTGATCTAGATATTTGACCTACTTTTCAAGAAAAGTAATATTGGCTTCATCTTTTGATTGGTAGATGATCGGGTGTTGATATTTCACATGTATTTTCCTTGTAACAATGCCATTCTAAACATACCATAATTTTTTACCTTTTGACCATGACCTAGCTATTTGACCTTCTTTTCTAAGGTTGTATATATCTTTTGATTGGTAGGTGATAGGTCTTTAATATTTCTTATGATGAGACCTTTTTGTTACCAATTTTTATGTAGTGACCTTGACCTAGATGATTGACACTCTTTTCTGAAAATTTGAGAATGACCATATCTTTTAATTTGTAATTAAGAGGTCTGATATTTCAAATGAATTTCATATGACAAGACTTTTCTACTGATACCAATAATTTTGATCCACTTTCTAGAATAATAATCAAACCGCTTCGCAGGCGACACAAGCATTCCTTGGATTGCTATTTTTTAAAGATATAGACGTACGCGTCTGAATCATGCGCTCGGTCCAATCTTGAGTTCAAGAACGATCTAGAAGCCACCTTTTTTTCAAAACTTTATCGGGCAAGGGCCCCCTTGAGCTCAATACACATACTTACTCCAGATAAATGCAATTCATCATGATAAGTTTGTCCATGTAACCACTTACATCATGATGCCCTAATAAATAATAATAAAAATTCAAGGAAACAGTCCAATGTTTCATTTTCGAAGATAGAATAAGACTTCAATTTTGGCATGCACATGATCAAATTCAAAAGAGTCCATAGTCGGCTCTTGAATATGCACCCTGCACCATTCTTGGACACTCAGATTAGTTGCTTTTGCTAAAAGATCCTTTCTGCTATCATAGTAGACATTTTTTCAACAGATTTTGCACCATCCAGAAGAGGATAACTAAGAAATGAAGATGTATCGTGTTATTAACATTTTCTTAAAGCTTGTACAGACCAATTTATTCAATTTTTCAGCAGACTTGAAAAATAAAACGTGAGTCGATACACGCCAATCATACAAAAGGAAGACATTTTGTCGACGGTCGAAATTCTGCAATAATGACAATACCAATCCCTGTCAAGGGCTTTCAGATGGGGTGAGCTAAAAAGACTTAAACAGAAATTTATACCAAATTCATATGTTGACATAACTCGTACACTTTCCGTACTCAGTTCGTCATAACTCGTACTTATCTCGTGCTTAACTCGTAGGCATGTCGCCACATCTCGTATAAACTCGTACGAAACTCGTACTTAACTCGTACCTTCTCGTACTAAAGTCTTCGTTTGTCAAGAAAATGTCGTGTACAAATCGTAGAGTGTCGCCAAGTGTCGTACTGTTCTCGTAGAGATCTCGAGCAAATGTTGAGCTCATGTCGTAATCACAAAAAATCAAGGCTGCCTCGGGGAAATTTCGGCGAGTTATAACTCGCCAGCACTCGTACAAAACTCGTAGCTCCAATTCGCCACAGTGTGACAGGGGCTTTAGGGATCATTTTGTCTGTTGTCTGTCTGTCCGTCCGTCAGTCTGTCCGTCTGTCACACTTTGGGTGTCACAGCCCATAACTTTTGATTGGTAAGTGATAGGGCTTTGATATTTCACATGTGTATTCCTTGTGACAAGACCTTCCTACACATACCTTAATTTTTGGCCTAGTGACCTTGACCTACATATTTGACCTACTTTTCAAAAAAATTAAGAATGGATATATCTTTTGATTTGTAGGTGATAGGGCTTTGATATTCCACATGTGCAATCCTTGTGGCAAGACTTTTCAACACATACCATAATTTTTGACCTTGTGACCTTGACCTAGATATTTGACCTACTTTTGAAAAAAAGATATGATTCGCTATATCTTTTGATTGGTAAGTGATAGGGCTTTGATATTTCACATGTGTATTCCTTGTGACAAGACCTTCCTACACATACCTTAATTGTTGACCTACATATTTGACCTACTTTTCAAAAACTTAAGAATGGATATATCTTTTGATTTGTAAGTGATAGGGCTTTGATATTGCACATGTGTATTCCTTGTGACAAGACCTTTCTACACAGACAATAAAATTTGACCTTTTGACCTTTATCTAGATATTTGACCCACTTTTCAAGGAAAGTCATATTGGCTATATCTTTTGATTGGTAGGTGATACGACTTTGATATTTCACATGTATTTTCCTTGTAACAATGCCATTCTACACATACCATAATTGGCCGGATTGCAAAGCAATTCCAGTCTATAGATTGACGATGTCCGTCTGTCCGTCCGTCCGTCCGTCTGTCCGTCTGCCGTCAACATTTTGGTTAAAGTTTCTGGTTGAGGCAAAATCTAAGGAACTATATGCAGTAGAAACTTTATATTATACATGAAGGTTGCCCATGACAAGACCTTTCAATTTATGCCGTAACATTTGACCTAGTGACCTTGACCTTGGACTTTGACCTAGATTAAGATTTTGGTTAAAGTTCCTGGTTTAAGCAAAATCTATGGAACTGTATGCAGTAGAAACTTTATATTATACATGTATGTTGCCCATGAAGAGATCTTTCAGTTTATGCCGTAACATTTGACCTAGTGACCTTGACCTTGGACTTTGACCTAGTTAAAGATTTTGGTTAAAGTTTCTGGTTGAGGCAAAATCTAAGGAACTATATGCAGTAGAAACTTTATATTATACATGAAGGTTGCCCATGACTAGACCTTTCAATTTATGCCGTATTATTTGACCTAGTGACCTTGACCTTGGACTTTGACCTAGTTTAAGATTTTGGTTAAAGTTCCTGGTTTAAGCAAAATCTATGGAACTGTATGCAGTAGAAACTTTATATTATACATGTATGTTGCCCATGAAGAGATCTTTCAATTTATGCCGTAACATTTGTTCTAGTGACCTTGACCTTGGACTTTGACCTAGTTAAAGATTTTGGTTAAAATTCCTGGTTTAAGCAAAATCTATGGAACTGTATGCAGTAGAAACTTTATATTATACGTGTATGTTGCCCATGAAGAGATCTTTCAATTTATGCCGTAACATTTGACCTAGTGACCTTGACCTTGGACTTTGACCTAGTTAAAGATTTTGGTTTAAGTTCCTGGTTTAAGCAAAATCTAAGGAACTGTATGCAGTAGAAACTTTATATTATACATGTATGTTGCCCATGAAGAGATCTTTCAATTTATGCTGTAACATTTGACCTAGTGACCTTGACCTTGGACTTTGACCTAGTTAAAGATTTTGGTTAAAGTTCTTGGTTTAAGCAAAATCTAAGGAACTGTATGCAGTAGAAACCTTATATTATACATATAGGTTGCCCATGACAAGACCTTTGAATTTATGCTGTAACATTTGACCTAGTGACCTTGACCTTGGACTTTGACCTAGTTAAAGACTTTGGTTAAAGTTCCTGGTTTAAGCAAAATCTAAGGAACTGCATGCAGTAGAAACCTTATATTATACTTATAGGTTGCCCATGACAAGACCTCTCAATTTATGCCATAACATTGGACCTAGTGACCTTGACCTTGGACTTTGACCTAGTTTAAGATTTTGGTTAAAGTTTCTGGTTTAAGCAAAATCTAAGGAACTGTATGCAGTAGAAACTTTATATTATACATGTAGGTTGCCCATGATGAGACCTTATAATTTATGCCGTAACATTTGACCCAGTGACCTTGACCTTGAACTTTGACCTAGTTAAAGATTTTGGTAAAAGTTCTTGGTTTAAGGAAAATCTAAGGAACTGTATGCAGTAGAAACCTTATGTTTTACATTTAGGTTGCCCATGATGAGACCTTTCAATTTATGCCGTAACATTGGACCTAGTGACCTTGACCTTGGACTTTGACCTAGTTAAAGACTTTGGTTAAAGTTCCTGGTTTAAGCAAAATCTAAGGAACTGTATACATTAGAAACTTTATATTATACATGTAGGTTGCCTCTGACAAGACCTCTCAATGTGTGCTGTAATATTTGACTTAGTGACCTTGACCCAGTTGGTGACAAAAACTTACTTTGCAATCCGGCCATACCGTCTTTAGCGGTGTTTTATTTTTTATTCTTTTGACCTTGACCTACAAATTTGACCTTTTTTCAAAAAAATTAAGAATGGATATATCTTTTGATTGGTAAGTGATATGGCTTTGGTATTTCACATGATTGTGTATTCCTTGTGACAAGACCTTTCTACACAGACCATAAAATTTGACCTTTTGAACTTGATCTAGATATTTGACCTACTTTTCAAGAAAAGTAATATTGGCTTCATCTTTTGATTGGTAGATGATCGGGTGTTGATATTTCACATGTATTTTCCTTGTAACAATGCCATTCTAAACATACCATAATTTTTTACCTTTTGACCATGACCTAGCTATTTGACCTTCTTTTCTAAGGTTGTATATATCTTTTGATTGGTAGGTGATAGGTCTTTAATATTTCTTATGATGAGACCTTTTTGTTACCAATTTTTATGTAGTGACCTTGACCTAGATGATTGACACTCTTTTCTGAAAATTTGAGAATGACCATATCTTTTAATTTGTAATTAAGAGGTCTGATATTTCAAATGAATTTCATATGACAAGACTTTTCTACTGATACCAATAATTTTGATCCACTTTCTAGAATAATAATCAAACCGCTTCGCAGGCGACACAAGCATTCCTTGGATTGCTATTTTTTAAAGATATAGACGTACGCGTCTGAATCATGCGCTCGGTCCAATCTTGAGTTCAAGAACGATCTAGAAGCCACCTTTTTTTCAAAACTTTATCGGGCAAGGGCCCCCTTCCGAACCCCCGCAATGGGAGGTACTGTACACCCCTCCAATACCCACCCCCCTTCTCGGCCATTCTGGCCTCGCAATTCACCCAAATAAAAAGCGCATGTCCATCCCGGCAGATGAGGTTCTGGATCCGCCCCTGCTTTTTGACTATGACAATTCTTTTTCTTTTTTTAAACTACGAGCTTTCAATTGAAATGTATTAATATATGATAAAATAGCCTTCAATATGGCATTATGAAAAAGAAAAGAAAAAAATATGATAAAATAAGTAAAAGGTGAAGAAAAAAATAAATCTCTTTAAAAAAATCTATCCTTGTAAACTGGGTGCAATGAGAACGTACACGACACATGCAAGCTGAGTACGTGAAAGGTAGATTTGTAGCAGGTAGTTTACATATTTAAGAAATAAAAAATGACAAGCCGGGCTGTATTGTCTCATAATGCCCGAGCGTCCTCAGCCAATCACATTTATTACCGAGCCGCGTCAGCGGCGAGGTGATAAATGTGATTGGCTGGGGGCGCGAGGGCATTATGAGACAATACAGCCCGGCTTGTCATTTTTTATTTCTATTCTAATGATGATCAAACTTAGACCTTTCGATTCTTGGTAAAAACCAGTTCCTGCCGGTTTATCTGCTTTCAGAAAATGGGTAGGCATGGCTTATTGCTATAGGGCCTATATTGGAGAATAGAGCCCGGCTCGCGTCTGTTGTCTTAATAGGGAAAAGAATCTAGTCATATTAGAATTAAAGATACAGTGTCCCTAAAAATGGATTTATTGAAAACGTAAAATTTATTTTGAACAGAAGGGTCTAGATTGAGAATAAAAAAGAGCCGAAAAAAGTTTTATTTGAAAATATGCAGTATCAACCATAATATCGTCAAATTTGTTGAATTAAATCTCCATATACCTCTATAGTAAAAACGCAATACATTGTAGGTAGCGCTAGTGAAATGAATTAGAGCTGTGCATCCCAAATTAAAAATGACGTTTTCAAACAGTTATAAAGTCTACGAACGTATAATTTAAATTCGTCCGAAAATTTTAATTTATACAAATGAGAAAGTGAACTTTCATATGAAGAGAAAGATTTTGCATTATAAAATTTTGTAAAATTAATTAATTTTCAGCATACCTGTCAACTTTTTTAAGACAAAAGAGGGTCAATGACCCTCTTTGGGAAATGAAAAAGAGGGTCATAGCGCGCGAAACAAAATCGCGACCTTTTGCTTGTGTCATTATGAATAAAATATAACCCCTCCCCCAAAATACAGGTCAATAAAGTTTGTTTTATTGTAAGACATGTAAAGCATTTATTTAAATTGTAATACTGCATAATCATGATAATGACTAGCACATGTGTAAAATTTTTATCAAGGCCTGAAGGTTCATAGTTGAATTTGCTAGGCTAGATATATTTTTATTTAGTTATTGCTATACCATGATGAAGATTTTGTATGAAATGAACTCTACATTTCAGTGTTCACAGCTTCAATTGTTTTAAACACTATAAAAACACTTGTCCCTTTTCGTCTGCATAAATCTCCATGTTACGATCGTCTTCCCATAACCCAAGCCCAGGTCGTTATAATCCAAGCCCAGGTTGTCATAATCCAAGCCAAGGTCGTTAAAACAACATGAAAGTGGCTAATTACTTCCCATATCACTAAACAAACAACCCAATTTACCTGTAACTGCAGGTGTTTTAATTGAAAAGTCACAACTGGAAATTTAAAGTCCCAAGTAATAGACGGAACCAATTCGGAATCGGGTGATTCCCGGGTCAGCAACGAAAAATCGGGTGAAATACGTGACCCGCGCGGGTGATAAAAAATAATCGGGTCAAAGGGTAAAAAAGCGGGACTGACCCGCCGAAATCGGGTCAGTTGACAGCTATGATTTTCAGGGACACCGTACCTTTAATTACATCATTTAATCAGGGACGCATATATGCTTTTATATACGTCCCTGATTATATCAAGTCATAACATTAAATTTTAAAATTTTAAACTTAAATTCATTGTGAAGAGATTCTCTCCCTATCTAAATGACCGCATTGTGATATCACGCTCCGATGATTTTCACACCTGGCAGGTAATGGATAAACGACACCTACGTACATGTACCCTGCGCGGTAGATTTACATGTGTGTATTTGTCAAAACAACGATTTGTTAATTGGTATGTTACTTTAAAAAATGGATTTGTGCTATAGATGTACAAATGCGAGGAAAACAAACCACGATTTGTAACTTATACATACAAAAGGCTACTTTTCGATTTACATATGCAGAAAAAGTTCGTTTACAATGTATCTAAATAAAACTAATTAGTCGTGTATTTTAATGCAATACAAAGAAATTGCATCAAATTATGTTTGTACCCTCTATTTAGGGAAATCCCCTAATATGCAAATGAGGAAGCCTCGCTTTGATTGACAAGAGGATTTGAAAGTGTAATGAAAGCAAAATATTTCGCTTTCGTTTCTCTTCTGTTTACGCTTTGCGTTTCTCTTTCCTTTCACGTTTTGCTTCTGTTTCTCAAAAATTCGTGTTCATTTTTCTCTTCCAACACTGAAGGCGAAATTTTGAGGCGAAATAAAGGAGGAAAATTAGAAGAGAAATTTTGTGAGGGAAAATGAAGACGGAAAAATAGAAGCGAAATTTGGAGAGATGAAGGGAGAAAAAACATTAAAGGGGGGACAGTTAACGTAATCGGGACTGTACATATATATTGATTTTTTTAAAGATCTTTATTAATCTGTAGTGTTTATTATTGTACATGTATCATGTCTTTATTACCCTATTTTATACATGTATGTACATTGTATGTTACAATGCTCGTAAGTGTTTATTATTCCATTCTTAGTTTATTATTCCAATCTGTGTAATGTGTATATTATTCCATTCTGTTTGTTATTAAGTTGGAAGAAATCAAAGATGAGTTGAAGCTGAAGAAGGATCAAGAACAAGGACGAAAAAAAAAGTGAGTAGTAAGGGAAAGTGTCAAAACATCATAATGATAAATGTTTATCTCCTTATTTCCAACTGCATGTACATTTAGATATTACAGAATAAGCAAAATAAAGTAAATAGATAAAGTAAATAAATAAGCAAAGATAAAGTAAATAAATAAGCAAAAATAAAGTAAATAAATAAATGAATTAGATATTTATTGACAGCTGTTTAAGTCAGCAGGAAATGTTTTCTATGGTAAATCTATTGTGATGTCATGATTTCTGCATGAGAAGCAATGGTGCGAGAGTATAATTAATCCTGACATAAAATTACTCTTTCTTTAAATATGAAAATATGTAACGCATACAGAGTTAATTGATATGAGGACAATATTTTTCTTTTATTTTGTATGTTCCAGTGATTTTTTTCCATAAACATTTGGCGTTATTCTGCACCTTTCCCCCCTTACTGGAGTATATATTTTCCCCTCCCATCAGAGAAAATCACCCCATGTAAATGTAATTTTTCATCAGAAAAAAAATCATTAAAAATTGTGATATCCATCATAAAAATTAATAAATCAGTTGTAGAATAAGAAGAAACATTTTCCGTAAATTACTGTGTTTACAACATGCCCTTGATGTTGTTAACTTTCACTTTACGACTTTCCATAATATGGCGCAGTTTTTACTTTTGCTTTACAATGCAAATGTCACACAATAACAAAAATAGATAAAAAGACAGTGGAATCATAACAAAAAATTGACATTCTCTTTCGGCAAGCAATTTAAGATGAAATTCAAGTATCTACTTCTAGTAGCAGCAGCAGTAATCCCCACCCTAAACCTTGTTCTATAGAGTGATACCAGGCCAGAGGAGAGAGGAACATCTGGCTAAACTGATTTCTATTGTTCAGATTTATGTAGTACAATTGTGTTGTTGTTTTTTGTTAAAATATTTCTGTGTACTTTAAACCACTCCAATACTATTTAAAAGTGTTTTTGCAATAGTTTTGAATAATTCAAAAATTCCCCCTTGGGGTCGTTTACACGCTTTTTCACCCTTAAATAGGCCTTGACCCCCTTCCCCCAAAAGTGAACAAAAAGCACTGTATTCTTACTTATTCATTCAAATTACAGTATCTACACTCCAATGGCTTGAAACAAATAGAGAATAAGTGTCTTAATTCGTGTTTTGTTATGGTTATGCAACACACAGTAAGTGCATTTATCATACAATAAATGCACTTGCTGTGTGTTGCATACCTATAACAATACACAAATTAAGACATTTATTCTATATACATGTATATGCACCATATGTTTAATTCTAGTTTTCTGAAATCGCATGTTTTTAGTTAAAATTCAGGTCATCGCGGGTTCAGTTTGCAGGTTTGAACAGCCGTTGAGGCATGTTTCTTTAGATGTTATGCATTGTAACATCACAAGCATTTTCATTCGAAATGAAAGCAAGTTCCTTTCAACTGTTATCTCAGGGAATTACATTGGTTGTGCATGTATATCTCAGAATTGTCTGATCATAATAAATATAATGCTAATTGATGATTTTGTCAAAAAGAATACAGGATTTGAGGCGCCAGCTGGAAGCATTACAAAATGACTATCAAAAGATTGAAGACAATGTGGATGTACAAGTAAGTTTTATGTACATGTGCTATTGTCTACATGGATCACTGCAGAAATAGTATAAACTTGATTTGACTTCTTCACCATGTAAAACTATAAATGAAAGTTATGCCATTCAATAGATCCCACTTAGTGGTAACTATGTTTATTCCTTGTGGTAAAACCTTTTCTTTGGTACCAAGATTTGACCATGAAGCTTGATTGGGCCTACATACAAAAGATAACTGCCAGTAATACATCTTGTTGTTAAATTGTGAAAATTTATACAGTTCTTATGTTGGTACATGTACAAGTATCATATGCTTCCATATTCCACGCTATGTTGGCATTTTATCGTTTCAGTTCTTGTATGAAACTACATGCACTTGGACAGTCAGTGTCATATATGTAAATCCAATTATTGTAATTAAGTTGAGAGGTTATACTGGTTTCACTAAGTCAGTCTGTCTGTTTTCATTTGACACAGAGATTGCTTATGATCTAAGAAATATCTCTATTGATTCTGATGTCAAAGGTCAAGGTCACACTTGGCATATATTCAAAATAATATTCAAAAGCATCTGAACTGTAACACAAGCACATGTAACTCTCGACATACAGTAATGAAATTTGCTTATGACCTGAAGTGGATCCCTTCTGATTTTAGGTCAAAAGGTATGGAAAACAGCATTTAAAAGCAAATCACACCTTAACTGGAATGATTTTGACCTAAAGGGATGAAACTTCACAAACAGATTGCTTATGACACACATAGATTGCTTACGACCTAAACAACAACCCTTGGGCTATTGATTTGAGATTCAAATGGCATGTATGGAAGACAGCAGTTATTTCTTGTGCCAGGAGACCAACAGCTGCAGTATTGACAAACTCTTTTGCTGGGATTATTTGTCCTTGTAGTTCTAGTTTTATACTTCAAGTGCTTTACTTCTTGCTCTCTTTTGATATTTTTGAACTTTCTCAGGTTCATTATACAATAAGATATATCATTAATCCATTACTGTGAATTTTTCATTGTATGTTTTTCTAGCCCCAGTTAGATAGCGTTGGGTCACAAATGAGTGAAATACATAGAAGGATGACAGGGATCCAACAGGAGGGAGAAATAATCAAGAGGGAAGTGAATAATGATAGAAGGATAATTCAAGGTACATGTATGTCAGGGTAGATAATAAACATACATGTAGATGAATGAAACTTGTAAAATTGATGTTGAAAATGAAAGACGTGTCTTACAGGGTAAATGTAATTTGCCAGATCGTCATAGTGTGATGTGGTAACAATATGTATCAGATCAATAAATGTCTGGGTAACTAATAAAATTTGGTCACTGTTGCAGTCTTAAAAAAAGCACACTAGCCTGACACCCAGGGCTACCAGAAATTTAAGCTGAAACAAAGCTAGTAGATATTGTTTGAAAAAACTACACAGTTGTCCAGTAGTTGTCTTTAGGCTAGTAGTTTAGTTGTCCAGTGGTTGTCTTTGGGCTAGTAGTTCAGTTGTCCAGTGGTTGTCTTTGGGCTAGTAGTTCAGTTGTCCAGTAGTTGTCTTTGGGCTAGTAGTTCAGTTGTCCAGTGGTTGTCTTTGGGCTAGTAGTTCAGTTGTTCAGTGGTTGTCTTTGGGCTAGTAGTTCAGTTGTCCAGTAGTGGTCTTTTGGCTAGTAGTTCAGTTGTTCAGTAGTTGTCTTTTGGCTAGTTGTTCTGTTGTCCAGTAGTTGTCTTTGGGCTATTAGTTCGGTTGTCCAGAAGTTGTCGTTGGGCTAGTAGTTCAGTTGTCCAGTAATTGTCTTTGGGCTAGTAGTTCAGTTGTCCAGTGGTTGTCTTTGGGCTAGTAGTTCAGTTGTCCAGTAGTTGTCTTTGGGCTAGTAGTTCAGTTGTCCAGTGGTTGTCTTTGGTATCGTAGTTCAGTTGTCCAGTAGTTGTCTTTGGGCTAGTAGCTTTGTTGTCCAGTAGTTGTCTTTGGGCTAGTAGTTCAGTTGTACAGTAGTTGTCTTTTTGCTAGTAGTTCAGTTGTCCAGTAGCTGTCTTTGGGCTAATAGTTCAGTTGTCCAGTAGTTGTCTTTTTGCTAGTAGTTCAGTTATCCAGTAGCTGTCTTTGGGCTAGTAGTTCAGTTGTCCAGTAGTTGTCTTTGGGCTTGTTGTTCAAAAAAGTTTTAGTGAAGACTGTTACGGTCACCTCAGCTAATCCCATTAACATGACCTACACGTATATGTAGATGTTCACTATTCTCAATTTCTCAAGTAACCTACTAATATGTGGTAACTACATGTATCTTTAAAATATTTTTCTTTAGAAACTCTTAATTAATTTTATGATTAATATTGTAGCAAGGCAACAAGAGATCAAGGAAATTCAAAATATAGAGACAAGAAGATTAGAGCATTTAAGGTCCAAGCACAGAGATACATACAATGCTGTAATGTGGTGCAAAGAAAACATGGATAAGTTTCAAGGTGCAGTCCATCTTCCCTTGATGCTTTCGGTAAGTACATGTATGTATATGTAAGTTGTGCTTTAATGATAGTTCCTAGCATGTCCCTTCATATTTTATCAATTTTCTAGTTAAATATTCTTTTAAAGTGTACGTGTCAATATGAAACTAACATTTTCATATTAATTTCATAGATTTTGTGTTTTTTCACCTTGTGATTTGTTAATGCTTTCAGATGAGTCCAAAAGATCCCTCATTAGCCAAGTTTATAGAGATGAATATCAGCTCCAACGACATGAAGGCTTTTGTGTTTGAGAATTCCAATGACTACAGATTGTTTATGAATGAAATATGTGACAAACAGAAGTTACGAGTTAATGCTGTGAAGGTACCACAAACTCCACTCAGTGCTTTCAAGGCCAGGCATCCTATAAGTCATTACAGGTAATGGGGCTTCTGTTTTTGTAGAAGGAAAAATTCATCTTTCATGGTATCTGTGTATATTTGTGAGTGCAGACATCCATCACGGAAAAGAGTTGACATTGTACAAATCGATATCTTATCAGATGTTGAAAAAAATAGACTTTGAATATTTCTTATGATCATTGTTTCCAAACATATTTTTTATGCAATAAATCCCAGTATTACATGTATGTGCAAGAATTTATCAGATTCCATCGGATTGATATTATTTGATGAGAGACTGTGGACTTTAAAAATTGCAAAGTATCTCAATGAAAATGTAAAACATCCTAAGTACACCATGGTATAGATACATGTAAGTAAGAAATCAGATTGCATGTCATGTACATTGTACATGTATGAAGTTCTAAAGGTCCTTTTAGGGTGTCATGTTCCACAGGGTGAGTGATATTGTACCAGAAACAGGCAATTTTTTCACGAGATACAAATTTTCACTACATTTGCAAGTAAAATAAGTCTTCACAAAAAACGGTACCTCCATAATTTTTCATCAATTGCACTATTAGTTTTATCAGAAAGTAATGAACATCTACTATGAATGAAAGACACATTGTTTTTCCAAAAAAAAAAAGAAAAAATGATAATAAATATTGAAAGTTCCCTATATCTGTCTGCTTGTTGAGACAAACCTTAAACCTAGGCAAGGTGGTAAAAGTCATAGGTTTAACTTTGATCCAGTCATAACTTTTCACTACCTGGAGAGATTTGAATTACATTGCTGTTTCATCCATACATACATTTTATGTATTTAATTTAGATTTCTTTTGATTATCATGATTTTTAAAAAGTGGCTACATGTATTTGACTTTGTAAAAAAAAATTCAGTGATATAATTGGCTCAATATATTTAGTTTTTATTTGATTGTGCTTTTTAGATGGCATGAGTCATTATGTAATGTTGTTTGATATTACTGATACAAGTACATTATAAGTTATAGTTACTCTTTTCTTGATGATTTATTACCTTTTCTCGTAGTGAACATGGGTTCCACAGCTACTTGAAGGAGTTTATTAATTGTGCTGACGGTGTCATGCGATATCTGTGTGCCCAGTATAACCTTCATAATATACCCGTTGGAAACCGTCGCACCAAGGAGCGGGTGGAAATAATCAAAGAGAAATGTCCAGAGCTGTCCCGATTCTACACTGATGAGTACCAGGTATTGTACTATGTATTACAGTGTGACGTACAAAACCATCACAGCATACATGGAATGATAGACTGCTGTTTATGAATAAGTGTATGTGTGTGGATATTAAAATCATTTTAAGTTCTCATTCTAACCTTTCCTTGTCTAATATGAAAATACAAGAGGTAAAACATAAAGTTTCATTCTTTATCTTAATTATACAAGTGGAAAACTACAAATGTCATGGACAGCATTGAAAGAATTGTCATTAGCTCACCTCATGAAGTGAGAGGGAGCTTATTCTATTACCCTGTGGTTGGCGTCTGTGTCCCTGTCTGCTTCGGCATCTGCACTAGTACATGTATATTAAGAAGTTTTATTTTTTTATTGTAAGTGGTAGGAAAGGCCAAACTTGCACAGATGATGCGTCTTTATGAGTAGATCACAAATCTACGTTCAAATATAGGTCATGACCTATATCTTCTGCTTGAGCTCACATGTTAGGAAGATTTGGGTATCAATGTTAAGGAGATTAAATTAAAAACTGCTTTATCTTTGACTACTACCTTTTTGCTGCCATGATAAAATGCTGCCATGAGGTGAGTTCTGTAATCTTTGATTACACGAAAAGATTACACTATGATTTTGTATATTGATATAAAGAATAAACGTCCATATATTGTTGCCAACATTGATCACTCAACCTCTGATCTCTAAACCTTGTAGTGAAGAAACCTGAATGATCATTCATACATGTTTCTATATGAAGGAAAATTCTTCAAGTAAAGTAAATGTGTAAGGAAAATGGTAAAAAGGGCATACAATATACATGTAACTCTAAAAAATTGACTTTAGGAAAGGTTTTTGTGTTTCTAACTTAATGTTAAAAAAAAGATAAACATCTTTATTTCAGTATTCTTGTAAGAGGTCCAGGCATGATGGATCTTTTTCTTCAAGGAGCACAAAGATAAGGTATGTGAATACATGTATTTCATATTGTTACCTTGAATAACATTACCTAGAATGATATGAGTACTAGCACAAAATAGGAAGGCATATGTTTTGTCATTGCTATCCTAGAATGATATGAGTACTAGCACAAAATAGGAAGGCATATGTTTTGTCATTGCTATCCTAGAATGATATGAGTACTAGCACAAAATAGGAAGGTATATGTTTTGTCATTGCTATCCTAGAATGATATGAGTACTAGCACAAAATAGGAAGGTATATGTTTTGTCATTGCTATCCTAGAATGATATGAGTACTAGCACAAAATAGGAAGGCATATGTTTTGTCATTGCTATCCTAGAATGATATGAGTACTAGCACAAAATAGGAAGGCATATGTTTTGTCATTGCTATCCTAGAATGATATGAGTACTAGCACAAAATAGGAAGGTATATGTTTTGTCATTGCTATCCTAGAATGATATGAGTACTATCACAAAATAGGAAGGTATATGTTTTGTCATTGCTATCCTAGAATGATATGAGTACTAGCACAAAATAGGAAGGTATATGTTTTGTCATTGCTATCCTAGAATGATATGAGTACTAGCACAAAATAGGAAGGTATATGTTTTGTCATTGCTTGTTCTTTGTGTACGGTTCTATAAGGTTTGTTGTTTCTTTTTAGAATTTTAATCCTGTATGTACATGATGAGATTTATCTTGTGAACACAATTATTTTTATACTTCAGTATTATTGAGATATTACATGTATGTACATGTAGAATATGATTAAACTCTTGTATACTTGTGTTATAGGGACCCTACCTGGTTAACAGCCTCTGTAGACACAGCCAGGGAACAAAGCTTGACTCAAGAACTAAGGGTAATCCCTATTCCTACTTTCTTTATAATGTCCAACAGTGGAAGGAGACACTCGTTCTTATTTTTTGAAAATTAAGAATCTACTTGTATGTTTGTTTTGTAATTATGAATTTTTTCTCTTTAAGTCCAGATTTGTTTTTGCATTCGAGTCAGATCAAAATTTAAATACATGTATTGATGTCTTCTATGTTGTCTGTAATTTAGATGACAGTGTTTTTATGTTTGTATTTTATATCAGGTATTACAAGATGGTTTGCAGCAGAAAGAGAGGAAGTATGGAGAACTCCAAAGGAAGAGTCAAGAACTAGAAACAAAGATGAATCAGCTGAGGGAAGAAAAGGTACATATTAACATTTAATTTACATTGTACCTCAAGAATGTTTTTTAAGCCCTGAGCCCATAGGAAAATGGGACTACATGTATTAGTTTTTATAAGCTTTTCATTGTCTGTCTGTCCTGCTGTCAGTCATTTATTTTTAGTGTTCTAGAAATTTTCTTTGTAGAGATATGAAGTAGGATATGTGTATTGGCTGGTAGTCTGGTCTTGATTTTAACCGATATACATGTGTATTGCATCCTATACAAACCAAGTATTAATTTCTCCTAAAAATAGGAGATTAATCTGTTTGTTTCAGTTGTGATAAAAATGTACTAGATATCTGTCTTGGAATAATTAAAAAGTGTCTTTTTTATCCTTCACAAATCTTACTATCAATTCATGAATGAAAATGAGTTGATGCCTTTTCATTAAATTCTTATGCCCCCTCGTAAGTACATGTATAATTCAACAAATAAAATGCTACTGAATATACCTGTCAATACCTGTATTAAAACCATGAATGCAGGAGATTTATTCCCTATTTTCGAAAACCAGCATTACATGTACTTCCTGTATGGGACGTTATCTGACATAGAGTAATGGAAACAATCCTTAAACTCTGGGAAGATGGTAAAAACTTGACATTACCATATTATTTTCATGATGTGATAACGGTTTTACGTCAAATGTGAAATAATTGTGTATTCCACAAATACTCAGTATTATCTTTACTTAAGAGTATTAAAAGTTCAGATAGGAAAAATATACAAATGTACTTTAATCCATATCTTGAACATTTTCTTTTAAATTTTGCTAAACATGTACATGTATGTAAAGGTCTCGTAATCTCTTTCATTGTAGAAAAGACTTACGGCACAGAAGGATCAGAAAAAACGTTTACAGTCACAGATTGAAGCAAAACATCAAAGGTTAGTGTAACCAAAGAATATAATGTAATTTTGAACCTGACCAGTATATAAATGTAGGTTTCAGTTGTTGTTGCAATTCTTTTGAGTATCATGAAGGCCTATCAACAAAAATACTTCTCTTAAATTATGAAATTTGATGTTGGTATTTTAATCCAGTCCAGGAAACTACTAATATGAGATTCAGCCATTAAAAATGTAGGATTTATATAAACAAGCACCATAATTTCAAACTCTTTTACCTTAAGATTTGATGTTGAAATTGAGTTTTGACTGTGTATCTAATCTCATTTGCTGAAACACATGTATTGTCTCATCCTAATGGAAATCATCCTAAAGTGGTTTTTCAGATTTGTTTAACTGTATGATTTGTTATACAGGATTGGTAAAGAAGAAAAGGATGCATTAAACATTGAGGAGGAGGAAGGGAAGGCAACCAAGAAAATGCAGGAAATAAACATCAGGAAATGTCAGTGTCTGAGCAAGATGAGAAGTAATACCAAGGTAAGATGTCTGTATAGACACTGTAGGATTTTGCACTGCAGGTTAAAAAGTGTTTTTATGCCCCTGTTATCGGAGATTCGGGGGCATATAGTTTTTGGTCTGTCTGTCTGTTTGTCTGTTTGACCACAAAAACTTTAACCTTGGCCATAAATTTTGAATGGTAAGTAATAGGATTGTCATATTTCACATGTGCATTCCTTGTGACAAGACCTTTCCATGGATTCCAAAATTTTCACCTTGGAGTTTGACTTGCTTTTGAAAAACTTTAACCTTTGACATAACTTTTGAATGGTAAGTGATAGGGCTGTCGTATTTCACATGTGCATTCTTTTTTGCAAGACCTTTCCACGGATACCAAAATTTTTTGCCTTGTGACCTTGACCTTGGAGTTTGACTTAAATCTAAAAAAAAAACTTTTCGAAATCTAAACTTTAGCCATAACTTTTAAATGCTAAGTGATAGGTCTTTCATCTTTCACAGATGAATTCCATGTGGCAAGACTTTTCCATGGATACCAAATTTGACCTTATGACCTTGTGACCTTGACCTCAAAATGTGAAACTTCTTTTCAGTTGTATTCAAATTCAAATTCGTGTTTCACAAACACAAGTTTTATTTATTTAGCTTTGTTTTGTCATACATGTACATGTAAGATGGCCCGGGCACAGGAGTATTCATGCTGGAGGGGTTTAAAATCAAAGACATTTTGTACATCTAAGAAATATATAGATGAGCTGGTCTGTAAGTCTTTCAATGGCACTATATAGTGGTTTCAGAGAATTTCACAGTCAAATTTGATGTACGTTTATGAAGATGATTATTGTTTGAGAACCAAATGTAATTTAAAATAAATTGCTAAATCTACATATTTTTCATGCATACAATGTAAATCATGGATAAGTGTATTAACAATTACATGTAGTTAGATGCTTTTATTTGTTCTTCTAGATGACCAAAAAATGAATTTGCTTTAAAATCTTTTGGAAAATAAAAACAAATAATTTTCCACATGTTGTAAACCTTGAATGCCAAAAAAAAAAATAAATAAATAAATTCAATCAATTATCATATTACATGTTAAACAAACTGCAAGTATCATGTGCATGAAAACTTAACTACATCCAGATGCAATTCATTTCTTTTTCAGGAATGTGTAAAATTAAGTAGGGAGAAAATCATATTGAGTTTGAGACATGCAAATATTGTACGAGAACATGAAAATTTGGTAGCAGAACTGAGAGATCAGTCTCAGATCTTGGAAAGAATTGAGGTAAGTAAGCCTTCAACATGTAGATTAATGGAAAACATGTAATCAGTGGATGTCATCTGCAAAAAAAATACTGATCAGAAATGTGTGTTTGTGTGTATACTGGAAAAGAAAACCCTTATGCTTATGATTAATGTGTAAAAATTCAAGATTTCCAAGAAAGAAAAATACAAAAAGCAGGTTTGTGACTTAGTGTGATTTTAATTGTTCCTCTTATTACAGCGAGAATTTGAAAGAGCCAAATCTCATGTCATGGAAACCAAGGATTGTGCTAAGAAACTTCTTGATGCTGCCAAAAAGAAAACAAATACTCCACAGAACTCAGAGTTATCACCGGAACTCAAACAAGTATGTACATGTAGTTATACAGATGAAATTCATGCCAGCTTACAATGTGTCTTGTGGTCTGGCACCTGTCTGTCCTTCTGTCTGGTTATTTCACTTCTACATTGCAAACTTATGTGATATGCATCATACATTTACATCCATCAATATGATATGGTCAAGCAATGTACACCAAATTTTGTTCAAGGTCACCTATAAGGTCAAACACGTGATGGGTAACATACATATACCTGTTATTAAACAGTCTAGTTTGAAGAGTAGCAAAAACGTATACTTGGAGTCATACCAAAAAAAAAGGAAAAGAACAAAGTCAATTGACCCTTCCGATTGCGGGAAAAAAATGCAAAATTTTGTGATGTCACAATGCTTTTACCTCAGACAAACAAGCTTCGAACCTCGGTCAAACATCAAAATTGCATTGTAATGTCATGGAATTTCTCAAATTTTTCCCGCGTTCGGAAGGGTCAATTCCCCATTTCCAATAAATTACTCTGTATTTTTATATTATACTTTATAGAGGAAACACCCTGTCCCTCCATTCAGTTAAGAAGTTCTTGAAGCAGATATCTCTTCAAGTTCATGAATAAGTGATACAGCTTTCATATTTCATACATACATTTGCCATTACAAGTACTACACTATGGTACCAAGACATTTGACCTCTTGACCTTGAACTTTAACCTTATAGTTAAATTTTGGTTAAGAAGTTCTTAAAGCATATATTTTTTTTCACATATAAGTGATAGGGCTTTCATATTTCATATATACATGTACATGCACCATAACAAGTGCTACATTTTGATACCAAGACTTTTGACCTAGTGACCTTAACGTTGAATTTTGACCTTACAGTAATATTTTTGGTTAAGAAGTTCTTCAAGTGAATGTCTCATCAAGTGTTATGAAAAGGCTTTCATATTTCATACACACATTCACCATAACAATTATTACATTTTGATACCAAAACCTCGAACTTTTACCTTAGAGGAATTTTTACTTATAGTATTCAACATTCATTGTACATTTTCATTCTGAAGCATTTTACCTTGAATGTAGAACTTGTATGAGAGTATTCAATGTTAACATCTTAAAGTTATGTCATAAATTAATCCGTTTAAAAAAATTAAAAAGTTCTTTGTGAGGTATTATTCTTCACTTTTGAGCAGTTCTGGAGATTGAACATTACTAGTGTATAAAATTGTTATTCGGTAAGAGTAGCCTTGTTCCATCAATATTGAATAAATATATAAAAGTTTCAAGGGAAAAGGCTATTGTTGCAACCACTAAGAATGCTATACCTTTTAGATACATGTATATTATGAATTTTTGCAATTTTGTAGTGTCCAGCATCCTAAATTATAATGATGTCCTTTGTGAACGATGACATCTAATGTATTCTCTATACATGTACATTTACTTTGAATAATTAGTATCTTAATAAAAGACTCTTTTGTGCACACACAATTGTTCATACATGTACATGTATTTGTACTCATTTTGACTTTATTTTTCAAGGCTTTTGAAGACCATCCACAAACAACTCTAGAAGAAATAGACAGTGCAATACACGAACAGAGAGCTAGAGCAGATTCTTTGTTCCAGACAGATGAAAGGGTAAATTAGTTCATTATGTCCTCCAATTTACCAAATATGTCTTAATATTAGAGGGGTTTCTTGAAATACATGTAACTTAAAATGATTGGACCTATTAAAAACTGTATATAATAGTTGTACAAATGTATATCGGATGACTACTACTTTTAGATAAACTCGTTAAATTTGATATTGAAGTTTGTAAAGCGTGATTCTTAAAATTAAATTTTTCAAAGGCTTTAACATTAGAAACTGATAAAGTTGCAAGATACATGTACATGTAGGTTAACTACAGGAAAAAGAATTTCTTCCCTTGATGTTTGATGATGGGCAAGATGTATTTATTAAACCCACTGGACATTTCATAATTAAAAATGTTTGATTTCATTTGAATTCAAAGAACTTTGAAATTTTTATTTCCAGGTCATACACGAGTATCATGAAAGGAAAAAGGAAATCCATAAGCTAGAGTCTGATATTATAGAGAAAAAGAAGAGGTTAGACAGTCATAAGGATGAAATAGAGGAAGTCAAGAGGAACTGGATCGAACCTCTGACAGATATGGTGGAGAAAATTAATGAAAACTTTGGACATTTCTTCTCTTGTATGAATTGTGCGGGAGAGGTCGACTTGAATGTACCATCAAACCCTGTAAGTGAAGAACACAGAATGTACAAATGTTTACATGAATTTGATTTACTTCTTGACTTTGAATATTGTTTAAAAACAAATACATTTGTAGAATCAAATAACTCAGGGAACACATACATGTATAAAGGTAAATTAATGAAGGTAAATTACATGTATAAAGGTAAATTAATGAAGGTAAGTTACATGTATTTAAGGTAAATTTTAAAGAAGTTTATAGCCTTGTTAAACTACATTTCATGTGATTTCTACATACATGTGCAAATGTATATACATGTATATGTCCCTAAGCAAGACCTAGACATTGAAGTCATTCTCAGGTACTTAATAAGTTCTAAAATAAATAAGTTCAAAAATAAAGCTACTTAACGATGTAGGATGCCAGATAAGTGCTCAATTCTCAGAATGGGAGAGTGAAATGCACAGCAGCGTAAAATCACAATGCGGTGAGAGATTCAAACAGAGTCCATTATCCATTGCTCCCTAAAAAAGGACTTTACAATTTATAATTCAGATAAGAAGCACTATGCATGTCTGGTTCATGCTGCAAATTTATCTGTTCTTAAATGATGCTATTGAATTTGAAGACGTTTAACATGTTGCGCAGTATATAATTTGGATGAAAATTGTTGTAATACAATGTATATTGCCGTTGTGTTTTATTTACATGTTTAATACATCTTATAGGAGGACTATGAGAAATATGGAATTAAGATAAAGGTGAAGTTCCGTGACTCTGAGATACTGAGAGAGCTGACAGCCCAGCATCAGAGTGGTGGGGAAAGGAGTGTTTCCACTGTATTATACATGATGGCACTACAAGAGATGACCAAATGTCCATTCAGATGTGTTGATGAGATCAATCAGGTGCAGTTGTTTGAAAATACATAGATGAATTTTTGTGAAGAAGATTTAAGATAGGGTTGTTCTTGTCCAATGATAAATTTACTTACATGTATGGATATTATCTTTTATTGACACAATATGTCTTTGTTGGTTTTAGGGAATGGATCCAATCAACGAGAGAAAAGTATTTGAGTTGGTTGTTAATACAGTCTGTAAGAGATCATGCTCTCAGTATTTCCTTCTCACACCCAAAGTAAGTCCTTCTTACTTTTATGACAACAATTTTGATGTAGAAAGAATGTTAACAATTTTAAACAAAGTCTATTTTCATCAAGTTTTCATTCATCTGGACTGTAAAAGAACAGTGCGATATTTTGTAGCATTCATTGCCCAATATTCAATGTGTTTAGTTCAACTACTACTCTTTTTCGTTATTTTAGCTCTTGCCAGATTTGGAGTACGCAAACAATATGACAGTTCTATGCGTGTGTAACGGACCTCTAATGCTGAACCATACAGAGTGGAATATACAGAAGTTTGTACGTCGCAGGCGAAGACTTCAAGAGGACGACTGAACACTTACTGTGCTGAAGACTTCAAGAGGACGACTGAACACTTACTGTGCTGAAGACTTCAAGAGGACGACTGAACACTTACTGTGCTGAAGACTTCAAGAGGACGACTGAACACTTACTGTGCTGATTATTTTTCAGGACAGATCCAAATGTGTTCACATCTTGAATCAAACAACATGGAAAGGAAAGAATCAAAATACTCAAATCAACCAGAGATCAGCAAGGAAGAAGATGCATTCTTCATAAGTTGTTTTTTACGTCATATTAGTGCTGTTAATGTAGAATCTGTATTAAGTTTCCTTATAACATGTTTATATGACTTTTACCGCATCATGTACCTGTGCCTTTGAATACTTGCTGGCAGTATAGCTTACCATATATCTTGAACATTGTTGTAATTTTAAGCCATGCCTATTTTAAGTCCTATTCACAATGACATGGAAAGTTGCTTTTAATTAGAAGAAAACATTGGCAGATCCATGCAAGTTCTAGTCAAACATTTTATGTTCTTTTTATGCTGATGTATATTTATTATCATGTTTGTATTACATTTACATGTATGTATGAAATTGACTAGGACATCATGGAAGAAGGAAGAGGATCTTAAAAAAATATATACAAATGATAATGTAGACGGAAATTGTTTTTATAATTAAGCTGTATTGGTTAATTAAAAAGTAAAAAAAGATTTTTCTTTACTAAAGTTCTAGAATTTTGTAAAAAAAAAAATTAGTATGATCAATTCAATTTTTCATAAATTGAAGCCCCAGGCAATAAAGTTAAGGGTATAAAGGATTTGTTTTGCATAGGATTGGACAGTATTTCACATAATTAAGCCAAGGTCATAATTCCGAGCAAAGGAGTTATATTAACATGAGATTTCTCAAATTCTGCTTTGATAATCATACATGTATAAGATTTTACTTAATTGGGTACTGTATTTATCCAGTAAGGACAAATTTAGTTCTATGATGTACATGTTTGTTTGAATAAGATGAAACAGCTGACCAGGAAAGATAATGAGGATTTCTTATCTAAAAAGAAAGTGTAGCATATACATGTACTAGTAAAATTTCAAGATTTTTTTATATTAGTTAAAAATGATGGAAAAATAGACATTATAGATTTCTAAAATACAAATACATGTAAATATCCTGCTCGCGAAGTTACATGTAAATGTTTCATTTATTCAGTACATGTCCATTTGGACAGTATATAAAAATAACTCGATGGAAAATACTGAAATTTTGAAAAAGTTATTCAAAGTCCTGTACCTGTATTAGTTTTGAATTCAATTGAGAAACTGACTACCAAAAATTAAATTCAAGAGAGTTTTGTATATTGATTTCCAAACTTTTTTGGTCTTTTTGACCTTCATTACATCTTCAGTCTATCAGCTTTGATGCTGAATTTTTTTAGACCTAAATAATATGTTAAGAAGAGAAACTATACTTCTTGTTTGATTTATTGTATACTACCATAGGTTGTACAAGAGCACAGACTCTTTACAATCAAATTTTAATGTTTATAAAGTTTCAGTTACTATGGCATAACCATCATTCCATGCAGTTACAGTATGATTCATACTTCTTGATAAGAAAATCAGGTATTCTATGTGTTCATTCATCAAAAGTTAAACTTGTATTCATATTATTGTGATTTTAGGAATTTTACAGTTGTTGAATGCAAATATAATCTAAGACCATCTTCGTAGAATTGTTTTTATGGATGACCTTTTCTGATAAGTGGCATCTTAAGTTTGCAGTATTAGGGCTTATCATTGAAATGCTGGAGCTCAAAGAATCACCTTTTTTGAGTTCTACTTCTCCTCTACAATCGCTGCACGAATTTCATAATACATGAAGGAAATACATGTTCTCAAGGTCCTCTACCAAAATGATCTTTGTACATGTAAGTCGCCAGGGGTGATGTAACCTTGTGTTAGACTAAACATTTTAACTCCTTACATTGATCATTTGAATAGTTGCGGAAATGTCACTCACAACCTACAGATATGCCACGACTTTGAACGAGGCTTGCGAATTTGTCAATATCAATTATTTAGTCTTGTATAAGCATGTGAAGCATAGTTACACTGAGAGGTCACAATCGACTGTCTGTCATACTTTTGATTTGTTAGAGATAGGGCTTATTTACTTTGATATTTCACACTTTTATTAGATGTGACAAGACAGTTATGGATAACAAAACTGTTTATCTGTAAATGACCTTGATTTAGATGTTTCACTTTTCTGAAAATTAAAAATTGAGTGTACTTGTTGATTGTTAAGTGATTGAGCTTTGATATCTTTGTAACTTGACCTTTCTACACATTCTTTGTCTATACATTAATACTATGATTGTTACTCCAGTAGTTTTAAAGGAGAGGTGTCTTATACAATGGGTCGCCATGATGTGAGTATGGTGAATGTCAATAGCCTTTGCCAAATGTCAAGGTCATGTCTTTGATTTTAAGTACATGTATGTGCTTCAGTAATTTTGTCGTAATATTATAATTGGACTAGTTGTGAAGGTCTTTCTATACATGAGTTCCTGTGATGCAAGTGTGACGATTCATGTATTGTGCCCTGTAAGCTCAGTCGGTAAAAGCATCTGCCCTGTAAGAAGAAGGTCTCGGGTTCGATTCCCGAACTGGCCACATTTTCCATTCCTCCTGTTACACAAGGATAATTCCTAAAATGTTTTCAAAGTCTGTTTGCAAGAGGTCAGGAACTTTAAGGTTGTATATTATCGCTTTGTTGTTAGCTCTACTGTTCAAAGACCAGTCGAGCTTATGCAATCGCACTGTGTCTGACGTCAGTCTGTCTGTCCTTCAATTAAACTTTTCTTGTGATCGTGAATCCTGTGAATGGTAAGATATTAATTCTGTTTGCATCATAATGGGCCTATGGTTTAGTTCTGCACCTGATAGTTTGTTTGAGCCTCTGACCCACAGCGTCTTGGAAAATGGGTGTGTCTCCAAACCATGTAATCATGTGAACACCAATTCTCAGACAGTATAATTGATAGAGAATAAATTCTTGTAATATTGTAATTGATTTGTGGTCTTGCTGTGTACCTGATATTTTGTTTGAGTCTTTGACCCCCTGGGTATTCTAAACTGGGTGTGGTAATTTTCTCCTTTATAACTAACTCTGTAATCTTGTGATCGCCAATTATCAGAAAGTATTATTGATAGAGAATCTATTCTTTTTGCATTATAATAGGCCCTTGACCCCCCCCCCCCCCCCCCCCCCCCCCAGGGTCTTGGAAAATAGGCGTGGTCATTTTCTCCTCTATAACTCTATGTAGTCTTATGAACACCAATTCTCAAAAAGTATAATTGATAGAGAATAAATTCTTTTTGCATTATAATTGGTTTTGTGGTCTTGCTGTGTACCTGATATTTTGTTTGAGCCATTGACCCCCTGGGTATTCGAAAATAGGTGTTGTCATTTTCTTCTATATAACTAATCTTGTGATTACCAGTTCTCAGAAAGTATAATTGATAGAGAATAAATTTGTTTTGCATTATAATAAGTGAGTCGTGTAGTTTTGCACCTATTATGTTTGAGCCCCTGACCTCTGGGTATTGGAAAATGAGTGTGGTCATTTTCTTCTATATTCAACTCTTATGTAATCTTGTGAACACAAATTCTCATAAAGTATAATTTATAGAGAATGATTTCTTTTTGCATTATAGTAGGTCTGCAGTGTGGTTGTGTACCTGCTATGGTCTTGGAAAATGTGGTGGTTCTTTTCTCCTTCATGTCTTGTGAACACCAAATCTTGGAAAACAGAAAGTATAATTGATAAAGAGCTGATTCTTTCTGCAGTATAATAGGTCTGTGGTGTAGTTTTGCGTCTGACGTTATATTTGAACCACAGGAGATCGATGCCAACGATCCACAAGAATATCCACCTCTACTTTCCTCATATTATGAACTTTGACTATAGAGAGATGTGAAGGGGTGGGTGTCATCGAGGGTTGTTGGCATCAAGCTCCTGTGGTTTGAACCCATGACCCCCAGGGTCTTGGGAAAAGGGTGTGGTCATTATCTCCTATATTACTCTATATGTACATGCACTCTTGTAAACACCATGCAATTCTCAGTTTATTCAAAAGAGAGTTAATTCTCTTTTCATAGCTCTCGGGTGTTTTGCATCCAATATTTTGTTTGAGTCCCTGGCCCCCAGGGCCTCGATGAAATGGATGTGGTTATTTTTTTCCAATATAACTATTTAATTGTGTAAACACCAATTTTCAGAAAGTACTATTGATAGAAAATGAATTTTTTTAACGATATAATAAGTCTGTTCTACTTGCATGCACATATGATATTTTGTTTCAGCTGCTGAACGCTGGAGTCTTGGAAAATGGGTGCATCACTTTGATGAATTTAACCTTACAACCAGGAGAGCTTCAATCTCGTCAGAGACTTCTAGTTATATAATAACTTTAATAGATTTGGGGAAGAAATTTTATGTTGAAACTTGATGGGATCTGTATGATGTGAAGATGTTGAGTTCAGAAGGTCATGGTAATTTGTTTTAAACCCAGTATGTGTTTATGTATATGTTAATTCAATAACTCATCAGTTTTTGAGGCAGATTCACATGTTTTGAATTAGATCAGAAGGTCACGACATATCTTTTTCTTACAGTATATAATTCAGCACATTGCTCATAACACAGCAACTATAATAGTTTTACAGCAATTTCAAATTTATTGATTTCTAACCAACAGGGCCAATTCTGATATTGTAAAATCTACCGAGGTATACAAAGCATATCTGAAAACTTTTCAAGAAAAGGCGGATTTTTTTTTTCATTTTTCCTGTCTGCTGTCAAATAGATGCTGCTGTCCTTTACTTCACTGATTGATAATTTCTATCTTGTTGCTTACGTTTTATATTCAAGGGGTGGACCGGGAATAAAGTATTCGAACAAACTTCCATTTTAAAAATTTTAATTCAACACTCGTTAAAGATCAAATGATTTTGAAGTCAGAAAATACAATATTTCCCACCAAATCTGGATTCCCTACTTTACATTTTACATGGGTACAATAATTTGATTTCGGACCGTATGTAAGAATTTGATCTCGTTTCCCGGATATATTGACAAAATGAAGAAGTCAAAAGTGCCAAGATCTTGTACCAAAAAAAAAGAAAAGAAATTTGCGTCCGATTAACTAAGTTATTTTTCAAGTCCCTGTTCATAGTAATGATTGACACCGTTAAAGCACTAGTATACTCTGCCGTACATGACTACTGGTCGCTGAAGTTGACATATTTCTGACTTTAAGTGGTTTAAAAATAGGATAGATGTAGTTAATTTGAATGACAGATAATCTAGAAAGTCTTGTCACTTAAAAATTGGGATCAGCATGTACTTCCTCAATTAACATGATCTAATGAGGTTAGCAGACGTTCATAATTTCATAATATCAGTTAAAGCTGGAAATTTATGGAGCAGGTATTCCTGTCACTGTGCTATAACCACAGGGACTTCAAACTCTTAAAAAAAAAGATCACATACTTGTTAGAAGGAAAATAAGACCACTCCATTCAATGTACACGTGATCTTACGGCACCAAGTCCTTCAAGAATATGACCTGGGATAGAATTAATATATAATTCATGGAGTATTGTCATATCTTTTACTAATGTCTTTTTCTTACTTTAAATTTTGGGAAAATTTCTTGTTCTTTTTACCGAAGTTTAAAGTCAGAAAAAGACACTAATATTGATAATAATGGAATATACCATTTCTGTCTGTACACAACAAGCTTTTGTCAGTTTGTAAATGGCAATTGGGTGAAAGAAAAATATTCTAGACAATGTTGACATTGCATTTGATCATACGTAATTTTTAGCTCACCTCGACGAAGTTGAGTGAGCTTATGCTATAACCCCACGCGTCCGTGTCCGCGTCCGGTTAAGAAGTTTGGGGTAGCTCAGTATCTGACAAAGTACTAATGCTACAGTAACCAAACTTGCACAAGTGATTCATCTTTGGATGCTGAGGTGAACCCATGCATCGGATGCAGCATCTGACCTACATTTTCCGCTTGAGTGACTTGGTTAAGAAGTTTGGGGTAGCTCAGTATCTGACAAAGTACTGATGCTACAGTAACCAAACTTACACAAGTGATTCATCTTTGGATGCTGAGGTGAACCCATGCATCGGATGCAGCATCTGACCTACATTTTCCGCTTGAGTGACTTGGTTAAGAAGTTTGGGGTAGCTCAGTATCTGACAAAGTACTGATGCTACAGTAACCAAACTTGCACAAGTGATTCATCTTTGGATGCTGAGGTGAACCCATGCATCGGATGCAGCATCTGACCTACATTTTCCGCTTGAGTGATTTGGATAAGAAGTTTGGGGTAGCTCAGTATCTGACAAAGTACTAATGCTACAGTAACCAAACTTGCACAAGTGATTCATCTTTGGATGCCGAGATGGACCCATGCATCGGATGCAGCATCTGACCTACTTTTTCCACTTGAGTGATTTCGCTTTTAAAAGCCAATATTGAGCAGAGTATAAGTGCTACATGTACCAAACTTGCATATTGGATGTATCTTTGATCAAACTTTCATAAAATGACCTTGACCTACTTTTTCCGCTTGAGTGATTTTGCCTTTAAAAGCCAATATTGAGCAAAGTATAAGTGATACATGTACCAAACTTGCATATTGGATGTATCTTTGATCAATTTTTCATAAAATGACCTTGACCTACTTTTTCCGCTTGAGTGATTTTGCTCTATAAAGCCAATATTGAGCAAAGTATAACTGCTACATGTTCCAAACTTGCATATTAGATGTATCTTTGATCAAACTTTCATAAAATGACCTCGACCTACTTTTTCCGCTTGAGTGATTTTGCCTTTAAAAGCCAATATTGAGCAAAGTATAAGTGATACATGTACCAAACTTGCATATTTGATGTATCTTTGATCAAACTTTCATAAAATGACCTTGACCTACTTTTTCTGCTTGAGTGGTTTTGCCTTTAAAAGCCAATATACATGTACTAAGAAATATGTTTGAATTGAATTTTGCTGTCACGAGGTGAGCTTCGTAATCTGTGATTACCTATGTTTTTTTTTTACTCCTTGACCTTGAAATTTGAATCTGGCAACATATTTCAAATATCATTCGTAATTATGATAAAATATTTTTTTACCAGTGACTGTCTTTTGAATTTGTAGATACAAGCGTATTTTGATACCATTCTTCGGAGAGGCTAGTTCAGAAACTTTCCATGCTTGTTTGCAATTAATGCATAGGACATCAAACGTACAGTAGTGAATACTGTTTCTACCAGAAACTGGAATCGTCAGCATAATAAAAACAAAAAGATAAACATTATTATTATTTTTTTTTTTTTTGTAAAAACAAATCGTAGATGGGCTTCATGACTTGCAATCGAGTCTTTGTTTTAATATATAATGTAAGATGTGATATTGGTACATGTAGTTAGATATTTTTACCTGACTAGGCGAAAATGCTCGCTGTCTACCATTTAACCTAGCCTCCCGGAAATATAAAAAAGAAGGTTTTTTTTCATTTGCATGTCATGTGTCATATCAAAATAGGTCTTTTAAAGTCAAAGTCACCGTTTTATTCATTTTGAGGACTACGATATTGACTGACCTATGTATTTACGTTGATTGTTTTTTCGTAGTACTCGGAAGACTATAAATGATGGAGTGCCGATATTTTTCTTTTTGCATGTTGATGTATATTTCTTTATAATTGTAGAGATGAATTATTGTAAGATGTATATTTTGACATTAAGAAAACGAGAAATAATTGCCGAAATTTGAAATCGCACGATGATGATGGATTGAAGTAAACTGTTTGTTCTCAAGGTAAAAAAAAGTAGCCAACGCCCGTTTATGTTACATCTTCCCTGCAGTAAAAATCTCCGCATGGCTCATCAAAACGTGATTGACATATATCGACATTAATCGTCACGGCTTTTTTAACCTGTGGAGGTTTACAGGATATTTTGTCTTTAAAGACATTCGTTTTAATCTCGCTTGACAACTATAATTTCTTGGAAGAGAAGAATTCCTTCTGTTTGTGTTATTACAGGTTACAAGGTAGGTAAAATGTTCATAATATGTCATAAAGGAAGTCTTTGATACTTAACAAAAACTTTGATATTGTAAAGTTTAGTAAATACTTTATTTTTAAGTGATTCCTATTTGGAACCGGAAGGAATATACTCGGGGATAGGGGATGATTACTTTCATAAAGAAATATTTGCTGATTGACCATAATTTTCAAAACCTCTATTGAAAGATAAATTCAGACTTGAGAATATTAAAAAAAATATTCAATATTTTACTATTGCAATCGAATTTAAATTTTAGATTTTTGATTAATTTTCAGTTTAAAAATGCGAATCATTTTAAATGTGTGGTGCGATATACATGTAATTATATTCCTGTGCATAAAAAAAATCTGTTTCACAAAGGTATATAAACAGATTTATTTTCATATGCTGACAATGAAAAGTTTTGATAAATTAGTGAATAGATCGATGAAGTATCTACTTCAAATGACTCAAAATGATTGAACTGAATTTGCTATTGTGGGAAGTAAATTTTTCTAATGACGAAATCAGTTGTCATAGCAACAACGTGACGCAACAATCTGCTGAATAATCGTGGAATATATCATAATGTGATACATTGTCTATTTACAAGTCAATTATTCAGAAATTATGAAGTTATCGACAGTAAATTGATGGATTTGGTATCATATTTAGCAAAATCATGAAAAAAGACCATCATTATTGTCATCTATCTTTAATGGTAAGGTAAATTATCAAGTTAGAACATACAAAAGGCAAAACTTCATATTCTTTGACATATTAAGTTTGAGAAAATGCATATTGAAAACTGGAAACTTTATTTCCCTCTCAATCTTCATATAAAAAAAGAACATATATTACGGTCATAAAACAGGATTTGTTCTTATTCCTTAAAAAACAGGAATTGTTATAATTCCATAAAAAAGAAGGAATTTTAGAAACGCCTTCATCATTCATGGAGTAACATGTACTTGATGGTTGGAGACGTAGAACTGACAAGCGTACAGAGTTATATGACATGTATACTGGTTTATTACATTTCCTGAAGCATGGCATCACATCCTTATTTTCTTCATTTACATGTCAAAATCTGTGTAAAATTTCAATTGATTATCTTCGTCACAAGTATGATAAAGTCACTCAGAATATTTGATTTGCAAACTGAAATTGTATCGTGTAAATGCCGTATTTTTCGTTTCAAATCTTCATAAAAAGTTGCCTATCTTGATGAAAAATTTGTTATAAGGAATAAGTGTTATCAGGGATTTCATGTAATTGCTGAAATTTAAGGATTTAGTGTATATATGGTAATCCGTGTTTCGATTAGTTATTACATGTAATTCCTGAAATTGGCCAGGTATTTCATGTAATTCCTGAATTTTTCATGAATTTTTACTCTTATTTCGAAAATATAAGTATTTAACCCTCATTAACGTATCTTGATAATTGGCAAAAAGTAAGAAGAAATGTTCAGATTTTCAACTTTTTATTATGTGATGTCTAGATAGGTTTAGATATATTCAAAATGCTTTTTGGCTAGGCAACGGGTGTCCCCGCCCGACAGCAAGCATGAAACACCAGTATGAAGGTCCATAAAACAAATCTATGTAAATTACTCCTATTTCCTAGTAAAAATAATAGGACATCCCCTCCCTTCGTGTATATCTAATTACTAGATTTTTAATTGCAACAAGTTTTATTGAAATTGAATAGATGCAAAGAAAAGATTTTGGGACGAACCGATCACCATGGTACTTTGGTACAATAGCTTTATTGAGTTACATAGTCAAATCAAGATTCAATGCATACAGTTTTGTCGAGTACATGTATTACAGAGATTGATTTAACATATCAGTGGGCCAAAATCTATCTGTGCAAACAAATAATTTAAATTGTCTGATCAAGAGTTTTTCTAACATATCATTTTCCTATCAATATCAACCTTAAAAGCATCTCTGATGATATACGTAACCATTTTTTCTCTTTCAGTAATAAACTTTTGAATAATGAACATGTAAAATATCTATCACAGCTTGATCATTTTATGTGATTTTTGGTCGTCAGGAAATAAGTCTAAAAATGCTAAAATATTTTAGGAATTACATGTAATCACTATAATATTGGGGATTTCATGTAATCCCTAAAATGACCAGGAATTATACGTAATCACTGAACCTTTCAGGAATTACATGAAATTCCTGCTTACACTTATTCCCAGTGACATATACATCTAGCTTAGTTTTCGATAGTTATAATGCAAGTTCATATTTTGTAATAATGAACATAATTTTGGAGGAGATTTGCCACTTTGTGTCGCAATATTTCCTGATATTCTGGGACATTTAGTTTTTGTCTAGTCCTACACTAAGTCTAGCCGGTCCGCAAAACTTTGAGTGGCAAGTGGAAGGGCACATTTGTATTCTTTGTGACATAGGCCATAATTTTTGTATGTTGAATAATGGGGTTTTCATCTTTTATACTTATTTCTTAACAAAAGACCTTTCTGTTTGTAAAAAAAAATCCCTGGTCCTTCAAATTGATTGTTTATATATAGGCCGAAAGTCATTTTCAATGGCCGGTGAATTGGTGTTTTACAGTCGCATCTTGGTAGAAATTTTATTCATTTCATCATTATTATTATTTTTGTTGTTGTTGTTGTTTTTTAGTTTGTCATGATGGCATAAGGTAAAAAATTACAGACCTACATCTAAGATAATACACTCCAGACAAGTCGTCGACTTTGAATGAAGTGATGCTATATTTGTCAAAATACACCTGTCCCTTTTTCGCGTAAATGGTTCTACCAAACTACTGACATATTTATATATTCATTATCATAGGAGGCATGCTCAGAAATTAACTAGCTAGTAAAGTTCAAAAACATGAATTATTAGCCAAAGTTATGCCACACATACATTTCAACAAATTCATTGTGATTTTATCTGGTAGGTCATCATCGACCAACACTGTCCGGGAGGACGTTAGCGTATAAGGCCGCTGAGCGCCCGTGTCCTGGGGCCTTGATTTGAGGATTTGTTCTGGCTGTATGGACGGACCAGGTAGATCCCGTGTGTAGATATAAGTGGACCTGTACCTTCATTGTCTTAACTTAACCTCATTGATTGGTTATTACCCTCACCCCCAGGGACGGTTACCGAAAATGTAACGCCGCTAAGATGATAACTAACTCAACTGGCCGTGGTCAACAGCACACATTCACCATGGTAAGAATTTCTGTTTCATTTCAAAATGCTGGAAAAAATACATAAAAATGTATATATTTAGTAAGATTTTATTAATTTTGAAAACAGCCGATGCTGCAAATATTGCGATGTTTTTTTTTTTCCCCAGAATTTTGTATATACAGAAATAGCCGCATTCCTGGCATGTTTATTGTATCTTAAAATTCTGTCAATTACATATACATATGCATGTATTTTAAATGATTTATACATGTTATTACAAAATTATTCATTTATCATTTATGAGGTGTACATCTTTCTGATCAAGCGCTTCCGTTCGTTCTACTTTGACCGTTTGGTGGAGGTATCTTGTCTGTCGCTAGTCACCCCTGTCCAAGATTTTAGTCCGTTTTTACTGTTGAAGCTGATCATGGACAATATACACCGCAAAAATCTTGGAGAATTTGATAGATTAATGATACTTTGGGAAAGAACTTTGTCACGATGCAGGTTGATGGCAGGTATATGACTTTCCGAGTCGTAGAGGACAGTTTTTTTTTCTAGTATATTTATGGCAATAGAACGTTTCTCGGCATCTCTATTGATTTTATTTGTCATGATCGGAGTATTATCCTATAAATTATGTCTCAACATTAATCCATGTAAAATTTATTCGATCACTTCCAAATTACTATCATGCTTCCCGCTTTCACGAAAACAAGGAAACATAGAAACTGACGAAACTGTCCGTCAATTAGTCAGTCACTAAAAAACTTTAACGTTGAGCATGATTGAAATGGGTATTTCAAATGTGTATTCTTTGTGACAAGACCTTTCCATCGGTATAAAAATAATCACCTTGTGACATCAAACGTACTTTAGTGACAACTACCGAGAGCAGGGAACCTCAATTCAGTTTGGAATAATTTTTCACATTATAATGAAGTTAAATCGCATTGAATTATTTTTCATCCTTTGTAGCGATTTTAATAAATTAGGTGTGTTTCAACAAGATATCTGCCCTATAGCGTACATGAAATATGTATGAAATGAAGCGGAAGTGATGTAAGATAAAATCGCGGAATGAGTACGCTGACTCGGACACACGGCCATCTGTTTAGGTAGGCTTCGCTACACATCTGATCGGTAGATACCGTTACATATTTCAG
The DNA here is from genome assembly GCA_028142955.1 of Pinctada fucata. NCBI lineage: Eukaryota > Metazoa > Mollusca > Bivalvia > Pterioida > Pteriidae > Pinctada > Pinctada fucata. The sequence continues at coordinate 70,151,846 of AP027104.1, read as the reverse complement.
AAAACTTTCGTTTATATTGATGATTGGAATGTTCATCCGTCTTTCTGTCTGCACGTCAATCCGCTGGAATGATAATGCAACAACAGGAAATGAGATGGGGAAAACAAGCAGATTTATAAAAGACATAACACTTTCAAACTTTTCTAAGCATCTTGATTGCTTGTGATGGAATTTTAATCAGTGAACATGAAAAATCTAAGGCTTTTATTGTGTTGAGATCATTATTACATCTTGACGACCAACACATTTCACATTATCTCTAAAACGGCTTTATATCGCTTACAGTTCACACATTATGCTTGATTCCTTTTCATCAACTTCAAAAATATATCGGATGGTCGAGGTCTTGCCGCCACATGTAATAGCTCGATTTTGAAGAGTTTATACATTGTCCTTTTTTTCGTCCTTTCGTCACTTTCGGTTTCCATCTGATCACTCAGAAGTTGAGAAATCTTTCATCATATGTAGTACAAATTTGTATGTGGAGTCTTCTGGTCAATACTCAAGTGTACTATAAGGTCATTGTTTAAAAAATCCACGATTGGTTTCAAATTGAATATTGTAGTAAACACAACACTACCCCCTCCTGGTTTCGAACTCGCATCTTTCCGATTTTATGTCAAACGTTCCTAACATAGTCTAGTACTAGCATCAGATTAACACAATATAACGTATATTTATCAGAAAGAGGCGACGCCAACTGATTTTTGGGTCAAAACATATTTAAATATTTGTCTCCGAATTATAATTTAAAGGAAACGTAGTTTTGAGTTGTGATGAAAGTTTTGAAATTGTAGTTTTAGGGGGAGAGGAAGTTTCCTATATTGATTAGGGGTCAGTAAGTATACGATCAAAGTAACTCTTCCTGTTGCAAGAGACAAACTGCTTAAACGGCACGGAACAATTGATTTACATTGTCTTGTGAGGTCATAAAATCATATTTCTGATCATATATGTAACCGCATGATCGACAAAAATTAACCACCGATTGACAGCACTATTTATCACCGCATTGTGTTACGGATCTTTATACTAGTAAGGTATTCCAAGTTCACAGGAATATGATAGATATTTGACATGGTTAAGGAAAATATTGATTTATAATAACAACAAAACTTGCTGAATTTTGGAACTTATCTATGCTAAGTAGCTGCTCGGTGATTCAGTTTTTCTCCCTTTTGGGAAACGGCCCATGACGCTCAAATAGGGAATTTCGCGACGTTTTGCTCAGAATTTGGACTTTAAAGCAAAGAGTAGGACATTAAAATAAGTAGCAGTGACCAGTTTCTACGTGAGCCGTATGCACTGAGAACTATAAGTAGTTATTTCACTTGATACTTAGAATTTTATTTACGTTTTAAGCAATTTCTTATGAAATTCTAGATGAATTCTTGATTTGATAGCATTTTTTTTTTCAAATTATTTTTTGTGTGTGATTTTGACTGGGGCTATTTTTAATAGAAAATTGGAGGAAAGGACATGATTTACCATTGGGAACAGGGCTGAATTTCGACCCTAAAATGAACAGAAAAAAGCCCTGCTTATTTAAAAACATCAATTTGAAAGTTTACTAGTATTTTAACTTATCTGAAATTTCATTTCTAGGAAAAAAACCTTGACCTATTTTATGGCATAAAAATCCTATCCTAATAGATAGATTTATATTGCAATAAGGAAATGCATCGCTATCCATCTTATGATTCTTTATACATATAGTGCTTGTCCAAAAAGTGTATATAAACCAGAAAAAAAAATGCGTTTCATATCTCGGGCTGAGGAGAACAATGTCTTCTTTATTCTTATTTCAACGCAAGTTTTTATTATGTGTGAGATGCATATAGGAAATATCAACTGCAAATTTGGACGGGATCAAGAACAGACATTTAGTTTATGATAATTTTTCATTTGAAACAAAAATTCTTCGAGTAGATTTTCGCCTTTTCGGTATCAACTACTTTTATAAATTCAAGAACGACACATTACTGAGTCGAATATATGTATATTATCGCAGTAATGGATATTTTTCTCTCTTTGTTTACCTTTATAACTAAACATAAAACGTAAAGATACAAAATCCATGAATGAAAAAGTGACATCTGTAATCGAGGAATAAATATTCATTTATACGTATAAATCTGTCATGCCCCAAGATAAGTGAAGATAGATTCTAATTCGTGATTTTTACCTTCCCATTAGAATATAAATTTATCAGGATGTGATTTTCACAATGGTAAAGGGTTTGAGTCCCGGTTAATAATGTTGGGGGAGGGGGTAGGTTATAATAAACGAGACTAACACACCGGTTACGCACAAAAATGGCGGAATTATACAACTGCGATGCGATAAATTTGATTCTGAAATCCAGAAAAAAACATGTTGACTTCTGCTGTGCAAAAACAATAAGGCTTCAGAAAATGTCGATTTTTTTTAAAATATACTAATAATCGTTACTGACACTGACTGAATCCCTTCTAATTCATTCCCATACCCTCCCCACTCGGCCCTTCGGGCCTCGCAAATAATTCCCATTAGGCACAGTCCATTTGATATTCTGCGGGGGGGGGGGGGGGGGGGGCTTGGGTTTTTTTCGAAAAAAATAATTTTGCTCTCAATTTTGATGAAAAAAATAAATGTACTTATGGTGTGACTGAAAAAAATTATCTTGCTCTCACAAATAATCTGAATTTAAAGAATTACCATAAAATTTCGCTAAAATTCTTGAAAATTTTCCGGCTCGCTTCGCTCGCCGCAGTTTTCAAATTGTATCAAAAATTTTTGGCTCGCTTCGCTCGCCATAGTTTTCTATCGAAACATTATTTACTAATAGCAAACTTCATATTTTTGAAGATATCAAAAGTTATACAATAACATGAAAGCTTGCATATACATTGTATTACAATATTTATGTATTGCTATTGATACATGTTGCATGTATCCCATAGACTAGAGTCTAATATGTTCTTGTAAGCTTGGAAGGAGAACTTCAGTTATTCACCAATTAACAATTCTTAGTAACATTTAAAAATTTGTCTAGTAGTCTCCTTCCCCTCAGACCCTCTTATACATGTTATATACATGTACCTTATATTAAAAAAAATTGAGAATTGAATTGTAAAATCTTTTATCTCGATCTGTTTAAAAAGTGAATTGAATACTTGCATAAAAATAATCTAATATATTAATATATAGAGTTTTGGGTAAAAATATAAATAATTTCTATTGATAAAACACAAACATTCCTAATATGCGCATCACTTTGTTAAAAAAAAATTTCCTTGCTCCAACTTTGCAAGAAAAAAAATTTTTGCCTTGGTCCGGGGCGGAAAAAATAATCTTGCTCCGACAAAAAACCCAAGCCCCCCCCCCCTAATTATCAAATGGACTATGCCTTAAGAATTGAATGTGCCCCCCGGCAGTTGGGGTTCTGGATCCGCCCCTGTTTTCTGATTTGGTCTCAGTACTCAACATTTTTTCGTTTCTTTATGAATAGTAAAATGAATGGGCAAAGAAAGACATCTTTAAGGTATTTACCACGTAAAAAACCTAGAAAATACACTAAAACATACACTTTCTTTATCAGTTGTGTCTTACATGATGAGACATTTAATTCTTATAATAAATGAAAATGTTATGAATCCTGAGCTGGTGGGTAAATTACTCAGACACTGTATCACTGCCAGTATTACATGTATTTCTTTTTTTTCCTCAAATAACATATATATTAGCAATCTGAAGTAAAAAACGACAAGGATAAAAAACAGGTATCCGTCGCCGATTATTTTTATGCCCCCGGAATCAAAGATTCGGGGGCATATAGTTTTTGGCCTGTCCGTCTGTTTATCTGTTTGTCTGTTTATCTGTTTGTCTGTCTGTTTGTCCGAAAAACTTTAACATTGGACATAACTTTTGAATGGGGAGTGATAGGGCTTTCATATTTCACGTGTGTATTCCTTGTGACAAGACCTTTCCATTGATACCAAAATTTTTGACCTCGTGACCTTGACCTTTGACCTACTTTTCAAAAACTTAAACATTGGGCATAACTTTTGAATGGTAAGTGATAGGGCTTTCATATTTCACATGTGTATTCCTTGTGACAAGACCTTTCCATTGATACCAAAATTTTTGACCTCGTGACCTTGACCTTTGACCTACTTTTCAAAAACTTTAACATAGGGCATAACTTTTGATTGGGAAGTGATAGGGCTTTCATATTTCACATGTGTATTCCTTGTGACAAGACCATTCCATTGATACCAAAATTTTTGACCTCGTGACCTTGATCTTGACCTTTGACCTACTTTTCAAAAACTTTAACATTGGGCATAACTTTTGAATGGGAAGTGATAGGGCTTTCATATTTCACGTGTGTATTCCTTGTGACAAGACCTTTCCATTGATACCAAAATTTTTGACCTCGTGACCTTGACCGTGACCTCTGACCTACTTTTCAAAAACTTTAACATTGGGCATAACTTTTGAATGGTAAGTGATAGGGCTTTCATGTTTCACATGTGTATTCCTTGTGACAAGACCTTTCCATTGATACCAAAATGTTTGACCTCGTGACCTTGACCTTGACCTTTGACCTACTTTTCAAAAACTTTAACATTTGGCATAACTTTTGAATGGTAAGTGATAGGGCTTTCATATTTCATATGTGTATTCCTTGTGATAAGACCTTTCCATTGATACCAAAATTTTTGACCTCGTGACCTTGACCTTTGACCTTTTAACCCAGTGACTTCACATTCATGTACTTAACAGAAAATAGTGTTCATACTAACAAAGATGCCACCGGGGGCATTCGTGTTTCACAAACACAGGCTTTATTTTGATATGATTCTTTTATTGACAGGACGTATGGGACCAAAATATGAATGGTACTAAAGGGCACACAACGTCAGTTCCACCGGAAGTGTTCAGGAAAGGATTCCGGAAGCAGCGTCCAAGTAAAGCCCGTTGGTACCTAATCATCGGCGTTAGCATCACTATTATCATCGTAGCTGTTGTCGTCATCGCCCTGGCAGTACACTTTGCCGTCGGAAACGATAGTCAAAATGGTAATTATTGATACCACACATCGGGTAAAATCAAATGTAACACATTACACTCACCGAGGTCCCCGCCTGTTACTAGGAAGTATGAAATGAAGGAACCCCACAACGATTTCGTCGCACCTAAAGCCTCAGAACGTTGTCGAGCAGATTGTATGTAATCACCATGCAGATGACCGTTTTTGCGAATATTACATTTGAGAGATCGCCACTGTCCGACATTGCACCTATGGATTATGACGTCACAATCAAATAGCCCATCAGAGCATTGTTTGACTGGCTTTTGATTATGAGGTCATAATGAAAATGCCGTCAGCAGGTGCGATATCGGAAACACGGCGATCCCTCAATTTCGGTTAGTATTTCAAATATATACCAATTTGAGTAAGGTATAACGTACACTTGTCTTGAGAAGATGCATATCGATAACCATTTTCCAAATCTATTTGTCTAAGTTGAACTTTGACATTTAACATCATCTACAGTATAGAATTTCCATTGAACTGAATATTTACATATAATGCCATGTTAAGAATATATGAATTTGTTTGCCCCGAAACGTATGAGGACATATTCATTATAAATATATATATCATAATTGATCAAATATATTCATCAATTTCATATCAAAAAGAAATAATATTGAGTATTGATTCAGAAGAATTGTAAATGTATGAAATATTCATTTTGATAACATTACATCATTTATCTTCAGAAACATTAGCAGCGGACAGCGAGGTTGAAACTTTCCATTTAGGTAAGTAGTAAATCCATCTCCATTTAATGCTCATTAGTATCATAAAGTGACAAGAGATGTCCATTGAAACAATTCACAGTAAGATGAGGCCATATGTTAATGCGTGCATGCCTTATATATATGCGATATTTTTATTCAATTTAAGTAGCGCATTTTCAAGGGTTTTTTTTTTCCGGATTTAATAAGAGAAATTCATAACTAGCCCGCCTGGGCAACATTTGAACAAGACGTTCTTGGAAAAGAAATAGGGGCCTACGTCCTCGAATTATGATAACCATAGTGCACAAGTATTGAACTACTACTGGAGAATTGTATTCAGTGACATTGGATCTAGTACTACACAAACTTTTTACCTTTTGTATTTTTCGATGTAAATATTTGTTTCTTGACCTTCGATCACTGATCTAGAAAACATTGAGGATCTTCGTGGCTATGAAGGTCGAAATCTTTCTCCGACAGAAAAAAAAAACATTTTTAACGATGGGCAGCTGGACCGTCAAGAAAAAACATGATATAATCGGGTCAAATTACAATTAAATGAGAAGAAAAGAACCATAGATTGACGAAATTTGTCTCTTTTCAGGAGGCAAAGAACCAACAACAAGAAGAGTACCGACCCCAACACCAAGGCAACATAATACAGACGACAGTCCACAGTCTCGTGATCAAACGTCTACAAGCACAAAAATGTGGAAATTATCTACTCGTTCTACTCAAAAGCCAGAATCTACGAGTCCTACAACAATTATTGTTACTAAAACATCCCATAGTCCTACGTCTTCGGTTGGAACAATTCGTGTGACGTCAACGCAACGTGTCCCCACACCAATGACGAAAGGCAAGTTTCTGTAGTAATCATATGTCTATCTTCTATATTCATTAAACTCGACCTGTCCATGCATTCTAACAATCTTTTATCGTTTGTTGAAATAGTATAATCTGAATTATTGCTTGTATGAAATGTAGTTATTTTAATTCTTTCTTTTAGTTCCCACTGATTCACAGACAACGAAAACCATTTTATTGTCTTCGTTATCATCTGAGGCACCAACAAGACAGGTTTCGACGTCAGCAAAGACTTCACCGATTGTTCAGAAGACCAGTGTATCAAGCCCCGGGTCGTCGATCTCAACCACAGCTCAATCTACCAAAGTCCAAACGACAACACAACAGACGACAAAACAACAGACGACTACAGCAGACGACAACAATCCAACAACCAGCGAACCCACTACGCCAAGTCATAATACATCAAACATTACCTCAGTAGCAAATAAAACTGGTACGATTCTTACCATTCTTGAATTAAACCGTCAGTTCACTGCTTAGATTGGCTTCTTTTCCATGTTGTCTTCTGATTAGTTGCTATTTTACTGTTTTTGTTTTCAACATCATTATTGACTTCAACTTGAATAGAACACCTAGTTTTTTTTTCTTGGAAGGTAGATTTTATACAAGCTTCATCATACTTTTCAGTTTTGACGTTTGACAATAGCAACATTTCATTGCCTTTCAATGGATCACCTCTAACATTGCGATGTGTGGCACTTTATGCCAACGGGTGGACGGATCTAAAGATCGTGAGGAAGAATGGGAAAAGCAGGAATGCCCTTGCTGTTGTCACTTCCGGTATCGATTCTCCAAGTGTTTATGTGATCGATGCCAATTTTTCGTCGGAAGTTTCGTATAAAACAGATGCATTGATGGTGACTCTTTATTCAAATGCTGTAGATTGTTCTTACACTGGAGAATATTCGTGCATCATCTCAACAGTGAAAGAAATAAAGGAAATTGACACAGAAGTCCACAGTAAGTGAAGAATGCAAATCCTATATTTCCGGTGTTTTAATGTACATGTAAAAATTTAAGTGAAGCACTGAATTAACTGGTATTTTGAAATATTTTGTTTGTCCTTCAAAGATGAAAAGAGCATAAGGGGTCTTCAAAGAAATATATCCCGTGAAATAAATGCAAACATTCCCAAGGATTAATAGCATGGACCCTTGCATCTTCAGGTAAAGTGCATATTTGACGAAATCACTTTTCTTGTATTTACAGCGATCGACTCACAGCCTAAACTAGAGATACCCACCAGTATAGTGGAAGGAGGGCAAATCACCCTGAAATGTTCTGTAGAGGTTACAGGCCAGAATGGGACAATAAAATGGAAGTTAAGACCGCCAGGTTTACACACATACTTTGACCTGAGCCTATCTCCGACTACAACCAAAACAGAAACAGAGTGTTCGACTACCATCTCAAGTGTTTTGACCTTTAACCCCCAAATGCATGATAATGGGTCCTTCTTTAGATGCGAAGTCGCGGACACAGGGGATAATACCTTAACACAAGAGAACAGTCTCTATTCTGAAGAGGAATTTTTAGTTGTTCCAAGTAAGTTGGTATTTCAAAGATTGAGGGAAAAGATTTAAGCTGGCCGCAGAAACGACAAACAACACTTAACCTTATTATGGCGTCGTTGTTTTGACTACCAGTGTATTATATTATCTATGGTATCTCACAGAGTTATTGCAAACTAAAATTCAAGATTCTTATGAAAGGTCTTGTTTTTCGAACACAAATTCAAACGCTCATTCAAGGTTATTTCCATTGGACCTTGTGACTCAAACTTGAAGTCTGTTGTTTCTTCTTGGGTCAGATAGTGATGCAGGAGTAAAACCAGTCAAACGATACATAATAGTTACAGCAATTGTATCTGAATGTTGATTCAAAATGAAGTTGTATCGCTTGTATGTCGTACGGTGTCATTTATCTTATATAAGACTAGTACAGCAGCATATGTTTTCTTTGAGTTAAATTGAAAACTAAATGGAGTGTTTAATGATACACTGGTGTCACCATAATACAAACAAGCGACGGATACAGTACATTATTCTTTCACTACTGTGTCTAAGCTGCGTGATTGCTTACTTCTTCATGCTTTTGTTTTATTTTACAGAATCTTTTTGTGAGGACAAGAAGCCTTATTCCATTAACGTACACCCAGACAGTAGCTGTAACATGGTTATTTATTGTTTTGTTGACGGTCCTCACGTGTACCAAATAGACTGTGATCCTGGCAGTTGTTACGATATCCAGAAAACACGCTGTGTTACTGTGACTTAGGCCGTTATCATCCCATGTCAACGACACCAGGAAGGGGGGATGTTTCACTTTTCTGATATGAGCAGTTACCATTATACTATAATATGAATGGTTTACACAAATTAGGAAATCCATATAGTCTAGTCCCATTTTGATATTAATAATACAGATCTGTGAGTTATGTTCTATTTATGATAAACATAATATTAAATATTAATTTTGGTCAAAATTGTCGTTGTTGATTCTTTTGTACTGTCTTCCGTCCGTCTTTTGTACTGTCTTCCGTCCGTCTTTTGTACTGTCTTCCGTTCGTCTTTTGTACTGTCTTCCGTTCGTCTTTTGTTCTGTCTTCCGTCCTTCTTTTGTACTGTCGTCCGTTCGTCTATTCGTCGTGTAGTTTGTTTTGCACAACCATAATGTAAATGTATTGAAATATGTTATGAAACCTGGCAGTGGGTATATTGGTAACGTTGTTTACAGACGAAAATATTTCTTGTGCAGTGATCTCATTTGGGATCTAGTCAGAGAAGGCTATATGAATGAGGGGATTTATGTTATTAAAGTACCTAAATATTAAAATACACATGTTCTAGCCAAAAATACAATTTTTATACGCCCGTCATTTGACGGGACGTATTATGGTATGGCGAAGTCCGTCCGTCTGTCCGTCCGTCCGTCTGTCCGTCCGCCTATGGAACGCAATAACTTGAATACGCGTCAACGGATTTTTATGAAATTTATACATAGTGATCAGTCTGTGGAGAGGAAGCCGCCTTTCGATTTTCAGATTCATCCGATTTGTCGTTACAGAGTTATGGGACATAGATTTTTAAAATACAGTGAAAATATACTAAAATATTTAAAAATTATTTAAAAATCTATTTCTGGTCGAAATGTTTTGAAATTTGGTATACTTCAAGTAGAAAGGATGTTCTTTGACATATGTAACGGGTTTTTAATTTTTTGGTCGCATAACCGAGATATTGTGTGTAATGGGAAGGGGGGGGGGTTATATGCACATACATTTTAAGCTAAGGGCAAAATATAGGCGCATGGAACGCGATTACTTGAATATGCGTCAACGGATTTTCATGATATTCATACATTATGATTGGACTGTGGAGAGGAAGCCGCCTTTCGATTTTCAGGTTTATTCGATATGTCGTTACAGAGTTATGGGACTTAGATTTTTAAGATACAGTGAAAATATACTAAAATATTTAAAAATTATTTAAAAATCTATTTCTGGTCGAAATGTTTTGAAATTTTGTATACTTCATGTAGGAAGGATGTTCTTTGACATATGTAACGGGTTTTTAATTTTTTTGTCGCATAACCGAGATATTGTGTGTAATAGGAAGGAGGGAGGGGTGGGTTATATGCACATACATGTTAAGCTAAGGGCAAAATATAGGCGCATGGAACGCAATTACTTGAATATGCGTCAACGGATTTTCATGATATTCATACATTTTGATTGGACTGTGGAGAGGAAGCCGCCTTTCGATTTTCAGGTTCATTCGATATGTCGTTACAGAGTTATGGGACTTAGACATTTTAAAATACAGTGAAAATATACTAAAATAGTTAAAAATTATTTAAAAATCTATTTCTGGTCGAAATGTTTTGAAATTTTGTATACTTAAGGTAGAAAGGATGCTCTTTGACATATGTAACGGGTTTTTAATTTTTTGGTCGCATAAGCGAGATATTGTGTGTAATAGGAAGGGGGGGGGGGGGGGGTATATGCACATACATGTTAAGCTATGGGCAAAATATAGGCGCATGGAACGCAATAACTTGAATATGCGTCAACAGATTTTCATGATATTCATACATTTTGATTGGACTGTGGAGAGGAAGCCGCCTTTCGATTTTCAGGTTCATTCGATATGTCGTTACAGAGTTATGGGACTTAGACATTTTAAAATACAGTGAAAATATACTAAAATAGTTAAAAATTATTTAAAAATCTATTTCTGGTCGAAATGTTTTGAAATTTTGTATACTTAAGGTAGAAAGGATGCTCTTTGACATATGTAACGGGTTTTTAATTTTTTGGTCGCATAAGCGAGATATTGTGTGTAATAGGAAGGGGGGGGGGGGGGGGGTATATGCACATACATGTTAAGCTATGGGCAAAATATAGGCGCATGGAACGCAATAACTTGAATATGCGTCAACAGATTTTCATGATATTCATACATTTTGATTGGACTGTGGAGAGGAAGCCGCCTTTCGATTTTCAGGTTCATTCGATATGTCGTTACAGAGTTATGGGACTAAGATATTTTAAAATACAGTGAAAATATACTAAAATAGTTAAAAATTATTTAAAAATCTATTTCTGGTTGAAATGTTTTGAAATTTTGTATACTTCAAGTAGAAAGGATGTTCTTTCACATATATAAGGGGTTCTTGAATTTTTTGTCACATAATCCAGAAATTATGTGTAATGGGGGGGGGGGGGGGGGGGGGTTATATGCACATACATGTTAAGCTAAGGGCAAAATATAGGTGCATGGAACGCAATAACTTGAATATGTGTCAACAGATTTTCATGATATTTGTACATTTTGATCAGACTTTGAAGAGGAAGCCGCCTTTCGATTTTAAGCTAGGTTCATCCAATTTGTCCTTATGGAGTTATGGGACTTAGATATTTTGGTGTTGTGAAAAAAATCCCAACGGGCGTATCTTGCTGCGTGAGCGTAGGCTTTTTTCTCAAAACGTGATTTATGATTTGAAATGCTAGCATGGATCATAGCGACTTCTACTCAAAATATAGGAATATAGGTACGTCTTGTAAGCTTCAAAGTCAAACATAGGGTAATCAAAGATTACATCGCTCGCCTATACAGGTTTTTGTCAGAAACCAGGTTAAAGTTTTTGAAAAGAAGGTCAAAGTCCAAGGTCAAGAGGTCAAAGGTCATGGTCTCAAATGAAAGATCTCTTCACAAGGTATCTACATGTGAAATATCAAAGCCCTACCCCTTATAGTTCAAGAGATATAGCCCAGGTTAAAGTTTTGTCTACGGACGACGACAACGACGACGACAATGACGCCGAGGATATGACATTGCTCCAGGACTTTTTCGTCCCGGCGAGCTAAAAATTAAATTAGCATTTAACAAATATCAACTCCAGGTGTCTCTCTTTTACTTCATATGATCTGCAACAATGATATAAAGCATATGATAAAGGTAGGAAAATTGGCGAGCAAGCGAGCCGAAATTTTTAATATTATACAATTTTCAGTAATTGTTGGAAGTCCCTTTTTATACACTGTCGAGTTATAAGCGGTGTAGCAAAAATGTAATTCAGGGTATTTGAAATCAAAATATAGGATTTATAGGACAAATTTCTCAAATGTAGGACTTTTATAGGTTCCTATATTTTAATATAGGAATCATAGGACAGCTATGACCCATGTACAAGTACTAGCACAGAGGCTTGAATTTAAGAGGATGTATCCCTAAAGGCCCCACATACTTTCAAAATGACCTTCCCCTTGAGAAAAATCCAGTCAGTTCTTGCATGCGTTACGCATAAATTCGTCCCATAAAAAAGATGGGACGAATGCGTAACGCACGCAACAATAGACTGGATTTTTCTCAAGGGGAAGATTATTTTGATGGTATGTAGGGCCTTTAGGGATACATCCTCTCCGCATAACTTCAAGCCTCTGCGAGTACCAGTATTAGGTTGCGACGTGTGAAGAAATTAAATATTATTTTAAATGTGAAAACAATAACTCTTGAAAAAAGTCAAACACAATCGTACATTGGAAAGAACTCACTGTTCTTTATATTTATTTTAGCACTTTTTGTAGACTACGAGTCACTAGTTTTCTTACAGAAAATATTGCACATTTTTTTCGCATGGAATAAATATTTCATAAGGTTTCTGTACTGCAAGATCTGTCCAAAATGGAACATCAAGTGTATCTTGTATTGTTGTTAGAATCCGTTTTCTCGGAAGTCTCACTTACAATCGTGTCTGATGTAAATCTCACGCTCTTATTACGTTGTCTTGGCACCTTCTTCACTCTCCTTGCTGCAGGTGACCGCTCGCGCACATTTTGGAAAGGGTCAACGTTTTGCTTCCGGTTCAAACAACAGGTGCGCACGTTGTGCAGGATGAGAATAACCAACATGATACTGATTATAGTCAGCCATATTACTACTGCCGTTGTCTGTTTGACGTGAGGGTCGGGTAACTCGGGGGTGACCTGGGGTGGATCGCTGACGCCATCTCCACGTAGAGCGCTGGTCACGCCTACATAAAATGCATTTATATACATGGATTCAGTACAATCTCCTTCTAATCATTTTAAATCATCACTTAATATTAAATGGTAGACGTTGAATTTCTGGATGAAAACGAATTCTCTAATTCTTACCACTTCCAGTATCTATAGCGATACAATGGAAAGATCCTGGGGTGTTGATGCAGTATCCCGGACAATTCACTGTTAGGCATTCGTCAATATCTTCAATATACAGAATGATTTGCGCATTTTAAAAAATATAAGTCAAGTTATTAAGCGCCTACTTTAATATCCTTATTGCACGTGACTCTTTATGAAAATCTTAGAAATGATCCATTATTAGAAATGGTGTTTTTGAACCCAATTCTAGAAAATAATAAGCACTTTATACGCGCTGTACCTGTAAATTACACTTATTTTCGATTTCCCAAATAAAGATTTTAATGTAAACGACTCTATATAGTGAAGATAAATCAAGTTGCAATATTACCGTAACATGTTCTTCTGTTCTGTGCCAAGGCATATCCAGCGAAGCACGAGCACGTGTAGTTTCCCGCCGTATTTGTACAGTGATGCTCACACTCGCCATTATTGGTGTCACATTCGTTTGTATCTGGAAAACATATTCATTGTACATATATAATCGAGTATTTCGAATAAATATTTGCGATTTTAATTATTTTAGTTCATTAGTCAAGTTCAGTTAACCATCTTATTGGAACTCGTGCTCTGGACATCGCACCTGCTGGGGACATTTGCGCTTGTTACACTACCGAATATTTTACAACTTTAAGGCGAGTATTAATCAAAATTTGAAAACAGCCTGAAGTTGCTAACAAGTATATAATTTTGCTAGTTGTTGAACACAGATAATTATGCCCTACAATTGAAGTAAACTTTCTTGCAAAATTGGATACCAATTGGCGTTTTGAATAATTTTCAGGACGAAATATACATAATATTAACTACTGCAAAGCGATCGGTTCACATTGGTTCACGAAGATAACTGGGATCTTGATGGATTGTCAATAATGAAATATATGTTCTAAAGTACCAATTTTGTTGTACTAGAAACGTGTTTCGGATATTTTAATCCTCGTCAGTAGTACTTCATGCGAAACTTTTTAAATTTTCCTGGTGCCATCTTGTCAAAATGAGCGGTTCCAAATTATGTGTAGGGTTTATTCAGAAGCGTATTTAAGCGAAAAATATGGCAAAAAATCGTTGGAGGGTAGGCGCAAGGAGCTTAATTCTAAACATGACCGAAAAAAAATTATACCGAAACCCATCTAAGGACAGATCTATGCAATGAGGGAGATACCCCTTAGTTTTAGTAATTTAGGTCTAATTTGATGACAGCAAATTCATAATATATTTCGATATCTCCCGTATATATTTGAATAAGACATATTATTTACCAATACAGAGGTTAGCACCTCCTGGATTCCTGGTGTATCCCTCGTCACACATACACGTGTAGCTACCCACAGTGTTAGAACACGTAGACCGTATAGGACACACAGCTCCACCTACCGGCAAATTGCACTCATCAACATCTGTAAGCATTGACGAGTACAACAATTAATTTTTGACAATATTGAAATAACGATCTGCAAAGAAAAATGAGCGAAAACATAGTTTACATGATTGTTTATTGCATCTTTAAAACAAAGAAAACTTTACTTGGCAAGATGGTGATCATGACCTTACAGTTACTCAACATGCCATACCGGTACATATTGTCTGCATGCTGTATAAAATTTGTGAAGTGAAACACAATGGTCCTTCGTACAAGATGTCGCAAACATTATGTCAGAGACCCGACCTGGGAATATCTATAGACATGTGTCTCAGCAGCTTTAATTTTTGTCCGTTAATTTTAAAGTATTGAAAACAGACAAACCGCGGGAAACAATAAGGTTGGTAAACAGAGGGTCAGCGAAAAACAGGAGTTCCGAAAACAGGTCACTGAACAGAAGGTCAGTAAACAGATGGTCCGTAAACAGAAGGTCAGTGAACAGAAGGTCAGTAAACAGATGGTCCGTAAACAGAAGGTTAGTGAACAGAAGGTCAGTAAACAGAAGGTCGGTAAACAGATGGTCCGTAAACAGAAGGTCAGTGAACAGAAGGTCTGAGAAAACAGAAGGTCCGTAAACAGAAAGATTCTCAACAAAATTCTGCAGGCAAGCTATATTTTGGTGAGCAAAAATTAGGTCCGTAAACAGAAGGTCTGTAAAAGCAGCCGAAAACAAACGGGGAGCTCCGTTGTCTACAGAACATCAATACACGACTTACAAGCATAGTGAATACCGGATGTAAAACAACAGGGTCATGACATCAATTCCTCTTACTTACTATTCATTTTGTGATTTTCTTTACTTGCTTTATGTTTAAAATAACAAGAATTTTAAAGTAAAGACAACACAACATACATGTATACTGTTACCATAAACTTCTCTTTTTTAGACAAAAACTATATTTTTGTTTACTCTGCGCCGCAAATGATGTCGTCCATCTCATTTTATATCGACCATACGAAGTGTCGCGTACATGTATCCGTGCATAAACAAGCATTCATTTATTTGAATATAAAAAGTCTATCAAAATAACGAACACATCACTGTAAACATGATTTCGTAATATGGCTCACATCCAAACTCTAAAATAATGTTCCAATAAACGTCGTTGTATAATACACAAAATCTTCATTACCTTAATTAGAAATGAGAAAATAATGAGATGTACACCAAAATAGTCCTGTCAAAAGTCGGTGGCACATTAATTTTGCACTTTAACTTCTTTTATTCTGGCAGCTATGCCATATGCCATATGAAACAAGAGATGTAAGAATGGTAAAGCATGCCACACGGACGTTGCTGTCATTTCGTTTATTCATTTTTTCTTTTTACAATATTTAAAACACATTTCATACTTCTTGACAAGGGTTGGTTTATTGTTGTCAGATAAATTTCCTCATCCAATAAAGCCTGTGTTTGTGAAACACGAATGCCCCCGGTGGCATCTTTGGTAGTATGAACACTATTTTCTGTTAAGTACACATATGTGAGGTCACTGGGTTAAAAGGTCAAAGGTCAAGGTCACGAGGTCAAAAAGTTTGGTATCAATGGAAAGGTCTTGTCACAAGGAATACACATGTGAAATATGAAAGCCCTATCACTTCCCATTCAAAAGTTATGCCAAATGTTAAAGTTTTTGAAAAGTAGGTCAAAGGTCAAGGTCAAGGTCATGAGGTCAATAAAGCCTGTGTTTGTGAAACACGAATGCCCCCGGTGGCATCTTTGTTGGTATGAACACTATTTTCTGTTAAGTACATGTATGTGAGGTCACTGGGTTAAAAGGTCAAAGGTCAAGGTCACGAGGTCAAAAAGTTTGGTATCAATGGAAAGGTCTTGTCACAAGGAATACACATATGAAATATGAAAGCACTATCACTTACCATTCAAAAGTTATGCCAAATGTTAAAGTTTTTGAAAAGTAGGTCAAAGGTCAAGGTCATGAGGTCAAAAATTTTGGTATCAATGGAAAGGTCTTGTCACAAGGAATACACATGTGAAATATGAAAGCCCTATCACTTCCCATTCAAAAGTTATGACCAATGTTAAAGTTTTTGAAAAGTAGGTCAAATGTCAAAGTCAAGGTCACGAGGTCAAAAATTTTGGTATCAATGGAAAGGTCTTGTCACAAGGAATACACATGTGAAATATGAAAGCCCTATCACTTCCCATTCAAAAGTTATGCCCAATGTTAAAGTTTTTGAAAAGTAGGTCAAAGGTCAAGGTCAAGGTCACGAGGTCAAAAATTTTGGTATCAATGGAAAGGTCTTGTCACAAGGAATACACATATGAAATATGAAAGCCCTATCACTTCCAATTCAAAAGTTATGCCCAATGTTAAAGTTTTTGAAAAGTAGGTCAAAGGTCAAGGTCAAGGTCACGAGGTCAAAAATTTTGGTATCAATGGAAAGGTCTTGTCACAAGGAATACACATATGAAATATGAAAGCCCTATCACTTCCCATTCAAAAGTTATGCCCAATGTTAAAGTTTTTGAAAA
The DNA here is from genome assembly GCA_028142955.1 of Pinctada fucata. Lineage (NCBI taxonomy): Eukaryota > Metazoa > Mollusca > Bivalvia > Pterioida > Pteriidae > Pinctada > Pinctada fucata. Next base: position 70,134,584 of record AP027104.1, on the reverse strand, counting down.
GTAGGTCAAAGGTCAAGGTCAAGGTCACGAGGTCAAAAATTTTGGTATCAATGGAAAGGTCTTGTCACAAGGAATACACATGTGAAATATCAAAGCCCTATCACTTCCCATTCAAAAGTTATGTCCAATGTTAAAGTTTTTCGGACAAACAGACAAACAGACAAACAGACAAACAGACGGACAGGCCAAAAACTATATGCCCCCGAATCTTTGATTCCGGGGGCATAAAAATGTTGGTATCAATGGAAAGGTCTTGTCACAAGGAATACACATGTGAAATATTGAAGCCCTATCACTTCCCATTCAAAAGTTATGCCCAATGTTAAAGTTTTTGAAAAGTAGGTCAAAGGTCAAGGTCAAGGCCACGAGGTCAAAAATTTTGGTATCAATGGAAAGGTCTTGTCACAAGGAATACACATGTGAAATATGAAAGCCCTAACACTTCCCATTCAAAAGTTATGCCCAATGTTAACGTTTTTGAAAAGTAGGTCAAAGGTCAAGGTCAAGGTCACGAGGTCAAAAATTTTGGTATCAATGGAAAGATCTTGTCACAAGAAATACACATGTGAAATATGAAAGCCCTATCACTTCCCATATAAAAGTTATGCCCAATGTTAAAGTTTTTGAAAAGTAGGTCAAAGGTCAAGGTCACGAGGTCAAAAATTTTGGTATCAATGGAAAGGTCTTGTCACAAGGAATACACATGTGAAATATGAAAGCCCTATCACTTCCGATTCAAAAGTTATGCCCAATGTTAAAATTTTTGAAAAGTAGGTCAAAGGTCAAGGTCAAGGTCACGAGGTAAAAAATTTTGGTATCAATGGAAAGGTCTTGTCACAAGGAATACACATGTGAAATATGAAAGCCCTATCACTTCCCATTCAAAAGTTATGCCCAATGTTAAAGTTTTTGAAAAGTAGGTCAAAGGTCAAGGTCAAGGTCACGAGGTCAAAAATTTTGGTATCAATGGAAAGGTCTTGTCACAAGGAATACACATGTGAAATATTGAAGCCCTATCACTTCCCATTCAAAAGTTATGCCCAATGTTAAAGTTTTTGAAAAGTAGGTCAAAGGTCAAAGTCAAGGTCACGAGGTCAAAAATTTTGGTATCAATGGAAAGGTCTTGTCACAAGGAATACACATGTGAAATATGAAAGCCCTATCACTTACCATTTAAAAGTTATGCCCAATGTTAAAGTTTTTGAAAAGTAGGTCAAAGGTCAAGGTCAAGGTCACGAGGTCAAAATTTTTGGTATCAATGGAAAGGTCTTGTCACAAGGAATACACATGTGAAATATGAAAGCCCTATCACTTCCCATTCAAAAGTTATGCCCAATGTTAAAGTTTTTGAAAAGTAGGTCAAAGGTCAAGGTCAAGGTCACGAGGTCAAAAATTTTGGTATCAATGGAAAGGTCTTGTCACAAGGAATACACATGTGAAATATGAAAGCCCTATCACTTCCCATTCAAAAGTTATGTCCAATGTTAAAGTTTTTCGGACAAACAGACAAACAGATAAACAGACAAACAGATAAACAGACAAACAGACGGACAGGCCAAAAACTATATGCCCCCGAATCTTTGATTCCGGGGGCATAAAAACTAAAAGGAACACATCTTTTGTAAAAGCCTTATTTCTAATATACATGTATTGATCATACTAGCATGTCTATATGGGAAATGTACATAAAATTATCTATTACCAGCACAAGAATGTCCGTCTGTCTGTATTTGGTACCCGGCCGTACATTCACACGTATAACTACCCTCAGTATCGGTACATGACTGACTACAGCCTCCATTAAACATTTGGCATTCATCCACATCTGAAATTAATAAACTTTCAAAATAACAAGAGACGCAACATAGCCTGTATCGCTCGCCTGAACATGTCATTTAATTGAGGTTGAATTAACCTACTATAAAAGTTTGAAAAAAAGACCGATGAATCTATTTGGCTTGGAAGAGTAGTAAGTGGTAAAATTCTGAACATCGATTCACGTAATCTGTTAAGGTCATGCTTTCAATTTGCGTAAAATTTCAAAGGGCCTTGCTCAAACTGTTATACTGCAACGTCATTGGCTGAAATTGGCACAAGGCGTGATAGAGAAATAAATAGAACTTTATTACCTTCACATTGCCCAGGCGGGACCTCTTGGTAACCAGCATTACATTCGCACATATAGCTTCCCACAGTGTTTCTGCATAGAGAGTTAGGCTGACAGATTGCTGTCCCATCACTGCATTCGTCCACATCTATAACAAAGCTCTGAGTTGGTTGGTTTGGTTTTGTATTTTATATCACTTTGTTTCCCTACTGTATTGACTATGATTTTTTATTCTGATTTTATTGCGAGCATTGTGCGATTAATGCACAATATTCGCGGATTGATCAATACAACAGTTTCCTGCTACACAGTCATTAAATGCGAAATAGACAACGATACCGATAGTAATTTATACTAGTACATCAAGATTTAATGGGCGAGCAATTATCCTAAATCTTTTTATAACAAAAGAGAATTGTTGAGAAATCTGAGAAGTTCAAATCCGAAAGAATACTGGCGGATTATAAATACAGGTAATAGAAATACAGCTAATATAAAGGCTGATATGAATACATTGTTTGACTTTTTTCGAAATCTTAATGATTATAGTGATGTTTCTATACCAGATCATGTCAAAAAATGTGACTGGCTTACAAAATATCACTTCTATGTGTGAAAGGGATTTAGAATTGTACATTAACTTATTTGTCCTGCTCTACGCAGATGACACTGTCTTGATGTCTGAGTCTGCTGAAAATTTACAAGAAATGTTGAACAAATTTTCTGAATATTGTGATCTTTGGAAATTAAATGTCAATGTAGAAAAAACCAAAATTGTCATTTTTGGCAGCAGATCGACTTCATCTTTTGATTTTAGTTTTAATGACAAAAATATTGAAGTTGTTAAAGAATTCAAATACCTTGGAGTTATTTTCACCTCTAATGGTAACTTTAGAGCTAATATAAAATCATTATATGACAAGTCTATTAAAGCTATGTACAACGTTATATCAAAATGGAGAAAACATAATCTTTCTATTGAATGTGCCCTAGATTTATTTGATAAGATTGTTTTACCCATTGCTACTTATGGATGTGAAATATGGGGATTTTCGAACACTTCCATTTTTGAAAAGCTGCATCTCAAATTTTGTAAATATATATTGAATTTAAGAAAAAATACTCCAAATTGTATTATTTATGGAGAACTTGGACGTTACACTACAGATATTTCAATTAAGACCAGATTGATAATGTTCTGGGCAAATATTGTACAGCCAAAAAGAAATAAATTTTCAAGTTTATTGTATTCACTAGCATTTACTAAAGATTTACCATGGTTTAGATATGTGAAAGATATTTTGAATAAAAGTGGCCTCAGTTACTTATGGTCTAATCAGTATGTTGGAAACTTAAATTGGCTTAAAGCACAATTGAAATTAATACTTATTGATCAGTTTAAGCAAGGATGGTATAGTGAAGTTTTTAATTCGCCAAAATGTATTAATTATAGAATTTTTAAGACAGAGTTTAAATTTGAAAACTATTTGAATTCATTAACTCCTCGATTTAGAAATATATTCTGTAAATATAGATCAGGAAATTTCAAATTGCCAATTGAAACAGGAAGATGGAGAAATATACCTCGTTCTGATAGAAAATGTACTCTTTGTAGTAAAAACGAGGTTGGTGACGAGTTTCATTATTTATTTACATGTAATTTTGAACCTATTTTACAAGCAAGACATAGATTTCTTCCGCATTTTTGTCAACAAAACCCAAATATTTTGAAATTTCATTCGCTGTTTAATAACTCAGATGTTTATGTTTTGAAAAAAGTATGTAAATTTTTATCAGTTGTTCAGGAGAGGGTAAATGTAATCCTCTAAGTTATCATTATCATATTCCACGCATGCATTAGATACTATTTATATATGTAAATATTTTCTCAACCATATATGTTTATATGTGAAATGAGAATAAATCATTGTCATTGTCATTGGCTTCCACTGTCGCGAATGTAGAGGAGAATGAGCTACGATCAGACGCGAATGAACAATCATTCTGTTCTCATGAAGTATTTCTTGCCGCGATAGGCACACTAGCGCCGCGAATGCAACAAGAATATGCTTCAAGTCCGCTACGATAGTGAGGCGAGTGTGATAAGAATATAGAAGAATGCGACACGAATGTGCCACTTTGTTGTTGTTGTTGTTGTTGAAGTATATTCCTCCGTCTTCGGAGCACCATAGGCTAGACCTATGTAAGAGGGGTAAAACAGAGCATGGTTTAAGCAATTATTGATACATATACACTTCAATATATTCCCTTTGTCCAATTGATAAAATTTCGTTAAGAAAGAACATTATTTGCCATTCCCATAGAGAGGTTAAAACTCAAACATAAAGGATTAAAAGTGAGACATAAAGGTAAGATATTTCAAGGTAAAAGTATCCGGTGTAGTGGAGGTAAGTATTAAGGACGCTGTACATGCATGGGCGTGTAGGATGCAATGTTAAACGAACAGGTATAATTGGGGTGTCTTATGATTAAAAAATATACAAAAGGTAACCTCCACCATTGGTTCATAGATCATGTTTAAGAGGGGTAGATGTGTTTTCCGTACTGTAATTGTGAAGCTTGTACTGTTTTCATCTTTTACTGCAAGTTATCTCCTTATTATTTGATGTTCTTTGCTGTCTGTTAGTCTTGCCAGGCTCATGAAGAAGTTGAGTACCTTGATATCCAGCACGACACTGATTGGTTTGGCTCCGACGAGGGTGTATACTGGGATGTTGGCACATCTATCAGGAAGAGATTGGAGCTGTCTGAGGAGACCTCTTTGGAATTTGTCCATTGCCTCTATATCTTTTCCAGTAAGTTTGACACACTCCACTCCAAATGTACATCTAGGTAAGCCAAAGCATTCCCATATTCGATAAGACGTTAATGGGTTTAGGCCTCTTCTGCCATGTAATCCTGCCCCAAGCAAACTGTACATTGTTCGTCTGGCTACTTGTATTTTAGGTTCAATGTTGAACTTATTGTTGTTATGTCTTACAAGGTCGAGGTGTGTAGTTGATGTGGAGCTGGTAATCTGGTCTCTACCCAATTCCCATACAGTGGGCTCCTTATCTTTATGATTCCCATACACAATCAGTTCGCTCTTTGAGGCGTTAAAGTTGACCTTGTCAAGTTCTGCATTGTGGCTCACAGTATGAAGCATCACCTGAGTATTTAGTGGTGTGGTGGGTAACATAGAGATGTCGTCTGCTACTGTGGGAGCTCCTATGTTTGTTGTTCCAATGCTTGTACCCAGGTTGTTTTCCTATATTTGCTGCAGTACATTGTTGTTGTATCTTTTATATAACGTTGTTGAGAGCTTGGCTCCCTGTCTGATGCCTTGTAGTGTTCTGAAGGGGCTGGATAGTGTATTCTCCCGTTTAACTCTGGATGAAGCGTTTGCTTGCATGTCTCTCAGCAGTAGCCATAAGGTCCCCTGCATGCCATCAAGGTATATCTTGCTGAAGAGTCTCTCATGCCATACCCTATCAAAGGCTTTTTCTGCATCCAGTGTTACCAGGGCAACATTTTCTTTGTTGTCGGTTTTCTCAGCTATTGCTTCACTGACCATGAATGCTGCATTTAGTGGAGAAGTCTTGGCAGTAAAGCCCCTCTGCAATTTGCTCTGGGTGGGGTCCAGCTGCTTGTTCAGTCTTCCATGCAGTGTGTGTTCTAGTATTTTACTAACTGTTGTTGTCACTGTAATTCCTCTGTAGTTTGAAGGCAGTCGTTTGTCCTTGCCCTTCTTGAGTACTGGTGTTAGGACTCCTTCTTTCAAATGTTCCGGCATTGCACCCATTTCAACGATTTTGTTGATACTTGTTGTTATATGTGGTAGTAGTTCATCTGTACATCGTAGGCATCTGGTGCCTTGTTTTTGTTCAGGCTTCGATTAAAAGACACTGAAGCAAATGAGAAATTGAGACACGACTTTCACCCGATGCGATCACGACAAGAATAAAACCAAAATCATTTGCGATATCCAGGAGCATCAAAACCTTTGGTTGACATCGACTTCTTTCCATGTTGTTTTCTGTTTAGAGGCATTGTCAAAGTTTTCAAAATATTGATCCGCACACTTTTACATTTACTCTGAGATAATTATTCATTTTGCTGCCGTGTGTGTATGTAGTACTATCGTGGCTGATTCGCGTTGGTTTTTTTTTTCATTCGCGTCACATTCTTAGTGCATTCGCATCATATTTGTGTCAGATTTTTTTCTTGTTGGGGCTCTATCGTGCCTCATTCTCCTCAAAATTGGGAACAAGAATGCACGCGAGTGTGAGGAGGACGCGCTGCGAATGGAGGAGAATACAATGCGAATGTACTGTGCACATGAGCCGAGAGTGTGAGGCGAATAAAGATTCAGACGCGAATGTTTTAACAACTCGCATCGGTGCCGCGAACAGAGGAGAATACAGGAGAATATGACACAATGAGACAAGAATGTCCGCGATTGAGAGGAGAATGCGCTATGATTGAACAAAATCACCTAGAATCGTAGCTCTATCGCCTTACCTCTGTATACGCGACAGTGGAAGCCCAACTTAAGCAAATTAGACTTTTTCATTGAACCAATCTGACGAAGTACAAACTCATCCGATAATATAAAGCTTGGCTCTCATTAATGTCTTAGATGCATAAATACCGGACAACCAATCACAGTCCTGAGTCGGGGACAAAATCTGTATGACCAATGAAACGCCGCCCTTTTTCAAGAGGCTCTTTTTAAGGTGTAACATATAATTAACGGTATTAGCATTTCTGACCGTTTTCCCGGAAGCAGAAATGGATTGGTTACGGATTATTTATGTTAACATTTTAATCAAAGTGTTCCGGCTTGTACCTTCACATGATCGTCCATCGTTCGTCATTACATAGCCAGTGACACATGCGCAGCTATAACTTCCGTCGTTGTCATTGCAGGACTGTTGACATCCACCATTGAGAGTTCGACATTCGTTCACGTCTGAAAAAACACATGTATGCCACTGAACCGGTATCATCGTCACAAACGACGAATCTCTTTGAAATAAGCAAATTTATTTAGGATGGCCTGATATAGTATACACATTTGAAGTACGAAAAACTTTGGCTTATCAATTAAGACCATTCAAAAGATAAGCAAAACGTTATTTTTTTTTTAAAGAATTGAGTCAAACAAAAATGCCATGGTCACTGGGTAAAACTTTCGTCTCATCACATGAAGCTTGGATTGGAATTTCAAAGATAAGGTTTGAAAATAATGAGCGAGAACAAATAAGCAATCTTTCAGTAACGCAATGAAAGAATTTGATTCTGGTGCCAACGAATTACAACATGCTTCATGAATCTTTCCAATAACACAAACATACTTACTGGCACAAACACCAGAATCCATATAATACCCGGGCTGACATACACACGTATAGCTGGATATGGTATTCATACAATCTGAATTTGTCGGACAAACTGCCGTACCTGTCGAACACTCGTCCTCATCTGATAATATGAAAATTTAGATGGCCTTAAATGTAAGACTGCACTCGATACGTTCTTCTTTTTTTTTCTATAGTCGTCTTCATTAACGCATAACCATGAGTACAATCATGCTTATAAGAATAAAAAGATTCCAACATGACAGTTGCATCAACTAGAACTGCCCTAAAGTGGACGAATTACACCTCACGGGGTACTTTTTTTTTCAAACGGGACCATTTATGACGCAACGTTCAATTGTTCAAATTGAAAATCATTCAGTATTAAATGCTTTGGTATGAAATTTTATTACTTAGTGTGATGCTTTCAGAACTTCATAACCAAAATACTATTATTCTGGTTATGAAGTTCATTACTTCTTACATAGGCCCAAAGTTTAGGTCAAGGTCACAAGGTCAAAAATCATGATACAACTAAAACTGCCCTTAAAGTGACGGATTATACCCCGCTGGACATTTTCTCTAAACGGATTCATTTTTGACATACACTGAATGGTCTGATCAAATATAAAAGCCCTACCCTTATAGTTTAAAAGTAGGTCAAAGGTCACTGGGTCAAAAGTCATGGTATCAAATGAAAGCTCTGGTAATGACGTATTTACAAATGAAATATCAAAGCTATACCCCTAATAGTTTAAAAGTAGGTCAGAGGTCAAGGCCATAAGGTAATCAAAGGACTGAAGGTCCTGAGAGATACTTCAAGATCTACGCAAAATTTATTGTCAGCAGATATTAAAATGTTGAATAATTTTATCATAAGGCAATGTCATGATCATTTTTTTATCACAGGATGCATATATGAAGCTTATAATATCTCTATAAACAACACAGACTATGTTTATCTAACCTCAGTGTTGATAAAAGAAAGACAACTCTATAACTCTAATGCAATTTTTGTGTTATCTTTCCTTACATTGTCATAAACAAAGAAGTATATTACTACGCCAACATTGTGCTGTGAAAACAAGAATTATATCGGTAGTTGATACTGTATGGTGTATTTATTCTATATGAAATTGAAACTGTTTTCAAGATGGAAAATATTCTTGTTCTTGCATTTTGTATGTGGTAGACAGCAAATTCCTGAACTAGACACAGCACTCTATTTTGAGGTGCAAAGCACCAGCATCTCAATTTGCATACTTTGAAGCAGTTACCATAACAGTAAGATACTTCCTTTCAGGAAGTATCTCAAAAAATCGTGGTTTAAAATGAATGCTTACGCCATGAGGAATCTATATGTGAAATATCAAAGTCCTACCCCTTATAGTTAAACATAGGTAATCACAGATTACGAAGCTCACCTCGTGGCAGCCAAATTCATTTCAATCATATTTCTAAGTACATGTATATTGGCTTTAAAAGGCAAAATCATTCAAGCGGAAAAAGTCATTTAATGAAAGATACATCCAATTTGCAAGTTTGGTACATGTGGCACTTATAGTTTGCTCAATATTGGCTTTAAAGGCAAAATCACTCAAGCGGAAAAAGTAGGTCAAGGTCATTTTATGAAAGTTTGATCAAAGATACATCCAATATGCAAGTTTGGTACATGTAGCACTTATACTTTGCTCAATATTGGCTTTTAAAGGCAAAATCACTCAAGCGGAAAAAGTAGGTCAAGGTCATTTTATGAAATTTTGATCAAAGATACATCGAATATGCAAGTTTGGTACATGTAGCACTTATACTTTGTTCAATATTGGCTTTTAAAGGCAAAATCTCTCAAGCGGAAAAAGTAGGTCAGGTCATTTTATGAAAGTTTGATCAAAGATACATCCAATATGCAAGTTTAGTACATGTAGCACTTATACTTTGTTCAATATTGGCTTTTAAAGGCAAAATCACTCAAGTGGAAAAAGTAGGTCAGATGTTGCATCCGATACATGGGTCCATCTCAGCATCGATAAATCACTTGTGCAAGTTTGGTTACTGTAGCACCAGTACTTTGTCAGATACTGAGTTACCCCAAACTTCTAAAGCAAGTCACTCAAGTGGAAAATGTAGGTCAGATGCTGCATCCGATGCATGGGTCCATCTCGGCATTCAAAGATGAATCACTCGTGCAAGTTTGGTTACTGTAGCATCAGTACTTTGTCAGATACTGAGATACCCCAAACTTCTTAACCGGACGCGGACACGGACGCGCGGGGGTATAGCATAAGCTCACTCAACTTCGTCGAGGTGAGCTAAACGTAGGTCAAAGGTCAAGATCAAAGTCACTAGGTCAAAAGTCATAGTATCAACTGAAAGATCTCATCATGAGGAATCTATATTAGAAATATTTAAAGCCCTATCCCTTGGGTAAGAAAGACAGACGGACAGGGTGATTCCTATTTACATGTACCCCCCACCCCTAAAATTCGTTTGCAGAGGTATAAACATAGGTAATCAAAGATTACGAAGCTCACCTCGTGGCAGCAAAATTCAATTCAAACATATTTCTAAGCACATGTATATTGGCTTTTAAAGGCAAAATCATTCAAGTGGAAAAAGTAGGTCATGGTCATTTTATGAAAGTTTGATCAAAGATACATCCAATATGCAAGTTTGGTACATGTAGCACTTATACTTTGCTCAATATTGGCTTTTAAAGGCAAAATCACTCAAGTGGAAAAAGTAGGTCAAGGTCATTTTTTGAAAGTTTGATCAAAGATACATCCACTATGCAAGTGTGGTACATGTAGCACTTATACTTTGCTCAATATTGGCTTTTAAAGGCAAAATCACTCAAGCGGAAAAAGTAGGTCAAAATCATTTTATGCAAGTTTGATTAAAGATACATCCACTATGCAAGTTTGGTACATGTAGCACTTATACTTTGCTCAATATTGGCTTTAAAAAGCAAAATCACTCAAGCGGAAAAAGTAGGTCAGATGCTGCATCTGATGCATGGGTCCATCTTGGCATTCCAAGATGAATCACTTGTGCAAGTTTGGTTACTGTAGTATAAGCACTTTGTCAGATACTGAGCTACTCCAAACTTCTTAATCAAGTCACTCTGAGCTACCCTAAACTTCTTAACCAAGTCACTCTGAGCTACCCAAAACTTCTTAACCAAGTCACTCAAGCGGAAAATGTAGGTCAGATGCAGCATCTGATGCATGGGTTCACCTCAGCATCCAAACATGAATCACTTGTGCAAGTTTGGTTACTGTAGCATCAGTACTTTGCCAAATACTGAGCTACCCCAAACTTCTTAACCAAGTCACTCAAGTGGAAAATGTAGGTCAGATGCAGCATCTGATGCATGGGTTCACCTCAGCATCCAAACATGAATCACTTGTGCAAGTTTGGTTACTGTAGCATCAGTACTTTGCCAAATACTGAGCTACCCCAAACTTCTTAACCGGACGCGGACGGGGGAATAGCATAAGCTCACTCAACTTCGTCGAGGTGAGCTAAAAATGGAATAAGCAATTTTGAGCTGTAATTCATTACTTAGTCATCTTTAAATTTTACATCATCAAATTCTAAAGGCCTTAGTTCAGTTTAGGGGACCGGGACTATATAGGTAAAAAAAAGATGATTTTAAAGGGTAAAAATAATCCTACCTTAGTCCCGTAGACCCTATGGAAAGAGGGAGGGTTTTGATACGATAGGGGAAAATTGGGTTGTTCACTGTAACTGTAGCCATTTTGTTTTGAATTTGACCGTCACTTCGCACAGAAACCCTGACATCACAATTCAATTTTAGTAAGAGAAACAATGATGCTGAATTTAACAATTACATTTCATGTAACAATCATTTTGTATGGGAAACCAGTGAATCAACTACAGAGATGATATTGAAAGGGAAAAATGTACGAAGCCAAGCATCATTTGAGTGTATTTTAACGGCGGGTGGGGGGTGATAGGCTGATAGCTCCCAATAAAAGTGAGTTGAAATAGTGATTTATTGTTCCTTTAGTTACAGAAAAGTAATATTTCTGAAAAATGTTCATGTATTTCATCTTTTTTGTCCTTAATAGTCGTGGTATCCTAAGGATAATCTAGGGCAATTTTGAAGAGTAAAAATAAAGATTATAATCTTAAGCATAAGTGAAAAACGCAACACTATTAAAACCGTAGAAAAAATTTATTCTCTGAAAAAAATTTGTTTGAAAAATTTGACTTAAAATCGTCTTTTTGCCAGTATATACAGTCCCGTTTACCTAAACTGAACAAAGGCCCATTCCAAGAAAAATTGCTCCAAATACATAGAAATTTCAATTTGTCATACATGTAACACATTTATGTAACTCTGTATATATATAAAAAACATAGGTAATCACAGATAACGAAGCTCAACTCGTGGCAGCAAAATTCAATTCAAACATATTTCTAAGTAAATGTACATTGGCTTTTAAAGGCAAAATCATTCAAGCGGAATCAGTAGGTCAAGATCATTTTATGAAAGTTTGATCAAAGATACATCCAATATGCAAGTTTGGTACATGTAGCACTTATACTTTGCTCAATATTGGCTTTTAAAGGCAAAATCACTCAAGCGGAAAAAGTAGGTCAAGGTCATTTTATGAAAGTTTTGATCAAAGATACATCCAATATGCAAGTTTGGTACATGTAGCACTTATACTTTGCTCAATATTGGCTTTTAAAGGCAAAATCACTCAAGCGGAAAAAGTAGGTCAAGGTCAATTTTTGAAAGTTTGATCAAAGATACATCCAATATGCAAGTTTGGTACATGTAGCACTTGTACTTTGCTCAATATTGGCTTTTAAAGGCAAAATCACTCAAGCGGAAAAAGTAGGTCAGGTCATTTTTTGAAAGTTTGATCAAAGATACATCCAATAAACAAATTTGGTACATGTAGCACTTATACTTTGCTCAATATTGGCTTTTAAAGGCAAAATCACTCAAGCGAAAAAAGTAGGTCAAGGTCAATTTTTGAAAGTTTGATCAAAGATACATCCAATAAACAAGTTTGGTACATGTAGCACTTATACTTTGCTCAATATTGGCTTTTAAAAGCAAAATCACTTAAGTGGAAAAAGTAGGCCAGATGCTGCATCCGATGCATTGGTCCATCTCGGCATCCCATGATGAATCACTTGTGCAAGTTTGATTACTGTAGCATCAGTACTTTGTCAGATACTGAGCTACCCCAAACTTCTTAACCAAGCCACTCTGAGCTACCCCAAACTTCTTAACCTCTTAACCAAGTCACTCAAGCGGAAAATGTAGGACAGATGCAGCATCTGATGCATGGGTTCACCTCAGCATCCAAAGATGAATTACTTGTGCAAGTTTGGTTACTGTAGCATCAGTACTTTGCCAAATACTGAGCTACCCCAAACTTCTTAACCAAGGCACTCTGAGCTACCCCAAACTTCTTAACCAAGTCAATCAAGCGGAAAATGAGGTCAGATGCAGCATCCGATGCATGGGTTCACCACGGCATCCAAATATGAATCACTTGTGCAAGTTTGGTTACTGTAGCATCAGCGCTTTGCCAAATACTAAGCTACCCCAAACTTCTTAACCGGACGCGGACGCGGACACGGACGCGGACGCGCGGGGGTATAGCATAAGCTCACTCAACTTCGTCGAGGTGAGCTAAAAATGTAGTTGTGCCGAGTTGCAAAACGTTTAGTTATCGTAATACTGATACTTATTTTTAAAGTCTCAACTCAGGATATGCATATAAAATTCCATGATGACATGGAATACATTCTTTCATGACCTAGACACCATCTTTATCTGTCAGTGTCTTAACGTTCTTGACCTTTCATCGATAATACAAACATAGGGTAATCAAAGTTTACATAGCTCGCCTATACAGATTTTTGTCAGAAACTAGGTTAAAATTTTTTTAAAGTAGGTCAAAGTCCAAGGTCAAGGTCACTAGGTCAAAGGTCATGATCTCAAATGAAAGGTCTTGTCACGAGGTATCTACATGTGAAATATCAAAGCCCTACCTCTTATAGTTCAAGAGATATAGCCCAGGTTAAAGTTTAGTCTACGGACGACGACGACAACGACAACGACGCCGAGGCAATGGCATTAGCTCTCCGGACTTTTTCGTCCCGGCGAGGTGGTTGAGTCAAGGTAAAAGTTTTTGAAAAGTATGACAAACTCCAAGGTCAAGGTCACAAGGTCAAAAATTTTGGTATCCATGGAAAGATCTTGTCACAAGAAACACACATGTGTAATATGAAAGCCCTATCACTTACCGTTCAAAAGTAATGGTCAAGGTTAAAGTTTTTGAAAAGTATGACAAACTCCAAGGTCAAGGTCACAAGGTAAAAAACTTTGGTATCCATAGAAAGGTCTTGTCACAAGAAACACACATGTGTAATATGAAAGCCCTATCACTTACCGTTCAAAAGTTATGGTCAAGGTTAAAGTTTTTAATAAGTAGGTCAAAGTCCAAGGTCAAGGTCACAAGGTAAAAAAAATTGGTATCCATGGAGAGGTCTTGTCACAAGGAATACACATGTGTAATATGAAAGCCCTATCATTTACCGTTCAAAAATTATTATCAAGGTTAAAGTTTTTAATATGTAGGTTAAAGTCCAAGTTCAAGGTCACAAGGTCAAAAATTTTGGCATCCATGGAAAGGTCTTGTCACAAAGAATACACATGTGAAATATCAAAGCCCTATCACTTACCATTCAAAAGTTATGCACAAGGTTAAAGTTTTTGTGACTGACGGACAGACGGACGGACGAACCGGTTTCGCGAAAGCAGGGGACAATTATGGACTTCTAACTCGGCGTATATTATACAATTATTGACTGGGAATGAGGGCAATATATGATTTGTTGGACCTGAAGATAAAATATTGCCCGAGGCCGAAGGCCGAGGGCTATATTTTGTCTGAAGGTCCAACAAATCATATATTGCCCGAATTCCCAGTCAATAATTGTTTTGTTATACCTAACATCAATACTGCAGCAACGAACTGATTAACACGGCATGTTTACGTTTATTTTCGTCTATAAGAGAAAGAGCGCGGAAAAATAGGTAGAGCTAATAGCGTCATCAACGACGTGACGTCACAAACGATTTACCGTTTATCGGTCAATATTTTTCTAAATATTGCCCTAGGGCCAATATTTATGTAAATGTTGACTGCTTGGTCAAATATTCGAATTTATAGGCATTTTCCCTATGGAGATTTTATATAGAGATACTGATAGGGGACGTAGTCGGCGCGAAGCGCCGACGAAGTCGCCATCAAGATAGACGTGTGTACATGAATAAGCAAAAAGCATGCATTTTCCCGTTTTTTCTTACCATTACCTTCGATTCAAAATTTGTGTGCACGGTACATGCGGAAACGGCGAACGTTAGAGAAGACAGAAAGGTTACGAATGGAAATGCACATCACAGGCTGTCGATATTTATCTATCAAAAAATAAAAACCAAACTTTTGTTGTTTTTTATCGCACATACAGGGAAAGAAGAACAACAAACGGTCAGCTTTTATTTTTTATTTATTTTTTAAATAGATAAACATCGGCAGCTTGTGATGTTCATTATGACGTCGTTTTTTGAAACGTAAATGCGCGTGAAGTTTTGTGTACCGTATACATTAACAAATAAAACATAAAGAGGGAAGACGCCTTTGAACAGAGATTTAAACACGAAATGAAATATTTCATCGTAAGATCGTAGTGCCGAACCGCACGCAATTACACGCAACATGTAACAGATCGATTTCAGTCGAAACTATAGTTAGAAACGTGTGATAATCACAACCTACCTCGACATAACATTTCACTGGTGAAGATGAATGACAAAAGTAGATCAAACATTCAACCTAAATTTTGAATAAGTCTGATCCACTAATACCCGAATTTGCAAAGTATACATCCTAAAAACTAATGGAATCCATTGGTACCCACATGGCCACAAGTGCTGTACACACTGTACACAGTGTCGTTGCATCTGTACACAGCCAGTCCTTGAACTTCGTCTGGCATGGCGCGTCACTGACTACGTCACATTGACATTTAGGTCACTCACACAGTGTACACGTGCACTCATAGTTATGTCATGAATGGGGAATCGACAAAGATATAGTACATCGATCAAATTGACAATTTAAATTCCTTGTGGATCTTTTTTCCCCTGTACGTATGATAAATAACAACAAAGGCTGAAAGGGTTGATTTTTATTTTGAAATAGATATTTAAACATCGGCAACCTGTGGTTTCTACTTTCTTTATCTCCAAATATTGATTGCAAACATTTTTTTTTTTTTGTTTGGAATGACACGCAAGCCGTCATTTATTTCGAGCTGGATTTATTATCATTATCATTTTTCTTGAAAAGGGGGGATATTTATTTTTTATCTATCATTTTTATCTATTTGTCTATTATTTATTTATCTATAGAGCTACAAATATTGATTGAAAACATTTTTTTCGGAATGACATGTCAAATCGTACTTAATTTCATGCTAGATCTACTATTATTTCATTTTCCCATGGAAGGTGTGTGTGTGTGTGGGGGGGGGGGGGGGGGGTAATTAATTCTTAAGCATGATTCGGCAAAGTATTTCGTCAGCCCTTTAATCTGTTTCTGTTCTTGGGGTTTTTTTTGGGGGGGGGGTTCTTACTATGATTTGATGAGAAATTTCAAGTCGGTCATTTTATTTACTTAGATTTACATTTCGCTTTTCAGGAGGCTAGTAAGAGCTTCATGTCATCATGCTGTTTTGTCTATGTGGTAGAAATTATAATATTATTTCGCTCTGGCTAAATCACCTGTGTTTGTGGCGGATCTAGCGCCCCGGGCCCTTTGCCATGGGTCAAGGGGCAAATTTCGCCGATTATTTACTGAAAATCGGCCAAAATATATACTTTTTTTTGGAAAATTTTGTGACAGTGCCGGGGAGGGGAAGCCCCCTCCGTACCCCCTTGAATCCGCCACTGTGTGTTAAGGGAGCAACCATTTGATTTTTATTGGGGGGGGGGGGGGGGCAGGAAGACTTTTGCCTGCCGGAAATTTTTTTTTGGCCATTTTAAGAGCTGGAAAATTTTTTTCGCCGGCCCTTCGGGCCAGATTATTTTTTTTGTAATTTTCCAATGTTGAAAATTACTCCAAAATTTAAATAATTCAGCATGATTTTTCGGCCATAATAAACATCAAACACAGAATAGACCCTTTCACATTATCTGCGGTACTAAATTTGAATGCCAGTTCCGGGGGACAACGAATAGATTGCGCATGCACCAGTGACGTCATTTGATTGTTCTAGGGCGTTTAGCGCGGAATCATGTTTCGTTTATTCCGCGGAAAACATCTTGGAACAATCGAATTACGTCACTGGTGCATGCGCAATCTATTGTTTGTCCCCCGGAACTGGCCTTCAAATTCAGTACCGCAGATAATGTGAAAGGGTCTATTAGTTCATCTCTTGCCACAGCTCACTTCATTTTAATTTCTTGAATGGCATATGATGCCTATAATCTATTTACTTAAATGATACTCAACGGAGACAGGCTATTATGGTGCTAACATTGACTTTTGAATTTGATTTATTCACTCTAAATTGCATAAAGTTTGTTCCATATTTTTATACTTAGTTTATGATACACAAAAAAGTGTTAACTGGGCAGTGGATAGGTCGGAAGAGAGGGGGGAGGGGCAATTTCATGATCCGGAAATGTTTTTTTCGCCGGCCCTTTGGGCCGGAAAATTTTTTTCCCTAAAATTTCGATCCGGAATTTTTTTTTTTTTTTGCAAAGTCTTCCTGCCCCCCCCCCCCCCCATAAAAATCAAATGGTTGCTCCCTAAATTTATTGAGAAGTAGTTCCAATGGTGACAAAAAAAATATCCATTTACATGTACATATTCATCTGTGTTTCTTGGACCCCTGCGTTTTACGGTCTTGTTTGTGTATGGTCATTGAACACAGTAACAGTGAGGAGGTTGTTTTACACCATAATTGTGTTTTCTTCGAGACCTCTGGGAAATCGAAATAGTGGGAGGGTTGTGCGCACTTAATCGAAGATAACCACACCGTCTGCTACTAATGTGGCAGATGGCCGTCCTAAGTCGGCACCGGTTGACCATTGGTCTCGTTGGTTTATGTGTGGTCTTTTATATTTAATTTTTCTATGGTGTGATTTGGTGTCGCTTTTGCGTCTTTTCAGTGGGTGTCTGTTCTGTGTTGTTTTTTGTTTTTTTGTTTTTGCATTGGGTGTTTTGCTGTGTGTGCTGCAACCTAGTGTTGTTGGAGATCCCCTCCTTTCTTTTAACTTTTCTATCAGTGCTACGTCCCCTTCATGGCTTTGCCATAGTTCATATTAAGGGTATAACAAGATGTGATATTGACTTACTATGCGGTCAATATTTCAATAGTAAGTCAATATTATACAATCATTGACTGGGAATGAGGGCAATATATGATTTGTTGGACCTGAAGATAAAATATTGCCCGAGGCCGAAGGCCAAGGGCTATATTTTGTCTGAAGGTCCAACAAATCATATATTGCCCGAATTCCCAGTCAATAATTGTTTTGTTATACCTAACATCAATACTGCAGCAACGAATCGATTAGCCCGGCATGTTTACGTTCATTTTCTTCTATAAGAGAAAGAGCGCGGTAAAATAGGAAGAGCTAATAGCGTCATCAATGACGTGACGTCACAAACGATGTACCGTTTATCGGTCAATATTTTTTGAAATATTGCCCTAGGGCCAATATTGTTGTAAATATTGACCGCTTGGTCAAATATTCGAATTTATAGGCATTTTTCCTATGGGGATTTTATATAGAGATACTGACAAGGGTATAACAATGCATCATATATACCGAGTTAAAAGTCCATAACTGTTTTATTCTATAATTTCATATTTCATTCACAATAAATAACGTCGTCATTCGCAGAAGTAAGATGGGGTAACCCCGGTCTCTATTTTTAGACCGTGATATACGGTGATTTATTCAGGAGCGTCGGTGACGTCATTAGCCAACCAGAGAATCGCTATTTATAGTTTAAAGAGTAAACGCTCTTATTTTCAGTCATCAGTGTTCTTTGACCCTGACCATTGAAGCACAAAATTAATATGGCGCATCATCGAATCGGGAACACCAAGTTTATGAAGTTGCTCTGGATTTACTATACAACGAAAGATATTTACGAATGGGCAGAGTTTGCAAATTGGCTAAAAGTACATAGTTATTTTGAGCTATTGTATGGTTTGTACGCACCTGTGCAAGAATGTGAATTGGCCATGACCTGGAACCCCGACCTACATGTACACTGGTAGCTACCCGTGGTATCAGTACAAATCTGCTCACATCCACCGTTATATCGTGTGCATTCATCGTCGTCTATGGAAGAAGATAGTGTTTTGTCAAAACAAAATAAAATATTAGTGGGGGGGGGGGGCTACGCCCCCTATTGAATCCGCCACTGACCAAGGAGGCTGAGCAGTTTCAAAAAGGAATAATGTCAACATTAATAATGAATTTACATATATAGGTTACTGTATGATATACTCGAAGGAAATATTAGTCTATAATAATCACACTAAGAACTCTCTTGCCTATTTAACATTTTTTGTTGGAAGATTTGAAATGTTTATACGTAAAAATTTAGAAACCTACACTATATACTTTGACTTCAAAGCTACTTTATACCAGGGAAGAAGTACCAATCACAGCTCAGGAGTCAAAGATCAAAGGGAATATGGCATAAAATTTTGTGTTAGTCTTCATTAACAAGACAATCGCGATTCCCTCGAATCGAGGCAGGGCGAGGTACCAGGGAGGAGTGAGCTGCATGCAACACCCGCCGCGAATGCCAAATAGAAACATGTCAAATCCAGTAATGTCCAAATAGATAAAAGACAGTCAATTGGAAAGGTCGACTCGTACTCAGTAATTCCCTTAATCATTCTTGAGAGGCAAATGTAGAAATGTGCAATAAGTTCTTTGTAGCAATCATAGAATTTCCTCAGTGACATCTTTAAAAAGCCGCTCAACTAAACAACATTGAGCAAGCAGCTCACTGGCGAGTTTCTTTGACATCGACATGAAGTTTTCGTTCTTGCATAACGTATTATGTAGCTGTGAAATGACGCCATAGGTAGGTGAAGAGGGAATGTTGCTACACATGAGGGTGAAGTTTGTGATGGTGAAATTAAAATCGTCTCGTTTTTCATAAGAGAAATGTTGAAATGACCGTTGTCATTGGTTGATGTAAACGTCTTCGAATTGAATAGCATCATTTAAGAACAGATAAATTGGCAACATGGACCAGACATGCACGTTTCGGGTACTCAACCCTCGTCTGTGATCCTCAAATCTAAACAATGTAATATGCCAAAAAAGTATGAAAGTTATTATGTCGAAAAAGCGTATCGAAAGACGTAGCAGGATGGGTGGGATATGATGCTACAGGACCCACGTTTTAGAAATTTCAGGAAATTTTGATAACAGAAATTTTAGAATGCGTTGAAGAAACGATCAATCGAAATTGATCGAACTTGGCAATATGTGCCCTCGGGGACTCCTGGTCCACCAGCAGTGACACTCACCAAGTGGTATAAATGTAAACGTCTTCAAATTGAATAGCATCATTTATTAATAAGAACAGATAAATTGGCAACATGGACCAGACATGATAGTAGTATGTCTAAGTAGGAGGCTGAATTGCTGCTCTTATTTGTTTCTTTGATTTACAGTTCACTGGGACAGAACCTGAATGGTTGGATTATTGATGGAGAGTACGTCATTAATGTAACTGCAAGTCCAGTTGAACTGCGATGCTTTTTGCTGTTTGAAAGCAGAATATCAGAATATGCTAAGCATCACATGACCGTCATGACGCGATGTCATTGGCTGAAACTAATGCGTGATAAAAAAAAAATATTCATACGCCGAATTTTGGACTCTTCTACTGAGGGCGTATTTAAAGGGCCGTGTAAAAAATATAATTATTTCGTTCCCACGAAATGTTTATTTTTCACACGGCCTTTTACGGCCACCGTACTCCTCGGTGACAATTATAAGTAGTAGATATATACTTACTGATACATGTTCCCCTGTCCATGATGTACCCCGTGTTACATTGACATTCATAACTGGCAAACGTGTTTATACACTGGGAATTGGCAGGACAAATGTTAGGCGTAGAACACTCATCTGTATCTAAACAAGCAAGTTTATATTCATAAATTACAAGTAAACTTTAATCTTTTCATCTAAAAAAATAAAAGAAGGATCTCTCTGTATTTTTTTTTTTTTTTATTTATCATAAGAATTGCAAATTTAGACCATTAATCAAAAATTACTAAGGAAAAGACATAAGGAATCAAAGTCCAATATTTCCAAGCTCGCCAGAAGTTGATCCGACTTCTCGGATGGTTAACATGAGCTGGCAACAGCAAAGCATAACCAGACCCAAATTTAGACCATTAATCAAAAATTACTAAGGAAAAGACATAAGGAATCAAAGTCCAATATTTCCAAGCTCGCCAGAAGTTGATCCGACTTCTCGGATGGTTAACATGAGCTGGCAACAGCAAAGCATAACCAGACTGTTTTTAAAATGTCCATTGCTTTTGAAATCCATGCACAATAATGTTTTGTAAACGAGGGTCTATACGTCTTGTTTGTAGCTTTATCTTGCAATTAGAAGGCATTTAGTTTTATGCAAATATTGTGCTTCTATGGACACATTTGTGTACCTAGATAAGTGGGAGGATTGTGCGCACCTAATCCGGTTAATACATCGTTCGCTTTCTAAACTAGAACTGCCCTAAAGTGGACAAATTATACCCCACGCGGGACGTTTTTTTATAAATGGGACCATAAATATGATGAAACGTGAAAAGCCTACCATTTAAGGTATGCAACAAATCTGCTTTCAAATCTTATTAACTTAAACTGCAACATAAGTCCAAAGTCAAGCTCAAAAGTCAGGATACCAAACTGTACTGTACTCTTTGTGGTGAATGTTTTTATGAAATATGAAAGACCTATCCTTTATAGTATAAAAGAAATCTGCTTTCAAAATTTCTAAACATGTCCTAATTTCAACATAAGCCCAAAGTCCAGGTCAAGGTCTTTGTGGTGGCTGTGTGTATGAAATATGAAAGGCCTACCATTTATAGTATAAAACAAATCTGCTTTCAAAACATTTTAACATAAATGTTTTACAGGGTGAAGGTCAAGGTCACAGGGTCAAAAGTCATGTTGCCAAACTGTAGTACTCTTTATGGTGAATGTGTGTATGAAATATGAAAGGCCTACAATTAATTGTATAAAAGAAATCTGCTTTCAAAACACCTTTACATAATTAAATGTTGTATAGGGTCAAGGTTACGGGGTCAAAAGTCATGGTACCAAAATGTAGTACTCTTTATGGTGAATGTGTGTATGAAATATGAAAGGCCTACCATTAATAGTATAAAAGAAATCTGCTTTCAAAACATCTTAACATAAATGTTGTATAGGGTCAAGGTCACAGGGTCAAAATTCATGGTACCAAAATGTAGTGCTCTTTATGGTGAATGTTTGCATGAAATATGAAAGGCCTACCATTAATAGTATAAAAGAAATCTGCTTTCAAAACTTCTTAACCGAAACAGACAGACAGACAGGCTGATTCCTATATACCGATACAACCATATTGGCTCCAGATGCAGTCAGTCTCTTCTAATGATCTGTTGTCCAGCAAATGCCGTCTGGCGTTACGAAATGGTATTTTTCTGAACTTTGCATGGAACTTATCCGTAATTCATCTTACGGAAATCGGTAATGATCGTTTTTCTTATTCTTATTTGTCTACTTTTTCTCTGCCTGTGCTCTTTTTCTTTTAGAGATAGAAAAATTCCCATTTTTACAAAATACATGTACATGTATATTGTTTTTTAAATAATATAATTTGGTGGGTCTTATTTTGGTAATACTGAAAAGTTTATAGAACAATTCATCACACTGGTCATATGACAATAGGGAAGAATCTAACTTGAGAGGAAAACTGAAACACCAGAATGTCGACTCCAAAATGACCCGCAAATTGACGGTTCTGTATTAATGTACTCACCTACAGGCATAGCCCCGGTATCTCCAGGTGGTCCCCTCTCTCCCTGGGAACCAGGGGGTCCAATAGGACCGGTGGGGCCTGCAGGACCGATCGGACCGACAGCACCAGCAGTACCGGCCGGACCAGTGGGACCGTTAAGGCCTTGAGGACCAATAGGACCTGCGGGGCCTACAGGGCCGATGGGGCCTGGGAGTCCGGGGGCACCTGCTGGTCCTGTTTTGCCAGCCTCGCCTGAAATAAATCACTGAGAAGTGTTAATTGTACCATTCTTTTATTCAGCTTCAACGACATGGAAATAATCATGGTTATATTTTATTTTACTGCATACTAGTACATGTACTTCAAAAGATTGTTTCTTTATAATACAGACCAGATCAAAGACAAATACTTACCTCCTGAAGAGAATTCAATCGTCACAGAGGGTATGACGTATTTGAAGAGTTGTTTTAGCGTTACATTAGATCCTTCATTCGGTAGGTCTTGGACGTTACTGTGGGATACAGAGGCGAAATTCCCTATCCCAAAAATGTCATTCCTTCCAGTCGGCAATCCGTAGGTAATTGTACCAGTACCTTCCTCGAACGTAAGTCCAACGACGGCATCTCTAAACATCTTTATGCGCTCGGATGGCGTAAACTGGTTAAACAAGATCAACTTCAGTAAATTCAACAGTTTTGTATGTAAGAATTGTGGTCCCCCGCTTTGGGTATTTGTCTTTAAAGAAATGCTTACATCCCCTATTCTTAAGTTTTCATAATATATCTCATGTATTATTAAAATTCTAACTAACAAAAGATTCAACTCTAAAAAAAGTCAAAATGTCCAAACTTTTGTTACCAAGGAGAGGTCTTGTGAAAAGGAATGAACATGTGAAATATGACAGTCATATCAGTTATGGTCGAGGTTGAAATATGGGTCAGTCTCCAAGGACGAGGTCACAAGGTCAGAATATTGTTACCAACAGATAGGTCTTGTCACAAGGAATACATGTGTGAAATATGACAGCCCAATTACTAAAAAAAGTACTAACAGGTTTTTAAGAAAACGGAAATTTTGATTTTACGTGAAAACGCTTTAAAATTGATCCATATGGATATCGAGGGAAATGTTCAACTATTAGAGCACTGTTTGAAAATGAAAATTTTAAAAATTATTATTATTGCGTTTCCTTTGTACACATAGGAAATAACACGTTAAATAATCATTTTCATGCACAAAGTCCATAAAACCTACACTGGTCAAGTTTGAATGATACAATAGCCATAATCTAAATGCGACACAATAGATTTATGCTCGCTGAATGAAATCGAGGACGAGTACCATTTTATTCTTGTTTGTCCATTATATTCATACTTTCGTCGTTTATATATAAAAAGCTACTATTGGCAAAGATCATCTGCATTCAGATTAGTTCAACTTCTTTCTATACAAAACAGGAAACAGCTTTGTAATCTTGGTCGATATTTGAAAAACGCATCCTATCTTAGAGACACTTTCAGCTAGTTTGTTTATTGTTATTATCATTAAGAAGTAAACGAAAAAGTTCCTCAATTCCACTTACATGTTCTCACAATTCCTTTTAAATTACCTGGTAAAACTATATCAATTGATAGAATAGTACCGCTAGCTTTTTCCTCGCGACGATTACACGTGACCACTGAAGCGTTTTAAGATATCACTGAGTAGCATTCTGTCATGTGATTTTCATAAAGAAAAAAAATATGGTAACCGTTGTTTACTTCAAAATATTTGAATTAAAACACAGAAATGGCTTTAGTTGAATAAAAAAAGATCATAAATAACATTCTGAAATATTGAATAGGGAATATTAAACTACATTCCGATTTTTCAGGAGGGGGGGGGGGGTTGTTGAGAAGCAGAACTATCTATTTTTACAATTTTAACCTACAAATACGTTCAACGTTTTTGCTGCTCAGCGCATTTTTATATCTAAAACATATTTCCAATCAGAATTACTTTTAGAAATATTTTAAACAAACGATTAGACAATAAAAAAAAAGTATATACACGTATATTTGTTCAATTGTTGTAACTTGAATTGTGTAAATTATCAAAAAATGTCAAAGTAGAAAAAAGACCGTTAGACGATGTGTTTTTTTTTTTTTTTTGTCTCGGAATTGCAATCAATTGTTTATACTACACTTAACTTTCCTTAATAACACTTTCATTCGCAAAATTTTACACTTTTTGGTAAGAAACAGGTACTGGGAGGTCTGGAGAAGAATCCAAATACATGTATCCATATTTTCCGGTGTCCCTACATGCATTAGTAAATTCAATTTATGTCAACATGTAAAAATTGCAAAACTGGTCTCTTTACTAGTTTATTGTTACTCTACTGTTCATTTTCTATACCATAATCATGTCGTTAGTTTTAATTTTGTTTTGCATTGTTCGCTTTGTTACTTGTATTTTGATTTGGTGATATCAATAAATAATTGAATTGAATTGAAATGTACGTATGATATTGATTTCGTAGTGTTTCGTACATGTATGTTTATCGGGAAAGGGCATCCATTTGTTACTGTAAAAAAATGAAGAAAAAAATAAAAGAAATGTTGTCTGAAAATAGAGATAGTTGCTATGACGTTCACATAGATAAATTAGAGTTCGTGCCCCCCTCCCTCCCCGATTCGGATACACAAGTCTTAACCCCCCCCCCCCCTCCCCCCCACTCCCCGCTCCAAATTTCCTAAAATATGTCCTTGGATAATCACCATGGTAATCAAAAGAAAGTTTCTTTTTTAATTTATCCATTAAAGATAGAGTGTCCCTGAAAAAAAAGTATTGAAAACGTAAAACAAAGGGTCTAGAAAGAGGAAAAAAGGAGCTATAAAAAGTTTTATTTGAAAATATGCAGTAACGACCCTTATATTGTCGATTTTTTAATAATCAAATCTCCATATACTTCTATTGTAAAAACTCAATACATTGTAGGTGGCGCCAGTGAAATGAATTAGAGCTGCGCACCCCAAATTTTTAAAGGTCTAAAACTTCGAATGTATGCGTTAGATTCGCCTGAAAATTTAAATTTATACAAATGAGAATGTATACTTTCATATGAAAAGAAAGATTTTGCATTCCAAAATTTTGTAAAATTAATTAATTTTCAGGGACACCGTCCCTTTAAATTTGACCAGTACTAGGTAAATGTACGGTTTGAATACCCGTTATATGTAATGCTTCAGTGGTCACGTGTAATCACCGTGAGGAAAAATTAGCGGTACTTTCTTATCGATTGATATAGTTTTACCAGGTAATTCAAAAGGAATTGTGAGAACATGTACGTGGAATTGAGGAACTTTTTCGTTTACTTCTTAATGATAATAACAATAATTACAGTTGAAAATTTTGCTTTTGATTCCACTCTTTCAGTCATGTCCTAACACCAATTGACTGCTTCATACGTGTGTTGTTTTATTTACTAATCAAAGATGAACTAACCAACTAACATCACATTACATGTACATCAAACCTATTTATCCTGTGCATCTATGCTATGCTACATGTATATATATATATATGTCATTAATTCGCATAAATTCACCGTCAAAAATCTATTTTGCATTATCGTTATTTGCTATATTTAGTTTGCTTATTTATACAATAGCATGTGTATTATAGAAATGCATTTTAATTGTTGCTTATTATATGCCAATGCTTATTTTCTGTTCCTATTTCATTTGGTTTACGCTTATATTTGTATACTTTGCGTATGCGTGTTACTCCTATCATAGTATATACGCCAACTCAGCTGTACTTTGCGCATCTGTATTACTCTCATAGCCAAATCAGCTTTTGAATGTCGCTTGTTTATTTTTGCTTCATATATTGTATGCGTGTTACCTTATTTCATTTATGTTGTATATTATATTCCAACCTGCAAGGTATCTTGACATTTTGAGGTCTTTCCTCCACTTTACCATCGTTTATATATTTGCTTATTTCTTTCATACTTGTACTTTAAAAGACTCCTTTTGTTTATTTATTACCAATTCATTTTCTCTTGTCAATGTTTATTTCCACTCACATTCAGCATGCATGTTGTCTTTGTCTTGTTGTATGTTGTTGTGCAGTAGATCTATATGTATATATCAATTGTACCTTGTATGTTCCATGCTTATAGACCTTTTGGTCTTTTGCTTATAAACTATACTATACTATGCCTCAATGATCAGTAAATATCCACCTATATGATTAGGAGTTGCTGTTACTTTTAACATACTCGACCCTTGTTGAGAAAAAATGACTTGGTCAATCTGTAAGCGTAAAATATTGCTATTTTCCAATGAGTACACCAAAAATGATGTCTTGTAAGGTTTAAAAAGCTAGGTTTTTAAGTAGTGCTTTTCCATCTGTATTACCATTTCAATTTTCCAATGATTCTATTCTACCGTTTGCAAATAGAAGGGAAATTTCCGTTTTCTTAAAAAACCTGTTAGTACTTTTTTTAACCATTCAAACGTTATGGCCATGGTTAAAGTTTTTGAAAAGTAGGTCAATCTCCAAGGTCAGGGTCACAATGCCAAAAGTTTTGGTATCAATTGAAAGACCTTGTCACAATGAATACACATGTGAAACATGAAACCCATATTACTTACCATTCAAAAGTTATGGTCAAGGTTAAAGTTTTTGCAAAGTAGGTCAAACACCAAGGTCAAAGTTTTTGGAATCCACAGAAAAGTCTTGTCACAAGGAATACACGTGAAATATGAAAGCCCTATCATTTTCCATTCAAACGTTATGATCAAGGTTAGTTTCTGAAAAGTATGTCAAACTCCAAGGTCAAAGTCACAAGGTAAAAGATTTTGGTATCCATGGAAAGATCTTGTCACAAAGAATACACATGTGAAATATCAGGGGGCCTAAATACTAATGAAGAAATCGTAAACGAGGATTTTAATACTTCCGAATTGTTAAAAATGGATACAAAAATATTACATTTTCTTAAATATCTCTCTTAATTTTCGTCATATTTCTAAATGTTATACGCCATTCGCTAATACGTTCTTATCGAACTCTCGCTAGCATACTGTGATGTCCTGTATTGGTGTAATTCAACATAGAAAGCTGCAGAAGTACCGAGTTCAAACTCAAGACAGCGCACGACAGAATGATAATCGAAACATTTCTCAATATTAATACATATTTCATACACTTTACTCATATAATCTTTTTCATTTGTAATCAAGAGAGCGAATCAAATTTCTCCTTTTGTGTATTCTTTTCTTTATATTCAAATATTTGATACTATTTAAGAAGAGTTAAGACAGGAGGATAATAGTGAGAAATGTTATGATAAGGAGATCACCAAAATGAAAGTGGAACCAAAATGAAAGATGCAGTGATGACCTACATGAGAAATAGGAAGATCACAAAAATGAAAGTGGAACCAAAATGAAAGATGCAGTGATGACATACATGAGAGATAGGAAAATTAACCAGATGGAATGTACATGTATGTCATCACTGCGTCTTTGGGATAATCCTGTTCCTCCGACACTTTTAACTCCTGGAGGCTAAGCGAACAATAATATCACACCATGGAAACATAAAGGACAGCAACATATACATGAATTATTAATATCCCCTCGCAATATGGTTGCAGGGGGATATAGTAATGCCGTCGTTCGTGTGAGGGTGAGTGTGAGTGTGTACGTCACACTTTGTAAACAGCCTAAATGACACAGTTTTGATCGGATCTTGACCAAACTTCATCAACTTATTTCTTATGGCAAGAGAAAGAACACTAATGAATTTCAAGGTCATAGGTCAAAGGTCAAGGTCATAGATTGGGAATGGCTTAAAGCCTTGTATACAGCCTAGAGGACAGAGTTTGGATCGGATCTTGATCAATTTTCATACACCTTTTATTCCTGGTGAAACGAGAAAGAACCCTATTGATTTTCAAGGTCAAATGTCAAGGACACACATTTGAAATGGCTTAAACCCTTGTATACAGCACCGCACAATTTGTATACAGCCTAGATGACACAGTTTTGATTGGATCTTTACTAAACTTCATACACTTTAATGGCTTAAATCCGTCCTAGAGTGCACAGTTTTGATTGGGTCTACGTACACTTATTCCTTTTGGCAAGAGGAAGAACCCTATTGATTGTCAAGATCAAAATCCTTTAAATCCTTGCACACATCCTAAAGAGTGCAGTTTTTTCTGATCTTGAACATGCAAGTCTTGCTTATGACAGGAGGAGGAATCCTATTGATTTTCAAGGACAATTGTAGTGTAAAATAACCTTCTCAATGTAAGATGACGCAATACGTTAAGACCAAAAGCAACACACTAATGGATATGTAAATGTATATAGAAACAGAGGGCGTGTGGAATACATTCCGTGCTCTGTCGGCTGTAGCAAGTTCATGTATGTTAAATTATCATCCGAAGAGTCCGACGGACACAATTAATCAGTAGAGAGCAATTTTTAAGAAAGCGCTTGTACAAGGCTTTAGAATGGTCAAGTACCAAGCCAAATGTCGTTCTGGTGACACCCTTAACAATTCGGCTTTATTAAGATCCTATCTTACCATTTTGTATTTATTACCATTTTTTGCGATCAGATGTGTATTTCGATACTAAAGAGACGAATTCCATGACAAAGTTTATCAGTTTTTGTCATAATAAGACGTCAAGCGTCTTTGAAATCATTTAAATTTGCCAAAAATCAACAAATACACCGTCAAAGCAATATTCAGAGGCACGTTGCCCCAACTTTCGGTAACGTTTTAGCAAAACTGGTATGATCTATGTCCAATATCAAATGTTGTGGAAATACTTATGGCAATAACTAAGCGAATGATAACTATGTTTAGCTGGAAAATTTAAGCGACGCACATATAAGAGAAAGAAAAACGTACGTACCCTCTCATCGAAGCGGATGTTTATAACTTATTTCTCCCACCATAACAATATCGCGTTTAGTATTTAGGCCCCCTGAATATGAAAGTCCTATGACTTACCATTCAAAAATTATTGTCAAGGTAAAAGTCTTAGCAAAGTAGGTCAAACTCCAAGGTCAAGGTCTCGATGTCAAAATATTTGGTATCAATTGAAAAACCTTGTCACAATGAATACACATGTGAAACATGAAAGCCCTATCACTTACCATTCAAAAGTTATGGTCAAGGTTAAATTTTTGAAAAGTAGGTCAAACCGTAAGGCCAAGGTCACAAGGTAAAAGTTTTTGGTATCCATGGAAAGGTCTTGTCACAAAGAATAGACGTGTAATATGAAAGCCCTATCACTTACCATTCAAAAGTTATGGACAAGGTTAAAGTTTTTGTGACTGACGGACAAACGGACCGACAGACGGGACGGTTTTAATGTCCCCGCGCTTTCACGAAAGCGGGGGACAAATACATTTTATGTATCGTAATGTTTGAAACACATGATTACAAGAGGTCCGTTTGCCACATCGCTCACTTGGGAACGCTGGAAATATCATTGTGGTCATTAATGTGTCATAGGTAATGTATATTGTTAGGCTAGGGGTTAGGGTTGATGTTAGGGTTTATGTAGTATTAGATAAGAATATTCATGTATGATAAAAGAAATTCAAAAATTCCGTGCACTAATTCCTTCTTAGAAGTCGAAAATGCATCGGCCAACATAAAAGGAGAGATACAAAGGAACCTTTTACTTTAGGGGGTCAAAAGTCAAGATCACCTTTCATCGATGACTGTTGCATGACAAACAAGAGAACCAAGGGGGGGGGGGGGGGCATATATCGCTCACCCGAGTTGAAAACAAAATAATGATAGTGGACAATTTGGTGGAGGCCCTTGAGTACTTGCTTCCTTTAAGGTTTCGTGAAATTATGAGCATCAGTTTTGGAGATGTCGAAAATGCGTCCGCCAATCATAGCCCTCGACGACCATTTTTGTGGAGATGTAGAAAATGTTAAAAGTTTACGCCGGACGACGGATGCTCAGGTGAGGTAAAATGCTTCAGCGAGGTGACAGGTCATATCCTTTTCAAGTTATTATGATAAGATAATGATAAACGTTACTTACGGTGAAAGTTGTGCCATCAGTAGACCTTGTAGTGATGTTTAAACGTAGCATGTCCACCATTATGAAACTAAAACCCTGTAATCTCTTCCAAACTCCGAATCTGACAAAAGAATTTCCAGATGTGGTTTGGGTGGCGTAGACTTTGATATTTTTTATACATCCACAGTCTCTATCGTAGGGATTAGCCAGGTCTAAATAAGTGGTCAGTCCTTTGAACATTAGAGGGCGATTGATGACCGGCCATCCGTACGTCGTATCACAACACGACTGACTTTGAACAATGGTAACTAAATAGGCACTTAGAGTCAACAAAATTCTGCAGATCTACAATAGAAAGTACGATGTAAAGTACATGTATAGCAACGAGATCAATTTTTACAAGTATGTAAAAGTTCTACTGATAATCTTACAGTACATGTACACATCTATCTCAAACTTATTAAACTTACAGAAAATATACATGTATATCAGTTTGTGTATCTCATCCCCTGAATTTTCATGAATAATAAGAACGAAAATAAGATCTATCAGAAGACAACATCGCTCGCCGTGTAGGTTTTTGATAGTAAAATGGCAATTACATAAAAAATAAAGGTTAGGGTCACTAAGTCAAAAGTCGTGATATCAAATGACCGATGACAATGAATGTAAAATATAAAAGGTTGAGCTATCACATGATTAGCCTTGTCACAAGCAACGTACAAATGTGAAATATATAACTTAATGCTATATATATTTGTAAAAAAAAAAAGAAAGAAAAAAAAAAGATCATGGTATAAGTTGTCTCGTCATGTGACAGGCACATGGGAACAACCCTACTTTAAAGATAAAAGAGAGGCAGATATGAACAAGCTTTATCTGTGAAACATAAATGCCCCCGATGGATCTAAACAGAAGGTCAGTCATAAATCAGAGTCACAAGGTCAAACATTTGATACTTATGGTAAAATAATTCTAAAAGGAATGCATAAATGAAAAATATAAAGGTCATATCACTTACCATTCAAAGTAGGTCAAAGTCCAAGGTCAAAGGTCATGGTCTCAAATGAAAGGTCTAATCACAAGGAATCTACATGTGAAATATCAAAGCCCTTTCCCTTATAGTTCAAGAGATATATAGCCCAGGTTAAAGTTTTGTCTACGGACGACGACAACAACGACAACGACGACGCCGAGGGTATGGCACTATAGCTCTCCGGACTTTTTCGTCCCGGCGAGCTAAAAATCGCTTCGACAACATGAGACTGTCACAATTACATCGTCGAAATAACAGGGCCGATATGAGGGGTTAGCGCACCTACTCAGGCTACTGTCCTGTTCACTAAATCCAGAGCACCCTGTTTTTGGCGATTTATTCTGCCATCTGAAGAATGTTCCTATAAATTATAGTTTCTGAGAACAGACCTCCTTTAGTCGTAACTGGAAATTAACTTCAACTTATCCTATCAGCTGCCTTCAAACCGCATTATAAAAAATAAAATGTCTACGGGAAATTTCCATGTTAATTCCAGGCCGCTGCCATATTGTTCTCCGTGTCAACAATAGTAAACAGTGACGTCAAAACTCCCGACGTCACGCATTTTCAGCGAACCCTCGTACACACAGGGATTTATATCGCTAATACAGGTTACTCTATTTACTATATGTGTAACACATATATAGTAAATAGAGCAACCTGTATTAGCGTGATAAATCCCTGTGCTCGTACACTTTTTATTTTTCGTCCTATTTCTAACTTAGTTGACGTACAGCCAAAACAATGGTAGTTTCTGTTACGACTAAGGGAGTACTAATATGAATCAAGGCAAAGCCTTTGTGTGCGAGCGGAGAGAAAATAAATATGATTATATATTTAATAATTTTAGACTATGACGGTTTATTCTATCTTACAAAACTTTCTGTTTGATGATTGCCAAAAAAAAAAAAAAAAAGGCAGTATAAAGGCGAGTGGAAACACAGAGGCATTTGTAAAATTGGTCTAGACCAGCAGATGAACATTTTAAGGGGGGGGGGGGCGGCTTAAGATATGGTTCTTTGTACGTTCCTGCATTGGCCTAGACCGGCAAATATTAGATTAGGTTGAGGGGGGGGATTCCAGTCAAATTTACAGAAATGTACGAGCAAACACAAAAAGTGTATGATTTTGAAACCTTATATCAACGATCTAGTTTAAAGAGCTCAGCTAGAACTGGTCAGACCAAGGATTTATAAACAGACCTGGTTATATTTCCTACATGTGATTTTTTTATTTCAAGGCATTTTAATTTTGTAATAAAACGGTTAAATGAAAATAAATAACTCATTGCATATCGCCCAAAAGAAAAAAAAAAAAACCATCTCACCGATGTCAGATACAATCGTCCAAAGCCTGTTTCATAACTTTTCAATAAAGAAAGAAAACCACTTAATATCGGACATCAAAACTATAATTTTGGAGAAATGTTCGGATGCCTCAAAATACTATCATAAATTCGAGAAGTGTTCTGGATTGAGAAACTTAATAACGTGAAGCCATCCGGATTGAACACAAAATCGCCCATGGGAATACTTTGGCCGGATTATTGACCTTTTTAGAAGCGTTTACGTCAAGCAAAATACGTCCATTAAAGGAAAATCTTTCAACGTCAAAGTGACATTAAGAATTTGGCGCGATGACGTCAATGACGTCATAGAAGCACAGTAAACAAAATACTCAAACGGAGATGTCGGCTTTCCTAAAAAGATTCCGCGGTTACGCCGAGTTGTCGATGCTATTTCGTGATCTGCTTCACGAAAAATTATGTCAAGAAATTTAACTTGGAAACAAAAATTGAGTATAACATATACGTATACTCGGAGTCGAAAAAAAAAATTAAATGGCAATATTCAGCATATCCGCAGTAACTCTGTCTGCGAGGGGACGAAAATTTTTGAAAGCATAGTAGTATATTCTCATTCTTTGATTCAGCTTATTTTCTCAATAAGGTAAGTGTATACGCGTTACCATAAGGGCGAGCTTCGCTCGCAAAGGCCCTTCGGGCCTTTGCAGCGAGCTCCGCTCGCTATAAAACTGACATCTTTTTGGAAGATGACAGTATCATATTTTAGAGAAAACCGGGAAAACAGGGTGCTCTGGATTTAGTGAACAGTACAGTAGGCTGGTCACTCAAGTGTAAAATATGGGTCAATTCGAGCATCCAAGTTTTGACTAAATGCATTGAGTTTGGTTGATGTTTTGGGGAACTGTATATTTTGAAAACTCTCTACTGCTACCCATTAAAACTAACATGAAATATATATATACATGTATATGATTTTCTACTTCATACGGTATTTATGAAACGAGTTGTGTGAATTTTACATCCCCGAGTCTTGGCGAGGGGATTAAAATCACACAACGAGTTTCATAAATACTGTATGAAATAGAAACATCATTTGAGATTCTTTTTATCACATGAAATATGACGTAATTGATCGAAATAACGTCAAAATGTTATAATTCCGACTTCATTTCTTGCAAATAACGCGCCAACTTCGCCGTTTCTATTGTGACGTCACAAAGGATCTGGAGCGCTTCATCCAATGACCACGCTCCCAAAGTGATATGTAACGTGTTATCATAACATATATTTATGAAATGGCTTTATGTAAGTGAATAAAGGGTGTATTATGTGATAAAGTTCGATCGATATGTAACACCCCGCGAAAGTTATATTAAACAAATAAGGACAAACAGAGGAGTAATACCAGGTTTTCGTACGACCTATAAGTGTAACGAATGATCAAGATCAAACATTTTTGTTTAATGTTACACAATTTCTATTAACACATGTTTACATTTTTATATAGTTTGATATTTAGAAAGTATTATGTACCATACCTTTTTCATCATAACGATTCTTTTTGTTTGTTCATGTACGGCCTAATCAAGCATACTGAGAAGTGTTCGATTTCCGTCACGCTTCAATTCTTGAAGTTAATAAACAAGCGAAATCAGTACGGAAACTTACTAGGGCCACAGCATTACTTCTTTATGATTTGTTATAAGATATTACTAACTTGATAAAACAAATTAGCTTCCGTAGTAAAGAGTTATCTCAAGGCCGTGTCAAACACCGCTTGCACACGAATTACACATAAATTACGTCCAAAATGTGAGGTAGTCCAGGATGAGAATACGCGGACATACCGGTACGTGGAATCGATTTTGAGCTGCACTGAATTTTTCGACATTTTGGATTTACGCAATCTATCCGCAGTTCTCACGCAATTCATGAAATTCATACGCGTGTGTACGCAATGCATACGAAATTTTTACGCAAAGTTGGCGATTTTCATAACCTTTTTCGCGTATGTCTGCGTATGTTTAACGAACCTTTCATGCGGAAACACATACACTGCAGATATATATTGCGTATACTGCTAAGAACTACGCATGCATCGCTTATGCAAACAGATAAAATACGTTCGATTTACGATATAATCACGCATGCTTCACGCAAGAAACGTGTATGGGGACATGGTATATAAACCGCTCGGTTTCCGACCGCTGCTTCAGTGTCCATCACGAGCCTGTTATAAAAAAAATCGTTATACCACACGTCTTTGAAATATGTCTATTAGAATTACAACAATATTTGTTTCCAAACTTTATTTACAAAGTATTGGTCATCAGCAGTTTTCAATGATTTGCGAAGAAAAGCAGCGGAGTGGTACACACGATGCAGACGCGATAGAAATACCAAGCGATGTATGCGAGGAACCTAGGCGATTTATGCGTGATCAATACATACGCGATCAATACGCTTTTGTGGTAATCATGCGTAATACGTGCTTTGTGATAATTATGTATAATTCATACGCAATTCTTTCGTGATTCATACCTTGAAATTATATGGAAAATTGGCTTTCCGGTGGAAGTGCGCGTTCCTCGTTTATTCGTGTTGCATACGTATTTTATGCGTCGTTCTTGCGAGATTCATCTTTTAAAATCTCACGCATAACCACCAACTTGTCTAAATTTTTCCACGTATTACCACGTATAAATTCAAATCAAAAAATTTCAAGCATGAATTATGCGAAATTTATACGCAACAAAAGCTCTTTGAACAGTTATTTATATATAAACTCAAACATTAAACAGAGACAATATTTAAAACAAGATAGAATGTTGTTCAGACTAGATAAACCTTCATAACAGAACTCCTTCAAATAACTTCAAAACTTAACAGTTGATTAAAATGTGGTCAAATGAGTAAAAAAGTGGTTCACACTTACTATTCCGGGAAATGTTATACTCCTGCGACGCGTCCCATGTACAATGACGTCATGACTTTCCACATGGCGTCGTAAACAACGTGAAGCGAGAGAAAATGAAGAAATATTGGGTAAGTAACTTATGGAACATACTTCTCTATCGGTACTATCATTTAAAAATCAAAACAGTTGACCGGTAAACTACCGTAGGATTTCAATGAAGACAGAATTAATATGAGAGAGAGAGAGAGAGAGAGAGAGAGAGAGAGAGAGAGAGAGAGAGAGAGAGAGATGTTGACGTGCACACACACGCCCTGGCAGAAAAGTATAGATCTTTGAACAGAGACGGGCGCCTATAGCATAACATAGTAGAAAAAATAACATTGAGAACACCTTATCAAAATTGATTTCTACTGTCCGTGCGGCTCATTTAGAAAATTACAGTACATTTGGGGGTTCCGGTGTTATAGAGCAGACTTTCCCCCGGGGTAGATCTTCCCCCCGGAAAATTGGCTTTAGAGTAGATCTTCCCCCGGAAAGCCTACTCCAGAGTAGACTTTCCCCCGGGGGGAAAGTCTACTCTAGAGTAGAATTTCCCCGGGGGAAGATCTGTTGAGCCATTTTTCCGGGGGGAAATTCTGCTCTACAACTAGTTGTAGAGTAGACTTTCCCCCCAGAGTAGAATTTCCCCCTTCTATTTAACGTTTTCTTGACGTTCTTTTGAGAAGGGCTCCTTTCGCAAACTTACAGTCTTTACAGAAGATGATAACTCTGATTGAGATTATATTTATAAATTAAATTAGAGACCTTTCCAAATCAGAGAGCTCGCTCGTTAATTGAAGAGGCCTCTAATGTCACTTTGGCGTTCCATACTTAATGCTAATCCTGGATCTGGATATTTCACACAATTGCTGTCAATAAACCAGGGTTGTGTCATTACCTTGGACAAGGGTCATATCTCCAAGACCAAGGTCAGTGTACATCTGCCCACCCCTCTGCCCGTCTGTTTGAATCGTGTCGGGCTATATAACTTGGTTATGTTAGCTTGGATACAGATAGTATTTCACACAATAATTGTTAAAAGATTCGGAATACTAGGGGGGAAATTTTACTCTAGAGTAGACTTTCCCCCTTAAGGGGAAACTCTACCCCAAAAACATGAAGGGGGAAAGCTTGCTCTAGAGCAGGATTTCCCCCCAGGGGGGAAATTCTACTCTAGAGCCAATTTTCCGGGGGGAAGATCTACCCGGGGGGAAAGTCTACTCTATAACACCGGGTCGGTTTGGGTATTCAGAATCAAACCTAAAAAATAAAATTTTCACTTTTTTAAGATGGAAAATGACATTTGGTATTTTTCTACAAGAAAACTATCAAAATGGAATAGTAAAAAAATAACTAATTACGAAAATTAGTTCTCATTTCAAAATAACAAACAGTTATGTGCGACCCGGAACCCATGTACATAAATAATCATGCATCATCTTTCTTGGCCAGATGTTCAAGATTACTGACTTAACCATGCAAAATATTTTCATCCGTCATTCATTTATTTAATATTAATGATTTATTTATTATTTTTTTAAAATTATTTATTTGTTATTGTTTTCCCATCTTGCCTCTCTTATCTGTTCTAATTTCTTTTTTAAATTCTAAACCACAGGGGTGAGGTATCATCGCTTGGTCACAAACCCTTTCCTCAATACAAACACTTTCCTCTATATGTCTTTATTAATAATTTTTAATATAGACATACATAGGAAAGTGTTTGTTTTGAGGAAAGGGTTTGTGACCAAGCGATGATACCTCACCCCTTTTAAACATCGAAACAGAATCTTGAATGCGGACGCACAACACATATTAGACAATTTTTATATCTTAACAAATCCTAAATTCGGACGCAAATATACTTTTAGACATATCAAGGATATATAAACTGTTTATAAGTCCTTGGACATACATGTATATTCGTGACATTTTTTTCTGCACAAAGAGACATTTTATAAAGTGTCAGCAGCCTTTAACTAACTGCATTTCAGTCGAAATATTTTCAACCGTTGCCATAGTTTGTGAACAAATTTATCAATTATTTCAGTCATTCATAACGAGAATTTATATCTGTCAGACCCCCCAAGGGTCCTATATTCAGTTTTATTTTCCTTATTTTGTAAATTGATCGGCCTCTGTTCAGTCTAGGGACCGGGGTTGTTTAACTTCCTCCAGCAATCTGTTAAGTCTCTCAGACTCTCTGCACTGAACGGGTCTCGACCTTTTGAACAGTGTGTCAAGTTAACCCAAAGTCCATATCCCAAGCTCCAAATATTTGCCCCATTCATGATATTTAGGGAATGGAAATATGTACCGTCTGTAAAGTTATTACCCAGAATATCCATTAGAAGACTAGAAGTAGAAGAAGTAGTAAGAAAAAATAATTCCAAGGAATGCATGCATACAAGTGTCGCCTGCGAGACATAGCGACACTCGGGAATCACTTTTATAGGGTGTGACATCCAAGTGTGACAGAAAGACGGACAGACAGACAGAAAGAGGGATAACGGACAAAGTGATCTCTAAGTGTCGTTATGCTTCGCAGGCGACACAAAAAGTTTATTTTCACATTCAAATTTCCCGCGCGCGCTTAGATGAGTGTCGTAAAAAGGTAAAATATGAGTTTTGGATATTCATAGAAAATATTACCATGACACAGAAATGAAAGAAATATCATTAACGTAAAAAATATGATAAAAATGAAAAGTTAGATGTTTTAATTTGAAATACTGTACAGTGGAATGTCGCAAAAAAGAAATTCCGCATTCCGGTAGTTTGTTTACAATGGAGATGGTTGAACTTGGTGTTTGCAGTCTTGTAAGAAAACTATTAATTTTCATGATTTATGGGTCTTTCTAAAAAAATTGATAAGATTTTTAAAATCTGAAATGATTTAAAAGAAAAGATATCAATGTATTGTTGTATATAATGTATAAGCTTGAAATATTTGGACCTTTTTTATCTGAAAGATTCGAATTTGTGCAACAGGTGTAATCATGAATTATAGATTAAGGGTGCGTGTCGATAAAACAGTGAAACATCGCCCGTTTCATGCTTTCAAAACAACTGCCTGTTGTTATTGATTATGGTCTAAACTGATACATTGTAAACCATAGCCGTGAGCCTCCTGTCGCAGTATAGGAAAATGAATGGAGAAATGATAGATTATGTAAACTTGAACCACACTTGCCTGGTTACTAGTGCACAATTGCCTATGTAGTGATTATCATGTAGCCAGTACTAATTGGTACAAATCAGCTTAATGTAACGGGGGATATATTCCTTTAGATTAATTTAGTTGCCATTGCCGTGTTCAACTTTGATTTTGTATGTTAAGGAATTGAGAATTCAGTGAGCTTGAATGTTAAAGGATAGTACAGGTATCTGGTCAAACTGCATTATAGGTGAAATGAATTGAAGGCTTACTATGTGTTTGCTCTATAAAAATGCTTCCTCATGAAATGGATATGGTACCAGCAAGGGATTCATTGATACACTGTCAGTTTTTGTAGTCATCAGTATCATATGGTAACCCTTTTCTTATTCTGTTGTCAGCAATGAGCTAGAAAATGCCTGTTTTAAATTATATTTCCATTGGAATAAATTACATCATAGTACTATTAGTAGTGGTGTATCAATTATCACTAAATAATCGATTATCGCTCGATACCGTAATTGCTTTCCTTTCTGATAATCGATTATGACTTTTTATTTTCTTGATAAAATGAAAGACTAAACGGCTATGAACATCTACAGGCAATTTGGGGGTTCTGGGTCGACTTGGGTGTTCAGAATCAAAGCTACATTTTCACTTATTTAAGATGGAAAGTAACATTTGGTATTTTTCTACAAAGAAAATTATCAATATTGAATAATAAGATTACTAATTATGAAAATAAGTTCTTATTTCAAAATTACAAACATTTTTGTGCAACCCTGAACTCCCAAAACGGGCGACCCGGAACTCCCAAATGTACTGTAGTCAACAAATGTATCAATATTACGGTAACACAAATAAAGTGCAGTAAGGCCATACCTGTTTTTTCTTTGTGAAGCATCAGGTCAAGCTAGTGTTGTATAATAAAAAAA
Source organism: Pinctada fucata (assembly GCA_028142955.1). Classification (NCBI taxonomy): domain Eukaryota; kingdom Metazoa; phylum Mollusca; class Bivalvia; order Pterioida; family Pteriidae; genus Pinctada; species Pinctada fucata. The sequence goes on along the minus strand of AP027104.1, from coordinate 70,094,562 downwards.
AAGGGGTAGGGGCAAAATCTGCCGTTTTTGGCCCCCCTTTTTTTGCTATTTTCAAAAATTGTTTTCATACTATTTTTTATCTTTCAAATAAGAATAGATATATTGTTGTGTATTGAAACTGAATCGAAAATAGATATAATCAAATAATATGAGTGTTATTTCCCGCCAAAATTGCCCACTACTATAGAAATTAGTAGTAAAATGATAACAACCAGATTTTGATATAATAGTTTATAGTATATATAGAGCAAGCGCATGTAACAAAGTTATACTTTCCATGTACATTCAGAATATGAAAAGGAATGTCCCATATGAGTATGAACCTGTTACACGCCTTTGCTCTAGGGCTTACAACTGTAGGTATGTTTGTCCCTTGCCAAAAAACAGAATTTCTAATGTGAAGACATAGTGCTAAACTTTCAATCATTTTGCCCTGAAAGGCACGGTTTTCAAAAAATCACGCAAAATCTGTCATTTTTTGTTTAGAAGAAGCATAATGAATAAGAAAATATAACTTTTTAAAAAATTCTGACTGGGGCCAAAAATGGTCACTTTTGCCCCTGCCCCTTTATAATCGATTATCGGTTTGTAATCGGAGAGGATTTGAATCAATTATTTTGATATAATCGGAAATCACTTAATCTGCATTAAAAAGCCAATAAATGCCTTTAATTTTTGGCCGGATTGCAAAGCAATTCCGGTCTATAGATTGACGATGTCCGTCCGTCCGTCCGTCTGTCCGTCTGCCGTCAACATTTTGGTTAAAGTTTCTGGTTGAGGCAAAATCTAAGGAACTATATGCAGTAGAAACTTTATATTATACATGAAGGTTGCCCATGACAAGACCTTTCAATTTATGCCGTAACATTTGACCTAGTGACCTTGACCTTGGGCTTTGACCTAGTTAAAGATTTTGGTTAAAGTTTCTGGTTGAGGCAAAATCTAAGGAACTATATGCAGTAGAAACTTTATATTATACATGAAGGTTGCCCATGACAAGACCTTTCAATTTATGCCGTAACATTTGACCTAGTGACCTTGACCTTGGGCTTTGACCTAGTTAAAGATTTTGGTTAAAGTTCCTGGTTTAAGCAAAATCTAAGGAACTGTATGCAGAAGAAACTTTATATTATACATGTAGGTTGCCCATGATAAGACCTTTCAATTTATGCCGTAACATTTGACCCAGTGACCTTGACCTTGAACTTTGACCTAGTTAAAGATTTTGGTTAAAGTTTCTGGTTTAAGCAAAATCTAAGGAACTGTATGCAGAAGAAACTTTATATTATACATGTAGGTTGCCCATGATGAGACCTTTCAATTTATGCCGTAACATTTGACCCAGTGACCTTGACCTTGAACTTTGACCTAGTTAAAGATTTTGGTTAAAGTTCTTGGTTTAAGCAAAATCTAAGGAACTGTATGCAGTAGAAACCTTATATTATACATTTAGATTGCCCATGACAAGACCTTTCGATTTATGCCGTAACATTGGACCTAGAGACCTTGACCTTGGACTTTGACCTAGTTAAATATTTTGGTTAAAGTTTCTGGTTTAAGCAAAATCTAAGGAACTGTATGCAGTAGAAACCTTATATTATACATTTAGGTTGCCCATGATGAGACCTTTCAATTTATGCCGTAACATTGGACCTAGTGACTTTGACCTTGGACTTTGACCTAGTGAAAGATTTTGGTTAAAGTTTCTGGTTTAAGCAAAATCTAAGGAACTGTATGCAATAGAAACTTTATATCATACATGTAGGTTGCCCATGATGAGACCTTTCAATTTATGCCGTAACATTTGACCCAGTGACCTTGACCTTGAACTTTGACCTAGTTAAAGATTTTGGTTAAAGTTTCTGGTTTAAGCAAAATCTAAGGAACTATATGCAGTAGAAACTTTATATTATACATGAAGGTTGCCCATGACAAGACCTTTCAATTTATGCCGTAACATTTGACCTAGTGACCTTGACCTTGGGCTTTGACCTAGTTAAAGATTTTGGTTAAAGTTCTTGGTTTAAGCAAAATCTAAGGAACTGTATGCAGTAGAAACCTTATATTATACATTTAGATTGCCCATGACGAGACCTTTCGATTTATGCCGTAACATTGGACCTAGAGACCTTGACCTTGGACTTTGACCTAGTTAAATATTTTGGTTAAAGTTTCTGGTTTAAGCAAAATCTAAGGAACTGTATGCAGTAGAAACCTTATATTATACATTTAGGTTGCCCATGATGAGACCTTCAATTTATGCCGTAACATTGGACCTAGTGACTTTGACCTTGGACTTTGACCTAGTGAAAGATTTTGGTTAAAGTTTCTGGTTTAAGCAAAATCTAAGGAACTGTATGCAATAGAAACTTTATATCATACATGTAGGTTGCCCATGATGAGACCTTTCAATTTATGCCGTAACATTTGACCCAGTGACCCAGTGACCTTGAACTTTGACCTAGTTAAAGATTTTGATTAAAGTTCTTGGTTTAAGCAAAATCTAAGGAACTGTATGCAGTAGAAACCTTATATTATACATAAAGGTTGCCCATGATGAGACCTTTCAATTTATGCCGTAACATTGGACCTAGTGACCTTGACCTTGGACTTTGACCTAGTTAAAGACTTTGGTTAAAGTTCCTGGTTTAAGCAAAATCTAAGGAACTGTATACAGTAGAAACTTTATATTATACATGTAGGTTGCCTCTGACAAGACCTCTCAATGTATGCTGTAATATTTGACTTAGTGACCTAGACCCAGTTGGTGACAAAAACTTACTTTGCAATCCGGCCATACCGTCTTTAGCGGTGTTTTATTGTCTCATGTTGTAAATAAACTTACAGAAAATGTTCCAAAACTGCAATAATTGGCTGGATTGCAAAGCAATTCCGGTCTATAGATTGACGATGTCCGTCCGTCTGTCTGTCCGTCTGTCCGTCCGTCCGTCTGCCGTCAACATTTTGGTTAAGGTTTCTGGTTGAGGCAAAATCTAAGGAACTATATGCAGTAGAAACTTTATATTATACATGAAGCATGCCCATGACAAGACCTTTCAATTTATGCCATAACATTTGACCAAGTGACCTTGACCTTGGACTTTGACCTAGTTAAAGATTTTGGTTAAAGTTTCTGGTTGAGGCAAAATCTAAGTAACTATATGCAGTAAAAACTTTATATTATACATGAAGCTTGCCCATGACAAGACCTTTCAATTTATGCCGTAACTTTTGACCTAGTGACCTTGACCTTGGACTTTGACCTAGTTAAAGATTTTGTTTAAAGTTTCTGGTTGAGGCAAAATCTAAGTAACTATATGCAGTAGAAACTTTATACAAATGTATTATACATGAAGCTTGCCCATGACAAGACCTTTCAATTTATGCCGTAACATTTGACCTAGTGACCTTGACCTTGGACTTTGACCTAGTTAAAGATTTTGGTTAAAGTTTCTGGTTGAGGCAAAATCTAAGTAACTATATGCAGTAGAAACTTTATATTATACATGAAGCTTGCCCATGACAAGACCTTTCAATTTATGCCGTAACATTTGACCTAGTGACCTTGACCTTGGACTTTGACCTAGTTAAAGATTTTGGTTAAAGTTGCTGGTTGAGGCAAAATCTAAGTAACTATATGCAGTAGAAACATTATATTATACATGAAGCTTGCCCATGACAAGACCTTTCAATTTATGCCGTAACATTTGACCTAGTGACCTTGACCTTCGACTTTGACCTACTCAAAGATTTTGCTTAAAGTGCCTGGTTTAAGCAAAATCTATGGTACTGTATGCAGTAGAAACTTTATATCATTAATGAAGCTCGCCCATGACAAGACCTTTCAATTTATGCCGTAACATTTGACCTAGTGACCTTGACCTTGGACTTTGACCTAGTTAAGGATTTTGGTTAAAGTTCCTGGTTTAAGCAAAATCTATGGAACTGTATGCAGTAGAAACTTTATTTTATACATGTAGGTTGCCTCTGACAAAACCATTCAATTTATGCTGTATTATTTGACCTATTGACCTTGACCCAGTTGGTGACAAAAACTTACTTTGCAATCCGGCCATACCGTCTTTAGCGGTGTTTTATTTTACCTAAATGTTTATTAATTAGCAAATGCTGAAGTCATGAGACCTGATAGTGAGGAGCTGAATATAATGCTTCTGTATGGTCATCAGAAAGGTCGAAATGTAGATAAAACATACCTGAAAAAAATATAACCACTGTTGACCATCAGTCATTGAACTTGCTAAATTTTGTAATTACAGGGAGTTAATAAATCTATTTGTAATCTGGCGCTTGTACTAGACTGGGCCAGAGAGATGTCTCTTTGGCTCATTCAGTAGGCTTTAGATGGGAAGATTGCAAGTTCGAGCCCAGGTGGGGGCAGTCTCATATAGACTACATTATGTAGCCCATTTAACAGCAGACTTCAGGTACTACAACTTGAAAGTTAGTTGTTGGTAGTTAATCATGCTGAACCAATGAATATTTTGTTCTTTTTAGCTTTGTCTTTCTCTGCTTTATTTTCACCGATTATAATCGATTTTCAAAAAAAATAATTGATTAATCATAATCGGACACCTCAATGAAAGATAAATTGATTTAATCAATTTAATCAGTTAATCGTAACAACACTAGGTCAAGCATTATGGAAATGTATCTACATATCTGTGAAATCTAAAGAAAATGTTAGAAATTTCAAAAAGAGTAGCATCTCATGGTAGCGAAGCAGAGAAAGTGACAAAATTTTATGTTTGTGTCATTTTTTTAATTAATTTTCATGTTACCTAGCCATTGTAAGACTAAATGCCCAATGAAAATTGTTGAGACTACACCTCTGTCTTTAAAAGAGTGAATTCAATGGAAAAATGTGGAAATAGACTGTTTGTTTTTTTGCAAACGATACCCCAAAATCTCACCCACCTCCTGACGCTTAACAAAGAAAAACCTTGGTGTGGCCTAACCATTTTCTTGAAAAATTACAACTTTCTGTGTAAATTATTAAATTATGCGTCATTCATCAATGGTTTCTTCAATGATATCTAGTAGTTTTGATCTTTTTATAAATGACTAAAGTTTAGATATAAACAATTTTCATATATTATGCTCTATGAATATGATAAACCTTGAGCTTATCTAGGACTGGGACGATACGGGTCTCAAGCGTATCGATACGTATCACAATACAAAGCCTACGGTACGATATGTATCACAATATTTCTGATGTACATTGACAGCTATAATTTTCTAGATCCTGGAGACAAAATCAAGATTAACAAAAAGAAACCCCAAGTAATTTAACAACTTTGAACAATAACATCAGTCATGTTCATTTTCCAAGTAACTCAATCTACAAGGCAAACCATGAATTGGTAAATACGAGGGCCTTGTACTCTCAATTTGCAAATGAAAAGTTCATGAATTTATGTACCCCCCTCCTTTGTCAATACATAGAATTACATTGTATATCTCTCTTATCAGTTCCCCTTCCTATTGCAGTAATCCTAACCTGAATATTTTTTCATGAGGAAATCTTTTTAAAAAGTATACTGTGAACATGGTTATTTTTGCTGGGGGAATATTTCGCGATAATCAGATCAAGATGTAACGCGTGGGCAAAAAATTCGCGATAAAAATGTCTTTTTCATTGTAAGAGTGCAGCGGGAATATTTTCGCGTGGGGGAAATTTTCCTGAAATTCCTTGATTCGCGAAAAACGCGAAAATTAACCCCCCTTGAAAATTTACACGTTTACAGTAACAGGCTTCGCCTCGGGAAATAGGTCTGGTCTCAGGGAACCAGAATCATGCTAACTCCCTCAATGGTATACTCGGGGAACCAGAATCATGCTAACTCCCTCAATGGTATACTTTAACTGTATACTATCAAATACTAATCAAAACAGCCAGATTATAAGCTTTCAGGCATTATATACACATGCCCTGTGCAGACAAAGACAACTTTATATCCTTTATTTCATTCCTACATGTAAGTGTTGTGATGAATACATGTAGATTGTTGCATCACATTGTGCATTACATGTATATAAAAAGGAGCAAGAATTTACAGTTTTTAACAATTTTCCAATTCTTAAAAATAATCAATCCCCCATGCCCCTTTGTCTTATCAAATGCCTGTAGGACATCACTCGCCTCATCCACCTGAAGTTACAGACCCCAATTTGTCAGAAAAATTTATATTAATGATATTAGTGTTTGGCATTCTGGAAGGGGGAACAATGTTGTAAAAAACTTTTCAATTACCAACACCTATCTTTATTTTGACATTTTATTTGCTTCAATGGTTGGTTCTTTCTTTTTGTAACAAACTGCAAAAAAGACATTAAATAACTTGTACATGTGCTTGCACCTCTTGAATTTGTTTTCTAACCACTGACTGCCTTTCAATCAATTATGTAAAGGTTTCCTATAACTTTATATCATCCTCTGACCCTTTCCTTGAATGTCCAACTTTTTGAAATAGACGGTATAAAATCGTCCGGCCACTTGTTAGCCTACATAACGTTCTATTCAGCCTTCTATATATGTCATATAAATTTGTGTACGAAAATATGACCCTGTAACATTTGGTTTGCTCCAATACAATTTTTATAATCCTGAAAAAAATTTGCACACACAATAAATTTGGCGGGGACAAATTGGGCTCCTGAAATTTAAGCTGGGCTCCTAAAATTTCTATTGTCAGTGGGCCAGTTTGCAACCAAGGTTTTCAAGTTATTGAGTGATAGAGAATAAAATTAAATGTGCACAGATGAAGGTTTACAGGATTTGTTTCTAAGTACAATGTATATAAAACACTGACTGACATTGGGAAAAAAAAAATACAATTAAATCACAAGCTGCAAATCAACATTACAAGGAGTGATATAAGACCTTCTTATTTCATTTAGATTACAGAGGCTGAGGTTGCTATATGATAAAGGGATTAACAGTTTAAATGGCTAACATTAGAGGTTAATATACAAGTGATTGCAGAGAAAGGTTCTGACATTTAAACAGTGCCTTTCATTCGTGATTGTTTAATCTTTTACATTATAAGGGGTAATATTACACAGATTAAGAAAGAGATTAAAATTTTTACTGCTATGTATGAGGTAATGATATGTTTATAGAATTAGATTGTCCCACTTTGTTTTGTAAAAAACTTTTCTATTTTAGAAGGTTACCTTTACATGATTTCAGCAGACTTGAACATTCTCTAAGCTTATTAATTCCATTAATCTTAATTACTTAAAGAATTCAGTTTGAAATGCTTGGCAATTTTACAGCTAGGATATATCGAAGCAACTACTAGTTAGATGGAATTAGATAGTGGATTGAACAAAATTTATGATTTAATGTGTCTTCATAGGATATGAATGTTATTTACATGTCAGATCTCTGGTGCTTTCTTTGTATGTGTGACATTGGTTGTTGTGTCTTTCACTGTTATGTATAATAATATGGAACATGTTTACCATGCTCATCGGTAAGCAAGAGGTCCATAATAGTTTTTAATCTATAAACTATAAATAGCAACACTTTGATTTGCTGATAACATCATGGACACTAATGGATAAATCACCGTATACCACGGTCTAAAAATAAACTGGGATTATCCCACTAACTTCTGCAAATGGCGACGCTATTTATTGAGAATCAAATATGAAATTATAGAATAAAACAGTTATGGACTTTTAACTCAGTATATATGATATGATATTGACTTACTATATGAAAATATTGACCTTGGCTTTACCTCGGTCAATATTTTCATAGGAAGTCAGTATCTCATCTTATACACTGAGTTAAAAATCCATAATTGTATACAATACTAGTAGTTACTTGAAAATTGAATTAGAAAAGTATATATAGATTTATTATAGAGAACACTTTTCTTCTCCAAGAAGAAAGCCATCTTTGCAAGTCAGCTGTCAAATTGTCAGCATTTGTTCCCAGTGTTATTCAGAGTTTCTTCCTTCAATGAAAAAAGTATAGAAAGGGACATGTAAAATGAGAACTCATAAGTCTCAAATGTATTCATCCTGGAATTTTCATTCTGGTCCATCTTTAACTTTAAGATCTTAGTACCATAATATAACAAATTATAGGAGAGGGCTTTAATAATGTTGAAATAACTTTTTTTAATCTAACAAAGCCTTGCTTGCTTTACAAACAAGTGTTATTTTGACTTACAGGAATCACCAGTTACCACACCCTGAATGTGACAGATCTTCACCAGGAACCTACCTATACAGTATACCAGAAAAAGATGAAGGTATGTTATCATGATACACCATGCTTACAGAAAGGGTTAATGTTTTGGTTTGTACATGGGTTACGCTGTATTGGGCTCTGCTAGTTATAGATTCCTCAAAGTTTTATAGACTTGTGATAAAAGAATTTACAGTAGGAGCAAGCTTTGTAGAGAATTTCAATCTTTTTGCTTTATTTAGTACAATATTGTTGTACATGTGCTGTTTAACCAAAGTTCCTAAATTCAATATTAATATGTAGAATTCAACATTCATTTTTTCACACTTTTAATTTGATTTACCGATGTATTAGAAGATATACTTCACTTTTGCAGATGTTGACCATAGAAAGAAACTAAAGATGAGTGAGCAAAGCTCACACATTCAGTCAACTGGTTTGTATACAGTTTCATTGTCAATTTTTGATTGTATTTTTAGCTCACCTCGACGAAGTTGAGTGAGCTTATGCTATAACCCCACGCGTCCGCGTCCGCGTCCGTGTCCGCGTCCGTGTCCGCGTCCGCTTCCGGTTAAGAAGTTTGGGGTAGCTCAGTATCTGACAAAGTACTAATGCTACAGTAACCAAACTTGCACAAGTGATTCATCTTTGGATGCTGAGGTGAACCCATGCATCGGATGCAGCATCTGACCTACATTTTCCGCTTGAGTGACTTGGTTAAGAAGTTTGGGGTAGCTCAGTATCTGACAAAGTACTAATGCTACAGTAACCAAACTGGCACAAGTGATTCATCTTTGGATGCTGAGGTGAACCCATGCATCGTATGCAGCATCTGACCTACATTTTCTGCTTGAGTGACTTGGTTAAGAAGTTTGGGGTATCTCAGTATCTGACAAAGTACTAATGCTACAGTAACCAAACTGGCACAAGTGATTCATCTTTGGATGCTGAGGTGAACCCATGCATCGTATGCAGCATCTGACCTACATTTTCCGCTTGAGTGACTTGGTTAAGAAGTTTGGGGTAGCTCAGTATCTGACAAAGTACTAATGCTACAGTAACCAAACTGGCACAAGTGATTCATCTTTGGATGCTGAGGTGAACCCATGCATCGTATGCAGCATCTGACCTACATTTTCCGCTTGAGTGACTTGGTTAAGAAGTTTGGGGTAGCTCAGTATCTGACAAAGTACTGATGCTACAGTAACCAAACTTGCACAAGTGATTCATCTTTGGATGCTGAGGTGAACCCATGCATCGGATGCAGCATCTGACCTACATTTTCTGCTTGAGTGACTTGGTTAAGAAGTTTGGGGTAGCTCAGTATCTGACAAAGTACTGATGCTACAGTAACCAAACTTGCACAAGTAATTCATCTTTGGATGCTGAGGTGAACCCATGCATCGGATGGAGCATCTGACCTACTTTTTCCACTTGAGTGATTTAGCTTTTAAAAGCCAATATTGAGCAGAGTATAAGTGCTACATGTACCAAACTTGCATATTGGATGTATCTTTGATCAAACTTTCATAAAATGACCTTGACCTACTTTTTCTGCTTGAGTGGTTTTGCCTTTAAAAGCCAATATACATGTACTAAGAAATATGTTTGAATTGAATTTTGCTGTCACGAGGTGAGCTTCGTAATCTGTGATTACCTATGTTTATTTAAAACAATTTCTTCTAATGGTAAACAATGCTACATTCAATTAAAGTGGTTTGCAAATTTTCTTAAATACATACATGTATAACCTAGAGACAATTTACCTGTGTGCATCACTACATGTATGATATGAAAAATTATGATCTCATTGTTGTCATGTATTGCATATTGTAAATATAATACAACCTTAACCTAGGTCAAACTTTTGAAATGAAAAAAAAAGAAGATATTTCCTGTATGTTCTGTGAAACTTGAAATACATGACTTTTTTTGCATATTTTGTTAACTACAGATAGCAGTGGTGTAGGCTCCATGTCTAAACATAGTAACGGTAATATAGAGATGTCTGACAGTGACCACACGGCTATGTATGGCTCTATGCCGGATGTTTCCTCGGACGGCCTCCATAGGGTAAGACATGGTGTAGATATCATACATGTTGTTCTCTTCTATATGATTATGTGTGAATGTCATATTCATTTATGTCATGCTCACTGTTTGCAAAACAATTGCTTCAATATGCCAACTGATATTATAGTATTAAACTTCGCCAATTAAAGTATAAAATTTCAGACATTTGGGGTTCCATCAGTTGAATGCCTGTAAAGTTTAGAGACTAAAGTTGCATGATGCACATTATTCTAAAAAAATATGCTGTTATACAGTAAAATTTTAAGTATGCAGTTTCCATTTTGATGCATACCATTATAATCTGCAAGAAAAAAACATAGGTAATCACAGATTACGAAGCTCACCTCGTGACAGCAAAATTCAATTCAAACATATTTCTTAGTACATGTATATTGGCTTTTAAAGGCAAAACCACTCAAGCAAAAAAAAGTAGGTCAAGGTCATTTTATGAAAGTTTGATCAAAGATACATCCAATATGCAAGTTTGGTACATGTAGCAGTAATACTTTGCTCAATATTGGCTTTATAGAGCAAAATCACTCAAGCAGAAAAAGTAGGTCAAGGTCATTTTATGAAAGATTGATCAAAGATACATCCAATATGCAAGTTTGGTACATGTATCACTTATACTTTGCTCAATATTGGCTTTTAAAGGCAAAATCACTCAAGCAGAAAAAGTAGGTCGAGGTCATTTTATGAAAGTTTGATCAAAGATACATCCAATATGCAAGTTTGGTACATGTAGCAGTTATACTATGCTCAATATTGGCTTTATAGAGCAAAATCACTCAAGCGGAAAAAAGTAGGTCAAGGTCATTTAATGAAAGATTGATCAAAGATACATCCAATATGCAAGTTTGGTACATGTATCACTTATACTTTCCTCAATATTGGCTTTTAAAGGCAAAATCACTCAAGCGGAAAAAGTAGGTCGAGGTCATTTTATGAAAGTTTGATCAAAGATACATCCAATATGCAAGTTTGGTACATGTATCACTTATACTTTGCTCAATATTGGCTTTTAAAGGCAAAATCACTCAAGCAGAAAAAGTAGGTCGAGGTCATTTTATGAAAGTTTGATCAAAGATACATCCAATATGCAAGTTTGGTACATGTAGCAGTTATACTATGCTCAATATTGGCTTTATAGAGCAAAATCACTCAAGCGGAAAAAGTAGGTCAAGGTCATTTTATGAAAGATTGATCAAAGATACATCCAATATGCAAGTTTGGTACATGTATCACTTATACTTTGCTCAATATTGGCTTTTAAAGGCAAAATCACTCAAGCGGAAAAAGTAGGTCGAGGTCATTTTATGAAAGTTTGATCGAAGATACATCTAATATGCAAGTTTGGACCATCTAGCACTTATACTTTGCTCAATATTGGCTTTTAAAGGCAAAATCACTCAAGCGGAAAAAGTAGGTCAAGGTCATTTTATGAAAGTTTGATCAAAGATACATCCAATATGCAAGTTTGGTACATGCAGCACTTATACTTTGCTCAAAAATGGCTTTTAAAAGCGAAATCACTCAAGTGGAAAAAGTAGGTCAGATGCTGCATCCGATGCATGGGACCGTCTCGGCATCCAAAGATGAATCACTTGTGCAAGTTTGGTTACTGTAGCATTAGTACTTTGTCAAATACTGAGCTACCCCAAACTTCTTATCCAAATCACTCAAGCGGAAAATGTAGGTCAGATGCTGCATCCGATGCATGGGTTCACCTCAGCATCCAAAGATGAATCACTTGTGCAAGTTTGGTTACTGTAGCATCAGTACTTTGTCAGATACTGAGCTACCCCAAACTTCTTAACCAAGTCACTCAAGCGGAAAATGTAGGTCAGATGCTGCATACGATGCATGGGTTCACCTCAGCATCCAAAGATGAATCACTTGTGCCAGTTTGGTTACTGTAGCATTAGTGCTTTGTCAGATACTGAGCTACCCCAAACTTCTTAACCAAGTCACTCAAGCGGAAAATGTAGGTCAGATGCTGCATACGATGCATGGGTTCACCTCAGCATCCAAAGATGAATCACTTGTGCCAGTTTGGTTACTGTAGCATTAGTACTTTGTCAGATACTGAGCTACCCCAAACTTCTTAACCAAGTCACTCAAGCGGAAAATGTAGGTCAGATGCTGCATCCGATGCATGGGTTCACCTCAGCATCCAAAGATGAATCACTTGTGCCAGTTTGGTTACTGTAGCATTAGTACTTTGTCAGATACTGAGCTACCCCAAACTTCTTAACCGGACGCGGACGCGGACGCGGACGCGTGGGGTTATAGCATAAGCTCACTCAACTTCGTCGAGGTGAGCTAAAAATGGGAGAATTTATTTTAGATTGCTTGCATGAAAGGTAAAAGGTTTTTAGTCTTTAGATATGTTAGAAGATATTAGATCTATATACATTTTTAGCTCACCTAACCCCACGCGTCCGCGTCTGCGTCCGCATCCTCGTCCGCGTCCGCGTCCGGTTAAGAAGTTTGGGGTAGCTCAGTATCTGACAAAGTAGTAATGCTACAGTAACCAAACTTGCACAAGTGATTCATCTTTGGATGCTGAGGTGAACCCATGCATCGGATGCAGCATCTGACCTACATTTTCCGCTTGAGTGACTTGGTTAAGAAGTTTGGGGTAGCTCAGTATCTGACAAAGTACTAATGCTACAGTAACCAAACTTGCACAAGTGATTCATCTTTGGATGCTGAGGTGGACCCATGCATCGGATGCAGCATCTGACCTACATTTTCCGCTTGAGTGACTTGGTTAAGAAGTTTGGGTAGCTCAGTATCTGACAAAGTACTGATGCTACAGTAACCAAACTTGCACAAGTGATTCATCTTTGGATGCTGAGGTGAATCCATGCATCGTATGCAACATCTGACCTACATTTTCCGCTTGAGTGACTTGGTTAAGAAGTTTGGGGTAGCTCAGTATCTGACAAAGTACTGATGCTACAGTAACCAAACTTGCACAAGTGATTCATCTTTGGATGCTGAGGTGAACCCATGCATTGGATGCAGCATCTGACCTACATTTTCCGCTTGAGTGATTTGGATAAGAAGTTTGGGGTAGCTCAGTATCTGACAAAGTACTAATGCTACAGTAACCAAACTTGCACAAGTGATTCATCTTTCAATGCTGAGATGGACCCATGCATTGGATGCAGCATCTGACCTACTTTTTCCACTTGAGTGATTTCGCTTTTAAAAGCCAATATTGAGCAGAGTATAAGTGCTACATGTACCAAACTTGCATATTGGATGTATCTTTGATCAAACTTTCATAAAATGACCTCGACCTACTTTTTCCGCTTGAGTGATTTTGCCTTTAAAAGCCAATATTGAGCAAAGTATAAGTGCTAGATGTTCCAAACTTGCATATTAGATGTATCTTTGATCAAACTTTCATAAAATGACCTCGACCTACTTTTTCCGCTTGAGTGATTTTGCCTTTAAAAGCCAATATTGAGCAAAGTATAAGTGATACATGCATCAAACTTGCATATTGGATGTATCTTTGATCAATCTTTCATAAAATGACCTTGACCTACTTTTTCCGCTTGAGTGATTTTGCTCTATAAAGCCAATATTGAGCAAAGTATAACTGCTACATGTACCAAACTTGCATATTGGATGTATCTTTGATTAAACTTTCATAAAATGACCTTGACCTACTTTTTCTGCTTGAGTGGTTTTGCCTTTAAAAGCCAATATACATGTACTAAGAAATATGTTTGAATTGAATTTTGCTGTCACGAGGTGAGCTTCGTAATCTGTGATTACCTATGTTTTATCCTAGGAATGAAAATAGATTGAAAATAAATGTTGATTTTAAGTTGCTGTAATACAAACATGAAAACTTCCCACAAAAAGGAAGGAAAAGACTTCCATTAAGACCCATTGGCAATACCACAAGGTATACATATAAGTGCACTAACTCACACAGACAATATACCCATGCACATTACAGTGTAGGTCCAATTTAATGGGAAGAAAGGCGTTTCAACTCTGCTGAAAAGAAGATTCTTTTGCAAACTTGCACCTTATCATGGCATCTTTAGCAGAAATGTTTGTAATAATTATGCTTGGTTTCTTGTAAGGATCAACAATTCAGGCTTTCTTAAGCCCCATCAGAGAGGATAGAATGTAAAAAGCCTTCTTATTAAACTGCTTTTACATAGTTAAAACTAAATATCAGAACATGAATGTTATGTTTGAAATTTTCAATCCTCTGTGCAGCAAAGTGATACATCAGATGAAACAAGCCACACTTTTCCCGAGCAGCATGGTAACAGAGAAGAAGAGTCATATGAAAGCCTTCCTCAGTTTAATCCAACAATGACATCAACCCCTGTAAAAGTTAGAGATCCTCCCTCAATGAGCACCTCAGGAAGGGATGATTCATCAAACAATCTGCAGGAAAACAAATCAGTTGAGACAAGTAATGTGATTAATAGTCTATTCACTGAAAACATGAAAGACATGAAGGAAGACAAAGCTGAAGAGAGTGACTATATGGCAGACAAGAGTGAACAATCTGAGAGCACTCAAGAAACTTTAAAGTTGACTGTATTGAATCAAGAAGGTTCAGATGACGTGATGACCTTCAAGGAGGGTGTAGAGGCTCACTCTGCCAGTGGTCACTCCTCCATTGATAAATCAGTGGAAGATGCACATAAACTGATGACAGACACAGAATCTAGTGGATCAGCACTCAATACCAACATTCTTAGCCGTGAATGTTTCAGACAATACTCAGAAAAAAGCTCATCTTCAGAGGACGATGAATTTGCTTATCTTCGCCATCCTGAGCAGGAGAAGACAAATGACCAGACCGTGGAGAGAAATAATGAAAATGTAGAAGGCAGCAGAGGAGAGGAAGTCAGGATAGATGATGTGAGTGTTCCAACTACAGGGAGTGGTTCTGAAAGAGGAGGAGGTCTAGAGGAACAGAGGACAAGTGGCAAGATAGGGGAAGGACAGGATGAAAAACTTTCAGGAATGGAAGATAAATCCCAGGAGAGCATTGAGGAGGTGATGAGGAATGAAGACCTCAGTATTCAGGATATCAATACAGGAGGATCAGTAGCCACCTCTGAGGATTCAGAGGACATTCTGCCAGGAAAGGAGGGGATATTAGCACATGCTGCAAGTGGTCATTCCTCCATAGACAAATCACATGAGGACCTGCATCAGCTGATGACCGACTCAGAATCAAGTGGATCTGTCAATGCTAAAGTCCTCAGCTGTGAGTGCTTCAGACCTTACTCTCCAACATCAAGTTCTTGTTCTTCTCTTGATGAGGAGTTACAGCATCAGATTGAAGAGGAAGAGAAAGGAGGAGGTGACCTGATGGCTCAGCAAGAATCCATGAATGAAATGAAACTTGGCAATCTATTTTCTGTGTCTGACATGGTTGTCAAGCCAATATCACCTGTAACATCTGAGACTGAGAGAAGGCCCTCAGAGGATACCCACGAAAAATTCACTACTGCAGCAGATATGGAAAGCAGAGACATAGAAGCTGAGATGTCAGAATCACAAAGATCTGAAGAGACACCTGACATCAGTAGATCTGAAAATGCAGATGAAAGAAGTATCAGCCTTCAAAGTGTAGAAGAATCTGGTCAACAGCAGGGTTTTTCAGATCAGAGTTATACATCAACAGAAGATCATCTGTCCAGTGGAACTTCTCATGAAGACAATAGATCAAATATGGAGGACTTGGGTCCATACGGTGTCATTGATCATTCAAGTCGTACACCTGTTAGTTTCAGAGACAGCATTCAAGATGTAGTTCCTTCAAGCTATTTGAAGCAGAAACTGAAAAAGAGGGCTTCCATTGAAATGAGAAAGATTCAAGCAGAGGATGTTAAGCTGAGTGATATTTATAGACCCCCAAAAGTAGAATCTGGGTACTTCAGACGTAGATCTCTTCCTCTGCCTGAACATAGAAGTTATGAAATGTCAGATGTACATAATGAGAAACCTACTTACTCTTCCTTGCCTGATGTCAAAGTACGACAGAAGACACAAGAAGAACAAAAGGAAAACAGAAGTGAAGATGAAGCAATAGCTGACAATTCCCAAAAGAAAACTCCAAATATACCAGAAAGGGAAGATAGTGTACACCAGGAAAGTATGACTGCATTCAATACAGAAGTCAGCAGACCAGTGAGGATTCTCTCAAGAGAAGGTTATGGAGAGGCAGATTTTACTTCAGCCATTGATCTGCTAGAACATTTAAGAGTATTATCTGATACAGAGTGTGATTTAGACCATAGTCAGGCCAAAGCAAAAGGCCAACATGTAGATGCAGCTTTCTTGCAGAAAAGAAAGATAGAAGAAGATCGACACAGTTCAGAAATGCCCCCATCCAAACAGCTGAAAAGTAACAAAGATACACAACCAAGCAATAAAGATCACTCAATTATTGAAACAGATAGTGAAAAACCTAGCTCAAATAACCTTTCAGGAATCACACCATCAGAACTTCTCCAAAAGAGAGATGACAGGGAAAGGACAGAGGAGGGTGGTAAGTCACCTGGGTATGGAGAATTTGCATACACCACACCGTCTGCATTGATGATGAGAAAGGAATCCTCTAAAAGAGTTGATCTAGAGGGGGCTACACCATCAAGGCTGCTTCAAAGGAGAGTTGACAGAGAAAGGACAGTGGAGGCTGGTCAGTCACCTGGATATGGAGAATTTGCATACACTACACCGTCTGCATTAATGATGAGAAAGGAGTCTTCTAAAAGAGTTGATCTAGAGGGGAATACACCATCAAGGCTGCTTCAAAGGAGAGTTGACAGAGAAAGGACAGTGGAGGCTGGTCAGTCACCTGGGTATGGAGTTTTGTCATATACATCACCTTCACAACTGCTAAAGAAGCAACTTCAGAACAAACAACATGATGCTGGTACAAAGTATGCAAGCAGAGAGGCAGTCAGTCTAGAGGGAAGGACTTCATCAGCTTTATTACAGAGAAGGGATGATAGATTGAGAGGGGAGGAGTCTGCTGCCTCTCCTGGGTATGGAGCTTTCTCCTATACATCACCGTCTCAGATGATGGCCAAACACCCTCAGGAAGAGAATAGAGATACTAGACATGCCTCTTCTTCACATATGGTTCCAAACACTAAGCTTGATGATGAGTCTCATGATTTAGGTTATAGTTCATTTGATACTGAGCAAGATAGCAAACATCAGACATCAGAGAGTTCTGGTGGGATGAGAACCCAGAGTAATATAGGAGACTATTTCCATCAGCTATCACAGATTCTGCATAGTATGTCCTTACAAATGCCATCCTCATTCAGTGATCCAGAGCTACTGAGACAGATGGAGAGTATCCAACAGGGGATAAGTCATTACAGTAATCTTAGTGGACAACAGAGAGGAGCAAATTCTACTAATAGACACATAGGAAATGATTACAGTCAAGGAACAAATGGTATTGGAGCTAAGTCATCCGGCAGCTTACCAGGGACATGGTTTTTTGCCCAGCCAACATCCATGATAAGGGCAGTATGTGAGAAAGCAGAGAATAAAGTTAGAGGAAACAACACAGCAGGTAGAAAAGAAATTGTTGATGAACCTGTACAAGATCAGGAAAGCTCCTGGTCTATGATGCAGAACCCAAGCTTCCTATGCATGTCTGATGATGAAAATGAGGAGGAGGTGACATCAAATGGTGTGGGAGGTTGGAGGTACGATACCAGTACAGCCAATGGGAGAGGCAGGGACCACACTGTCAGCAGGCAGGAGAGACTGTCTGATTCCCCATACCCTAACGATGCCAGGCAGATGTCATTCAATGAGATGATATGGGACATGTATTGCCATAATCCAGAAATAGCTAAGGAGATGACGTCATCGTTGGAGGTCAACATGAGTGATGGTACTGATCAGGGTGATGAACCCTTACAGACTGCCCGTGAGGTTGGTGGGAGTTATGATGTTACACCGTTACATGTTGGACCAGTTGTTTATTTATGAGTTACATATAGAGTTGGTTTGTTGAAGTTCCTATCATTTCTTGATTTCAACATAGTTTATTATGACATGGATATTGCAGTTTTGAAGTATCCATGTTAAAAACTCACAATTATTGTTCAGATTTATGCTTTTATGTTTTTAGCTCACCTGAGCAAAAGGCTCAAGAAAGCTATTGTCATAGCGTTTTGTATGTCGTCTTACATTAGTCTGTAAACTTTCCTATTTTCAAGTTCTTCTCCAACACTGCATTAAAGGATTTTGATGAAACTTGGTATGCATAAAGTTCTATAGGTCCTCTACCAAGATTGTTCATTTTGGTCCGATCCTTTAAAAATCCTCTTCTCCAGAACCCCTGAATGGATTGAAAAACTAATGGCATCTGAGTGATCAGGAAGGATGCATTGTTCAAGTTTGTTCATTTTGTTAAAATTTGATGAATAATTTTTGACACGTTTTTGACATCTTTTTCAACTTGGTTATTTTAATGCAAAAATTGAGCTTTCTTTTATTCTTTTCTCTCTTGGCTAAATTTACTGCCCCAATTTAGTTCATTTTAGCCATAATAAACTACGGTACTTTTGAATTCAGACTATATTTAAAGGACTCTAGTAAATCCCATTGATGAATCATCAAATTTTGATTCAGGTTCCCTTCTTCTCTGAGTATAAAAACAAGTGTTACTCAGGACTTTCATTCCTTTGATTTTTTTTTGTCTTTAATGAATTTTTTTAACTGTATAAAGGGAGGGGTTGGTCATTTTAAACTTGTGCCCTGAAATTGCTCATATACTGTTTTGATATTTATAATAAGAAGTGTAACTGTGAAAGAATTTTGTCAAAATGTCAGCCTTTGGATTTTTTATAATTTTTTTCTTAAATTGTATTATATGTATGTTTTCCATGCCCAATGGAGCCAAAGGTAGTAGGTTCAAATCCCAGCTGGAGCAAAAAATTTGTTCTTCTTTTATTTTTTTTTACCCATTTTCTGAGCTTCTAATGCATTTCCAAATTATCCTAATGATTTTAATTTCATTTCTGTTACATGTTTTTGTACTTCACCATTTTCATTTCCCATATTTTTTCCCCTAAGATAATATTGATATACTTTCAGTGGTATTCTAGTAGAATTTTATAAATGAATGCTTTTGTGTATATATTTTACTTAAAGAATTTGAATTTTTGAATTTATTAATAATTTTTTTAGCTGGAAATTCTTGAATCGAAAACGATTTTTTTTTTTGGTTAACTGTTACAGCCCTAATGGCGAGCTATGTCATCTTTTATTACCAAATGTCTTCATAAGGCTCATGACAAGCATTATACAGATATAAATCACATTTGCTCTAAGATTTCCAGTGTTCTCAGATGAGCGATGGCCCCTGGGCCTCTTGTTAGAAATACCTAGGTCAACAGAGAGTTTTTGTCCATGGGGCAATCTTAAATGGTGTCTTGACCTTGATCATATAACAGTACATTTACAAGTATCAAAGATTCGGGGGCATATAGGTTTTGGCTTGTCCGGCAGTTAGTCTGTGACAAAACCTTTAACATTGGGCATAACTTTTGAATGGTATTTCACATGTATATTCCTTGTGACAAGACCTTTCCATTGATACCAAAGGTTTTGATCTCTTGACCTTTGACCTACTTTTCAAAAACTTATACATTTTGCATAAGTTATGAATGGTAAGTGATGGTTTTGTTTTTTCTCATGTGTATTCCTTGTAACAAGACCTTTATACCAACATTTTAACCTCGTGACCTTGACCTTTCACCTTCAAAAAATGGTTTTAATACTGACAAAGATGCTGACGGGGCATTCATGTTTCACAAACACAGATTTTATCAGAGAAAGAGGTGCATGATAATTTGGGATCAAAAGTTTGTTTGTCCAAAGGTCACCACGGATGCAAATGCTCTCAAGAATCAAAGATTAGGATGCATATAGCTTTGGTCTGTCTGTTTGTATGTCTATTTGGTTTGCAGTAAAAAAGACTTTAATATTTGACATATCTTTGAGTGTTAAGTGATAGGCCTTTTAATGATCAACTCGCATGTATTTCTTGTTCCAATACCTTTCTCTTGATTCAAAACATTTCAATATTTTCAGCTGTATCACTTGTGCAATCCTGGGGCACCAGTATTTCACAAACATCAATTGTTTCATACTTTTTTTCATTGTATGAATATTCAAATTTTGTAAGTCAGTAATTGTGTTTATGTAAGTTGGTATTGACAAACTTTCAAAGGAAATGCTCATATTTCAGGAGAGGTCATTCAAAAAGAAACAAAGTGTTGTAATCTCCTCACCTAGGGCTCCTAATGTTAAGATGGTGGTAAGAGATGTGTATGGATGCACCCTGAGTGAACCACCCTAGATTTTATTTTAATCTTTTGTCTGCATTACCACACTGTAGGTTGATTAAATCTAAACAAGTGATAGGAAAAGCAATATATTTTTTTGAACACATAGAATTTTTTTTTAAATCAAAAGAAAAAAAAGAGAGCTTTAACCTTGATTTGATTGATATATTTGTGTTACAGTTCTTCCCATCCCACTATATTGAGTGCTGTGCATGTGTTGCTTTAATTTCCTATTGTTGAGTTTTGCAATATTTTGTTCATCTGTGAATCTATTTAGGAAATGATAATTGTAAAGTAGTGAAATAGCTAAATTCGTTATCAAAAATCTGTTCTATTTGAAGTGAACCAAAAAAAAAAAAAAAAATGAATAAAGAAAAAAATAAAATGGTGAAAAAAAAGTTAAAAAATTGTTTTCTTGAGAAACGTCTTTTTGTTGTATAACAGTGCTGCTTTAAAGCTAATCTTCCTATTATTTGAGTGATGTGTAGCTGTAAGCCATAAGGTATTGTACAGTTGTAAGGTAATCTACAATACAATCCTTTTTAGGGTCAGATTAATGCCAAGAAGAGACAGCTTCCTAATGCAGGGACTCGTAGTGTAACACCCGACAGTCGCTCCTGGATCATGGCTAAGGTCAGTATTAAAACTTGTAAAGAAATTTAGTGATACCTTACGTAACTTATTTGTATCTTTAATTTACAATTTTAAGATTAGTAATACTTTTATCAAAGTTGTGTTCTACCTGTGAATTGTATTACCTTTTTTGACCATTGTGTATTGTGTACTGCATATATGATTTTTTGCCATATACATGAAGGAAAAACATAAGTTGATGAACTTTATATGGAAGAGTATAGTAACAAATGTATCCAGTTTTTATAGTTATGATTTCTCAGAATCGTAGGAATTGTAATATTTCCAGTGGTTTTAAAATATTTCAGGAGGTAATGGAGAGTCAGAACAGAAAATTACAGATTGAGAATTCTAAGTTAGAGCTAGAAAATAAACTACTGAAGGAAAAGTATAACAAAGCCACAGGTAATTGCATTTTTTAGTATTTTTAGATTTTTTTTGCTATAGCGTAGATCTCAATGGTGCCCCTTCCAGAGAACTATGTCCACTCTGAACTCTGAAAGTTTTAGTTATCCTTTTTTATCAATATAATACTTTGTGAATATTTCTCCTGTTTCTATTTATAATCCTGTTGCATAATTTCACACCAAACCAAAAAACATTAACATCTCCAAATCAGGTAGGTAGGCAGAATTATGGGTACAACAACCTGTTCCGTGTCCCTAAAATGGAAACAATGCTTGCTCCCTTCATAATGTCATGTACATATCAATGTATCGATGTTATAAGAAAGAAGGGTGCAAACTTTCAAATGATGTACAATTTGAGGATGCCTTGCTTTATGGGAAAATGGTTTAGAAAATGAATGAAAATATATGGCAGAATAGCAGGAAATGTTCTAAGCATGCAAAGTGAAATTGTTTTAAAAAGGGTTTTTGTGCTTACAGATCTGGTCATATACTGTATTTATCTTGGGGAGATAAAAAAGTATTGGTTACTGATATGAAACTTTCAGAATGGCAAAATAGCAAATTATCTTTATTTATTTGCGTCTGTCACTGTGTGATTCTGTATTTTTAGCTCACCTCGACGAAGTTGAGTGAGCTTATGCTATACCCCCGCGCGTCCGCGTCCGGTTAAGAAGTTTGGGGTAGCTCAGTATTTGGCAAAGTACTGATGCTACAGTAACCAAACTTGCACAAGTGATTCATCTTTGGATGCTGAGGTGAACCCATGCATCGGATGCTGCATCTGACCTACATTTTCCGCTTGAGTGACTTGGTTAAGAAGTTTGGGGTAGCTCAGTATCTGACAAAGTACTGATGCTACAGTAACCAAACTTGCACAAGTGATTCATCTTTGGATGCTGAGGTGAACCCATGCATCGGCTGCTGCATCTGACCTACATTTTCCGCTTGAGTGACTTGGTTAAGAAGTTTGGGGTAGCTCAGTATCTGACAAAGTACTGATGCTACATTAACCAAACTTGCACAAGTGATTCATCTTTGGATGCTGAGGTGAACCCATGCATCAGATGCAGCATCTGACCTACATTTTCCGCTTGAGTGACTTGGTTAAGAAGTTTGGGGTAGCTCAGTATCTGACCAAGTAGTAATGCTACAGTAACTAAACTTGCACAAGTGATTCATCTTTGGATGCCGAGATGGATCCATGCATCGGATGCAGCATCTGACCTACTTTTTCCACTTGAGTGATTTTGCTTTTAAAAGCCAATATTGAGCAAAGTATAAGTGCCACATGTACCAAACTTGCATATTGGATGTATCTTTGATCAAACTTTCATAAAATGACCTTGACCTACTTTTTCCGCTTGAGTGATTTTGCCTTTAAAAGCCATTATTGAGCAAAGTATAAGTGCTACATGTACCAAACTTGCTTATTGGATGTATCATTGATCAAACTTTCATGTAATGACCTTGACCTACTTTTTCCGCTTGAGTGATTTTGCCTTTAAAAGCCAATATTGAGTAAAGTATAATTGCTACATGTACCAAACTTGCATATATGATTTATTTTTGATCAAACTTTCATAAAATGAAATTGACCTACTTTTTCCGCTTGAATGATTTTGCCTTTAAAAGCCAATATACATGTATTTAGAAATATGTTTGAATTGAATTTTGCTGCCACGAGGTGAGCTTCGTAATCTGTGATTACCTATGTTTTTTATATAGCTAAGATATCGAGCCTTGAGGAGCAGCTATGCCAAGTCCAGGAGGAGTTGGAGGCTGTGAACAATAACATGGCTAAGGAGCTGTCAGAGGCCCAGAGGAGACATCAAACAGAATTCACCAGTGATCTGGAACAATTCCAAAACAAAATACTGTCCTTATCTCATCAGAATGAAACTCTGAAGGCTGAGGTATAGTAGATCTTATGTTATAAGCTAAATGTATAAGTTTCTAAAAGTGTCTTTATTTCGTTGTTTTACATATTTAATCTATTTATATTTATTCGATTACCTAATACTGCTCTATAATAAGTACAATCAAATCAATAGATCTAATAATTGAGATAATAATTTTCAGCCAAATGAATGAGATTTGCTGGGATATACATGTTTAGTTTATATGAATTCATGAAGCAGAGTTACTTAGTTCTTCAGATGTTACCTGATGTTAAATGGTATTACACGTATAGTCCAGAGAAATATACAGCAAAAATAAATTAGGTTTCTTTACAAACACCCATTGCTTTTTATATTTTGTTTAATTCTAATTACAATTTGTCTTTGACATTTTGACTATGAATATAAAGCTCCTTCTGAAACTGAACAAAAGTGAAAAAATATTTATGACTGAGTGAGAATCAATTTGACAAATTCATAGGTTCTTAGTTTGGAAAAGCAGTTGGATTCAGCAGAGAAGATGTCGGACTTTGCCAAACATGCTACAGAGAAATCTAAGACTGTCGAGGCCTTTAAAATGGAGGCTACATCACTTAAGGTTTGAATACACACTTATATTAGAGAGGTTGAGATTTCCTACGTGTAACTTGTACGTGTACTTGAATTCTGGTAAGCTATTGTGATGTCATCATTTATTGCGTTTGATGTCATTTGCTTTTCAAGTTACACGTCGCCATTGAACGTGTAAAGTGCGAGATACACGTAGGTCTTTACTTCAAGATATTTCATCCCCTTTATTCTATTAAATAGTATAAAAAGTATGGCATTCAATTCATAATGATTTCAAGTTTCTATTTCAATATAGATTTAACCGAACTTTATAATGTTCCTCTTGATTTATGCTGTCCAAAAGTCAACTCAAGTTCACTTAGATTTTACAAGTACGCGTAGTGGTCTTTGAAAAGAAATCTCAACATTCAACTTGTACACTAGACGTACCTGTACAAGTTACACGTAGGAAATCTCAACCTCTCTATTATGTCAATGAATGAGTAATTTTAAGGATTGATCTTTGTCCATTTCTGAATACATTTGACAGTTAACATTGTAATGTAATTATTTTGACAGATTGTCTACACTCTAGGTATTTGGATTGAAACAAATAGAAGGTGAACATGACGAGGTGACATGGAACATTTGCCCCATTCCCTTTTCTGATATGAGAAATAAAGCATGCTTAAACAAAGGATATTTGTTAATTGAAAATTTGAAACACTCTGATATGTTTATGCTCCTCTGTGATAAGAAGGGACATATTGCATCAGATATATGTATATCGGCTGGATTTCTCCTGGTACAAGTTATCGTTAACAATACCTGAAGAATGAGTGTTCTATAATTTTCAGGATGAGGTTTCTCGTGTGAAGTCCTTGCTACAACAGAGTGAGCGCCACCTTCAGGATGAAGAAAATCGTAATCGAGAGCTGGGACAACAGGTGCTGAAACTTACAGAGATGAAGAATATGTTACAGCAACAGCTGGATATGGGAAGTGGAGGGGGCGTGTCTGATAAACAGGTGGGTATATTATAATTTATCTTGAAATGATTTGGATATTTCATCTGAAAAAAAATTAAGTACTGTGTTTATTCAAAGAAGAGAATATTTATTTTAGAATGACTGGTCTTTGTTCTATAGAATTATTATTTGCAGTACAATGTATAATTGTACACTGCCACAGAATTTAAAATTGCTGGAGTGTCCATAATTCTGATAAATCATACTGATGTTATACCTTTATTTCTCTTTTTTTTTTATTCGCACACCTACATGCTGTTTCACAATTTCTTGTAATAAATGTTCTACTGACCTACCCTATCTTTAATATTTGTAACTCTATGTTCTGTGCATGTATTGTGGATGTCTGATGTAACTCTTCTTTAATTTTTGGTTTTGTTATTTTCTTGCAAATGCGCCTTGGGCTTGGTTAATACAAATGTGTTCTGTTGCTGATACTATACAACCCATTTCTCCACTGATATTATTACCCTTTATTCTCAAACAAATCCATATGCCTTCCTGTACTGTATCATACCGCTATAACCACCCTTCATACCCCTTCATGCACTATTCAACCTCTCTTTAATGCACTATGTAACCATTTCTGTATGTAACCTGTACCCCTCTGAATTCTTCCTGTAACAACTCCTGATGCATCCTGTAACCACTCCTGAATTCTTCCTGTAACCACTCCTGAATGCATCCTGTACCCACTCTTGAATTCTTCCTGTAACTACCCCTGAATGCACTCTGTAACCACCCCTGCATGCATCCTGCTTTTGCACTGCTTATAACGGCACACAGATCAAATCTCTGGAGAAGAGACTGAGGATAACGGAGGAACGACTACATCAGGAGAGAGCGGACAGGGCCAATAATCTGTCAGAGGTGGAGGATAAACTTCTTACCGAAAATGCCAGACTAAAGGTAAGTGTCAAATACAATGTCATAACAATAATAAACTGTATGGAACTCAGTAAGTTTCTGCAGATAAAAATTTGAAGGTCCATCTTTTTCTTTAGTTTTTGTTGAACAGTCTTTTCAATTTGTCAATTGGTTAGAAGTATTTGCGATCTTGCGTATTGATTTATGTAGTACAGATAATGAGATGGTTATATGCATTGATTCTGTATTTTAGTCATAAGTACAAAATACTTATACCTAAACAAAAAGTCTAATTGACTCATGGTCAAAGTTGGGAAAATTGATCATACAGCATGGCACTTCATGACATTGTTGTTTTTCTAGTTTCTTTTACATTTGCTTTCTTTCAATGCTGTCTATGTTGAAAATTACTGAAATTCATTGGCATACCTGTTATAGGGAGTTGAGAAGGAGCTGAACAGACAACTACAAAGAGAGAGGGATAAAAACCATAACCTAGAGCAGAAAGTTAGAGATGTTAGGGAAGAAAATGAGAAGTTACGTTTGGCTTTACCATTTGATGAATCAACTTTAACACTGGAGAAAGGAGGCTATGACATACCATATGGCCTTCACTCCTCACAGCGCTCAGAGTCACTCAAGGTCAGTAGGTCAAGGACACCCATTTTATTGATTTCATAGGTGTAGTAAGTAATATACAAATGATATGACTTGCCCATAGAAAATATGAGTTGGAAATTAATGTGAAAACTTAATGAGTTGGAAATTAATGTATGTATATGCAACATGCTCTAAATGCATATTGGAATGTTATGCGTGCAGATTTCATGTGCAGACTTCAGTCAGAGTTCTTGTATTGTTGCTACATGTAAAAATAGAGCTCTGTAAAGCATGGACACAAGCATGAATTATTACACAGAATGAATGTTGAGATGTTTTCAATCACCAATTTTTACGTTAATTATGCCCCGGAATCAAAGATTCAGGGGCATATAGTTTTTGGCCTGTCTGTCTGTTTGTCTGTCTGTCTGTTTGTCCGAAAAACTTTAACATTGGATATAACTTTTGAATGGGAGGTGATAGGGCTTTCATATTTCACATGTTTATTCCTTGTGACAAGACCTTTCCATTGATACCAAAATTTTTGACCTCTTGACCTTTACCTTTGACCTACTTTTCAAAAACTTTAACATTGGGCATATCTTTTGAATGGTAAATGATAGGGCTTTCATATTTCACATTTGTATTCCTTGTGACAAGACCTTTCTATTGATACCAAAATTTTTGACCCCGTGACCTTGACCTTTGACCTACTTTTCAAAAACTTTAACATTGGGCATAACTTTTGAATGGTAAGTGGTAGGGCTTTGATATTTCACATGTGTATTCCTTGTCACAAGATGTTTCCATGAATACCAAAAATTTTCAACCAAGTGACCCTGACCTTGACCTTTCACATACATGTACTTGACAGAAAATAGTGTTTATACTAACAAAGATGCTACCGAGGGCATTCGTGTTTCACAAACACAGGCTTTATTTTGTTCAAAGGATCTGCACATGTTCACAATCATACATTTTGATTTGATTTAGCCACCAGAGTTTAAGTTTGTTATGTCACAAGTAGAAGAGCAGTCCGGGCTTAAGTTGGGACAGGAACAGGATGTGATCTGCCATTTATGGAACACCCGTGAGAGCACGTACCGTCAGTTACGTCACTGGGAGAGTATATTACAGGACCTTAATCTACGAGACAATAATATAACTGAAGGGCTCAAGGTGATCATTCATAGTCCAAAATTGAAGTTATACTATACTTGATCATGTATTAACTAACTGTAATATTACCATGCATAGCCTAATAAACCATTCATACTTGCTTGCCAACAATGGGAATTAACTTAATATAATATATTGCATTTTGTATGTGATTCTTATGATCTCACTGAAGTTTTTCTTACTATGTATTTGTATCATACTGTCTTTTCTGTCTGTTTGTATTCAGTGCTTACCTTTCATGCTAACTCTATCACTTCTTGCTGCCCGACTCTTTATCATTCTCTATCGTACTTGCTTAAGTGCACATGCAATGTCTGCCTCATCTGCAATTCATTCCTCATTTATCATTTGCCTTACTATGCTTTTCCTGTGCATTTTATAATTTTCTCTCCACTAATTAAAGATCAGTGTGCCGCCAACTGACATGTTTGTTTTCTATTTCAAAGATGTATAAATATGAGCTGCTGTGTTGGATTTCTTACACGGCAAATTTAATTATATTCATGTACAAAAAGTGTTGATTACATAGCCATTGAAACATTGATGTCAAAGGATTTTAGTGCGTTCACTAGTATATATATGCACAACCAATGTAATCCCCTGAGATGTTACTATTGAAAGAAACGTGCTGCAATTAGTGTATTAACACTCGTGACGTCACAATGCATAAGATCTAAAGAAACATGCTGCGACGGCTGTTCTAAACTGCAAACTGAGCCCACGGTGACCTGAATTTTAACGTCACCCTTTTACCTAGAAAACGCGATTTCAGAAAACAAGAATGAAATAAACTATGGTGCATATATATAGAATAAATGTCATAATTTGTGTTTTGTTACGGGTATACAACACACAGCAAATGCATTTATCGCATGAAATGCGCTAACGCGCATTACATGTACGATAAATGCACTTGCTGTGTGTTGTATACCCGTAACAAAACACAAATTAAGACACTTATTCTCTATACAATACTATACAAACCAGTCTTGATACAAAAATAGTTTTATTGGGAATACACTTTTATGCTTTGATATAAGATGTACATGTATTATCGAAATTTTATCCCAGAATGTTTTTAAGTCATATGATATTTATGTCATGAGATATTAAAGACATATCCATATACATTGTATTTCCTCATATAATAGATACCACTATTTTAAGCTATGAATTTTAAAAGTCATCTTGAAACTGTCAAAAGAAGGCAGTAAGTATATTTAAATTTTGTTAATGTTATGAAGATACACTTTCCCCTCAGTCAATATTTTCAAATCAAGTAAATATCACACCATATTCATCTGGTAAGAAAGTCAATAATTGTATGAGATGAAGAAAATATGAATTGTAAACTGTCTATGATCATTTTTAGCTCACCTGAGCCATAGGCTCAAGTGAGCTATTGTCATAGTGTTGCGTCCGTCGTCCGTCGTCCGTCGTCGTCGTCGTCTTCGTCGTCGTCGTCCGTCGTCGTCGTAAACTTTTCACATTTTAAACTTCTTCTCCAGAACGGTTGAAGGGATTTTGATGAAACTTGGTAGGTATGAAGTACTCATGGTCCCCTACAAGTGTTGTTGTTTTTCGTCCGGATCTGTCAACAGGTGGCGCCACCACAGCCAAAAGTAGGTCACGGGGGGTACCCTCCTTTGACAAACTTCTTCTTCAGAACCGAAGCATGTATTGACAAACCGAAAGCATCAGGATGATCTAGAGAGATGTCTTAAGAAGTGTTGTTATTTTTGGTTCCACTTCGAAGTCAAATTTTTGACGCGTTTTTGACGTCTTTTCGGACTTTGTCAGAAATGCACATTTTTGCACTATTTCTTTAAATAACTCAATAAGTGTATGATTTTACACACTCATTTACTACATATTTATCATATTTAACTTACTTAATGCTTTGATATGTATTTTATGCTTAAAATTTATTTTTTTGATTTTTTATGAATTTTTTTCTTATGTAAAAAGGAAGGGGGGGGGGGGGGTTGATTTTCATACATTTTCTGCTTCTTTTCTATAACCACTCTTCAGATTGTCATGACAATTTGTAGTTATGAGGTACTCATGCATGGTACCCTACAAGTGAAAGAATTTTGTCAAGATATCCACTTTTGGATTTTTAAGGAATATTTTTTAAGATTGTACATAGGTATAATGTATGTTTTCCATGCCAAATGGACCCATGGGGAGTAGCTTCAAACCCCGGCGGGACCCCAACAATTTTTTTTTTCCCTTTTTCAGTTTTTTTTCTCTTTTTATTTTTATATTTATCGCTAGAAATGAAACTGTGAAAGAATTTTGTCAAAATATCAACTTTTAGATTTTTAATGATTTTTTAAATAAGACAAGCTATAGCTTACTTAAATGTGTATTTTCATACTTCGAATTAACTTGGCCACATACGCTATCAAATATACGCTGAATTTATTTTTAAGATGTTGACTTTTTGTGTCGCCTGCGAAGCACAGCGACACTTAGGGATCACTTTGTCTGTTGTTCGTCTGTCCGTCCATCCGTCCCTCCGTCTGTCCGTCTGTCTGTCACACTTGGGTGTCACACCCCATAACTTTTGATTGGTAAGTGATAGGGCTTTGATATTTCACATGTGTATTCCTTGTGACAAGACCTTTATACACATATCATAATTTTTGACCTTTTGACCTTGACCTAGATATTTGACCTACTTTTCTAAAAATCTAATATTGGCTATATCTCTTGATTGATTAGTGATAGGGCTTTGATATTTCACATGTGTATTCCTTGTGATTAGACCTTTCTACACATATAATGTTTGACCTTGTGACCTTTATCTAGATATTTGACCTGCTTTTCTAAAAATCTAATATTGGCTATATCTCTTGATTGGCAAGTGATAGGGCTTTGATATTTCACATGTGTAATCTTTGTGACAAGACCTTTCTACGCAAACCATATTTTTTGACCTCGTGACCTTGACCTAGATATTTGACCTACTTTTCAAAAAATCTAAGATTGGCTATATCTTTTGATTGGTAAGTGATAGGGCTTTGATATTTCACATGTGTATTTCTTGTGACAAGCCCTTTTTTCACATACTTTATTTTTTAACCTTATGACCTTGACCTAGATATTTGACTTACTTTTTGAAAAAAACCAAGATTGGCTATATCTATTGATTGGCAAGTGATAGGGCTTTGATATTTCTCTGTGTATTCCTTTTGACAATACCTTTCTACACATACCATAATTTTGACCTCATGACCTTGACCTAGATATTTGACCTACTTTTCAAAAAAATTAAGATTTGCTACATCTTTTGATTGGTAAGTGATAGAGCTTTGATATTTCATATGTGTATTCCTTCTTGTGACAAGGCCTTTCTACACATATCATAACTTTTGACCTCATGACCAAGACCTAGATATTTGACCTACTTTTCAAAAAATCTTAGATTGGCTATTTCTTTTGATTGCTGAGTGATAGGCTTTGATATTTCACATGTGCATTCCATGTGACAAGACCTTTCTTCACATACCATCATTTTTAGCTCACCTCGACAAAGTTGAGTGAGCTTATGCTAAAACCCCACGCGTCCGGGTCCGGGTCCGGGTCCGGGTCCGCGTCCGCGTCCGGTTAAGAAGTTTGGGGTAGCTCAGTATCTGACAAAGTACTAACGCTACAGTAACCAAACTGGCACAAGTGATTCATCTTTGGATGCTGAGGTGAACCCATGCATCGTATGCAGCATCTGACCTACATTTTCCGCTTGAGTGACTTGAAATTTGGGGTAGCTCAGTATCTGACAAAGTACTGATGCTACAGTAACCAAACTGGCACAAGTGATTCATTTTTGGATGCTGAGGTAAACCCATGCATCGGATGCAGCATCTGACCTACATTTTCTGCTTGAGTGACTTGGTTAAGAAGTTTGGGGTAGCTCAGTATCTGACAAAGTACTGATGCTACAGTAACCAAACTTGCACAAGTGATTCATCTTTGGATGCTGAGGTGAACCCATGCATCGGATGCAGCATCTGACCTACATTTTCCGCTTGAGTGATTTGGATAAGAAGTTTGGGGTAGCTCAGTATCTGACAAAGTACTAATGCTACAGTAACCAAACTTGCACAAGTGATTCATCTTTGGATGCCGAGATGGACCCATGCATCGGATGGAGCATCTGACCTACTTTTTCCACTTGAGTGATTTAGCTTTTAAAAGCCAATATTGAGCAGAGTATAAGTGCTACATGTACCAAACTTGCATATTGGATGTATCTTTGATCAAACTTTCATAAAATGACCTTGACCTACTTTTTCTGCTTGAGTGGTTTTGCCTTTAAAAGCCAATATACATGTACTAAGAAATATGTTTGAATTGAATTTTGCTGTCACGAGGTGAGCTTCGTAATCTGTGATAACCTATGTTTTACCTCGTGCACTTGCCCTATATATTTGACCTACTTTTCAACAAATCTATGATTTGCTATATCTTTTGAGTGGTAAGTGATAGGGCTTTGATATTTCACATTTGTATTCCTTATGAAAAGACCTTTCTAAACATTCCATAATTTTTAACCTAGTGACCTTGCCCTTGATATTTGACCTAATTTCAATAAAAAAAAAATCCGCTACGCAGGCGACACAAGCATTCCTTGGATTGCTTTTCTTTTATACATGCATATTTCAGAACAATTTCCCTATTTAATGATTATTTTCTCTGTCTTATTTCTGTATCTATGGTAAACATAGTCGCCATATATCTTGTGTTACAGATTTGATTGGTTCAATACCTCCTTGCCCCTTTAGTAGGGGTAACTACAGGAAATAAAAAGGTGCACACTAAAAATTTTGACTGACTTGAAATGCCCGGAAGTCTGTAAAATTGGTCTTTTTTGATTGCGAATCTTTGGCATGCATAAAAATGTAAAGAAAAGGGGGGGGGGGGGGTCATGCATGTCCTTTTTTCGCAAATTTCACTTTTTTTACAGGAACTCTGCGTCCTCATCGAAAATGTTCCAAATTTTGCATATTTTCAAACCTATCTGTAGATTGCATAAAAGACAAGATCAAGTTCGAAGTTAATTTATCACGACTATTGATTCATTATGCTAAAAATACATTTCCAAGCACCGCATTTCAGCATATTTACCGAAAATAATTTGTCCAAGTGGCTTCACTGGGTCATGAGGTTTGATACACCGTACACTGCTGTTTGGAAAATAAATTGGCTCAATTTCTGCACAACTCACTTGAATTAATATTGTCCGCTAACAACTTGTCTGTGTTAATTGGATTAACACGATTTTGACTGTACGTTACATGTATTAAGTTGAAATAGCTCTCATTCATAGATTTCTGTATAATTTAATATGAATAAAGGCAAAACCGAAAAGTCTTTGTTTTTTATGCTTCCGGAATCAAAGATACGGGGGCATATAGTTTTTGGCCTGTCCGTCTGTATGTTTGTCCGAAAAACTTTACATTGGGCATAACTTTTGATAGGAAGGTGATAGAGCTTTCATATTTCACATGTGTATTCCTTGTGACAATACCTTTCCATTGATACCAAAATTTTTGACCTCGTGACCTTGACCTTAACCTTTGACCTACTTTTCAAAAACTTTAACATTGGGCATAACTTTTGAATGGTTAGTGATAGGGCTTTCATATTGTACATGTGTATTCTTTGTGACAAGATCTTTCCATTGATACCAACATTACTCTGACCCTGACCTCTCACATACTTAACAGAAAATGGTGTTTATACCAACAAAGATGCCACCGCGGGGCATTCTTGTTTCACAAACACAGGCTTTATTATTTTCTGGCATACTAGCTATTAATAATGAAAGGTTTGGTGTTCAATTTTAAATAAACTTAATTTATGAAATCATTTCATTGTTTAATTCTGTTTCTGTTGCACATTAATGTGGAATTTTACAAAATGATTTTATTTTTGATGTGGCATAATCGAACTATACTAGCTTGGCATATGACTTTGGATCGCATAATCCATCTTTTCAAATCAGTAAAAAAGTTGTTGTTTTGAAATGTGACTATTTTCTCTTGTTTGTACTTTTAAAGGTTGTCTAAAAAAAAACTTGTCTGCATCCGGCAAAAATCTTGTTAGAAAAATGATGAGCTAAAATCCTGGTACTGGCACTATCAGTATTCAATGTCAGTATGTCAAGTAGAGCGTGCATGGGTATCAGGTGAGCGTTGTGCCCCCTGGGGCTCTTGTTTATGATAACCTTATGAAAGTCATGTAAGATTACACTTGTAGTACGTCTATGTGTATTTGCATAACAATTTCAGAGTTTACGAGACATCAAATCTCAGTATGAGACAAAGCTACATCAAGCTGAGGAGAAAATGCAGGATGCCAAGTCAGAGAAAACTACAGCTGAAGCTACATATAAAGAGTAAGATTCTTACATCGGCCATGTAGATATTGTTAAAATCGTCACCATTCTGATGGTGGAAAACAAAGTACTTTTGTGAAGTCACAATGTTGTTACCATGGACAAACTAACTCCCAACTTCAGTCTAATATCTAAAATGCATTGTGACATCATGAATTTTCTTCAATTTGCACAAGCGGAATGGTCATTTTTGTTGCTAAGTCTCATTTTTGTTATGTTTGCCATATGAAAACATATTTATGAAAATAATTACATCAATCTTGGATTTTCTCACTTTCAATTTCTTTCGGATATATCTCATGCACCAATGTTTGAATTCACATTCAGGTAAGTAAACATGAAGGGGAAAAAATGAAATTTTAAAATTTCATAACTATTTTAAATACATAACCTTAGAATTTATACAACGCATACTCTTTTTAAGACAACTAGGAGAGCTTGTAAAGGAGCGACATGAAGCTTTTGCAAGGCTAAAGACAGCAGAGGACTTACTGGAAGCTGTAAGAGGAGAAAATGAAATCCTGAAGAAAAATATGTCGGGTATTCCTCAACAATCCCATGGTCAGCCAACTAAACAAAGTAATCATATTGTATACAGTACATGTTCACTGTTATGCCTCACTTATAATATTTGCAATATGCAATTTTTGTGGTACCACTTTGGTTTTTGTAGTATGATCATCAAATGGTAAATTTGTATGTAATTTACATGTAGAAATAGACATAATTGCATAAGGATGTTTTCCAGAACAAAATCAATAAGTTAAACATAAACTGTAACCAAATAATAAGGTTCAAAACAATTGCCTGGATGTTTGTTTAAAGATCCTAGACATACCCTGTCCCATCCTTTACCATAATATATTTATGTTTCCATCTTTTAGGTCAGCTAGAGACTTTGTCTATTGAGTTGAGGAATCTAGAGAACCAGATGCAGCAGCTCCAGAGGAGCAATCAGCTCTTGGAGAGTGAGGTGACCACCATGAAGGTCCAGCTGGCAGCTAAGGACAAAGCTCTGGAGGAGGCTGCCAGCCAATTGGACATAGCTAACTCAAGGTTGGACAACTCAGAGGCTTTGGACAGGAAACAAAATAAAATAGACAAACTGACCACAGAGGTGATTTCTTATGATTTATGATCAGAGTTTTGTCATTTGTTAACAGTTATTCTAGTATTGTTTTTTAAGTGTTCTTATCTTTATGTATTAATTATGTATCATAATAAAGTACAAATACTGGGATCTCACATGGCTTGCTCATAACACAAAATGTCATACTTATTTCTTGTATTAGGACAGTTTTAAGATGTTGATGATATAATTTGTCACTAAGTTAAAATTTATATTAAGTTTCTTTTTCTTTTTTTTCTTTTCAGTTAAGCAGCCTTCAATCAGACATTCAGTATGCCACAGACAAGGCCAACAAACTGAGCGAGGAGAAGAAAACATTGGAAGCAGAGCTAGAAAGATCAAAGCTAGAGCTGACTACAGCTAAAGCTAGGGAGAAGGAATCAAAGGCTGGAGGACAGGCAGATAATAAAGTATGAAGTTTTACTGTATTTACATAATAATTTAAACCTTAATCCTTTCTCTTAATTTATGAAATTTAAGATTGTCTTCAAATACACTGTAGAACATTCTTCAAATGCACTGAAGAACATCGATATTTTCTCATTGGCAGTCAGTGAAAAGCTTATTCATTTTCAGAACCGATATATCAGAGCTCTATCATTGGTTTAAAATATTTACATTTTCTATAACATTGACATTTCTAGCTGTTACAGTCCCTAAAGGAGGAGGTAGAGGATAGTGATCGTAGATCTGGTCACTTATCTAAGGAACTGACCAGCATGGAGACACAAATACAACAGTGTAAACATGAGCTATATACAACACAGAGTCACTGTGAACACCTACAAGCTCAGGTTGGTATAGACATAAATACAACAGTATAAACATGAGCTATATACAACACAGAGTCACTGTGAACACCTACAAGCTCAGGTTGGTATAGACATAAACACAACAGTATAAACATGAGCTATATACAACACAGAGTCACTGTGAACACCTACAAGCTCATGTTGGTATAGACACAAACACAACAGTATAAACATGAGCTATATACAACACAGAGTCACTGTGAACACCTACAAGCTCATGTTGGTATAGACATAAACACAACAGTATAAACATGAGCTATATACAACACAGAGTCACTGTGAACACCTACAAGCTCAGGTTGGTATTGACACAAACACAACAGTATAAACATGAGCTATATACAACACAGAGTCACTGTGAACACCTACAAGCTCAGGTTGGTATTGACACAAATACAACAGTATAAACATGAGCTATATACAACACAGAGTCACTGTGAACACCTACAAGCTCATGTTGGTATAGACACAAACACAACAGTATAAACATGAGCTATATACAACACAGAGTCACTGTGAACACCTACAAGCTCAGGTTGGTATTGACACAAATACAACAGTATAAACATGAGCTATATACAACACAGAGTCACTGTGAACACCTACAAGCTCATGTTGGTATAGACATAAATACAACAGTATAAACATGAGCTATATACAACACAGAGTCACTGTGAACACCAACAAGTTCAGGTTGGTATAGACATAAACACAACAGTATAAACATGAGCTATATACAACACAGAGTCACTGTGAACACCAACAAGTTCAGGTTGGTATTGACACAAATACAACAGTATAAACATGAGCTATATACAACACAGAGTCACTGTGAACACCTACAAGCTCATGTTGGTATAGACATAAACACAACAGTATAAACATGAGCTATATACAACACAGAGTCACTGTGAACACCTACAAGTTCAGGTTGGTATAGACATAAATACAACAGTGTGAACATGAGGTATATACAACACAGAGTCACTGTGAACACCTACAAGCTCAGGTTGGTATTTACACAAATACAACAGTATAAACATGAGCTATATACAACACAGAGTCACTGTGAACATCTACAAGCTCAGGTTGGTATAGACACAGATACAACAGTGTGAACATGAGCTATATACAACACAGAGTCACTGTGAACACCTACAAGCTCAGGTTGGTATTGACACAGATACAACAGTGTGAACATGAGCTATATACAACACAGAGTCATTGTGAACACCTACAAGCTCAGGTTAGTATAGACACAGGTCTTGACCTTGACCTTAGTCTGTAATCTTTATTTTATATTTTTATGAAGTTTGATTGTCAGTCTGTCAAATTATAAAGTTTGAAAGTGAATACAGATAGAGTTTTGAAATTGAGACTTTACGTACATATTTGAATAACAATAACTTAAATTTTACAACAAGACATGACATCATAGTAACACTGACCTTGAACTCTGACCTTTCAATAGCTACATGTCTTTTGGTAAGAAATTCTGGATTTCTTCTGCAGTTCAAAGGATAGTGCTTTTTGTGTCGCCTGCGAAGCATAGCGACACTTAGGGATCACTTTGTCCGTTGTCCGTCTGTCTGTCCGTCCGTCCATCAGTCTGTCTGTCACACTTTGGGTGTCACAGCCCATAACTTTTGATTGGTAAGTGATAGGGCTTTGATATTTCACATGTGTATTCCTTGTTACAAGACCTTCCTACGCATACCATAATTTTTGACCTAATGACCTTGACCTACATATTTGACCTACTTTAAAAAAAAATACAAATGGATATATCTTTTGATTGTTAAGTGTTAGGACTTTAATATTTCACATGTGCAATCCTTGTGGCAAGACCTTTCAACGCATACCATAATTTTTGAACTTGTGACCTTGACCTCGATATTTGACCTACTTTTGAAAACAAAGATAAGATTCACTATATCTTTTGATTGGTAAGTGATAGGGCTTTGATATTTCACATGTGTATTCCTTGTGACAAGACCTTCCTACACATACCATAATTTTTGACCTATTGACCTTGACCTTTATATTTGATCTACTTTTCAAAAAAATTAAGAATGGATATATCTTTTGATTGGTAACTGAAAGGGCTTTGGTATTTTACATGTGTATTCCTTGTGACAAGACCTTTCTACACAGACCATGATATTTGACCTTTTGACCTTGATCTAGATATTTGATCTACTTTTCAAGAAAAGTAATATTGGCTATATCTTTTGATTGGTAGGTAATAGGGCTTTGATATTTCACATGTATTTCCCTTGTAACAATGCCATTCTACACATACTATAATGTTTTACCTTTTGACCTTGACCTAGCTATTTGACCTTCTTTTCTAAGATTGTATATATCTTTTAATTGGTAGGTGATAGGTCTTTAATATTTCTTATGATGAGACCTTTTTGTTACCAATTTTTACGTAGTGACCTTGACATAGATAACTGACCCTCTGTTCTGAAAATTTGAGAATGACCATAACTTTTAATTTGTAATTAAGAGGTCTGATATTTCAAATGAATTTCATTTGACAAGACTTTTCTACTGATACCAATAATTTGATCCACTTTCTAGAATAATAATCAAACTGCTTCGCAGGTGACACAAGCATTCCTTGGATTGCTATTTTTATATTTATGTCTGTACATTGCCTACAACACAAGTATGACATTAAGGGTGAAACATTTACACATGAACACGAAGCCGTTTTGTTTTGTAGCTGTTAACATTAACATAAATTCTAAACATGTAAATGGACTTCAATACATGTACTTGAAAGATCGTCTTTAATATCTTTATCACTCTAAAATAAAAAAAAGGTAGTAAGTATTAATTAAACACGCCCATCCCATGATTCCTTAGCCTAGTCAGGCAGCGGCATCGATCATTTCAGAGATATTTTATTTTAACATACGTATTCAAACCGGACGAAAAGCTGTGTACGGCCACCGAAAATTGATCCGATCCTTTAACTAAGAATTAAAGAGCGGCGATCTCTGACAACATTGACACCCCTGCTACTGTCTCTTTCTCTGTCATCGCTGTCTATTTCCCCCGTCATTGCTGCCCCTCTTTCCATCGGTACATGTATGCCTTCGAACACTGAATCCTGTGTCCTCTTTGTCGACACAACCGACGTTTTTGTAACATGTATTATTAAATTGTGGAACTTATAAATGCCGTAACAATTTGATCGTTTACATAGTTATGTAAAGTTTCCAGCTTTGTTTGAATCGTAAAAAGTTGTTTTATTTCTTACCGAAGCATCAGTATGTCTTATTAAGATCATGAATTAAATCTAGTCGTATTTCTATGTCAACATTGACGACGTCTGCAAATATTGAAAGACTACTAGAAATAAATTTTCCTACTAGAAATACAAAGAAGTGTTTAAACATTTACGTTTCATTTACAGCCTCCCGTGTGCATGTTTAGGAAACTCAATAAACGTTTCACCCTTATATGACATAAAGGAATAAAATTTTCTATGCTTTATGTTTCATTCCATACATTTTTAAGGTTGAGAGCTTACAGAGACAGCTTGACCAGCGAGGACACATTCTGGACACGGTCAGTGCTGCGGAGAGAGAACATGTAGCACAGTTTAAAATACTCAAAGACACACTGGACTCGGTCAGTCTAGAACTAAAAAATAAACAATCGCAGGTCAGTGAGAAACTTGGAAATGATTTAGCAATCATTAAATTTCCATTGTTATTTCTAAGAAACAATGATTCTGATTGGCTGAGAAATTTTGTTGATACCTGCATCAACAGACACCAGAGGTACACGCTTAGCAATGTCATAATCAACGTCGTTAGCAGCACAATTTCAAAGATGCAAATAAACATTGAAAAGCAACAAAATGAAATGATAAGTAATCAAAGTAATATTTTTTGGGTTGACGGAGGTATCAACAACAAAAATTGAGGGAAAACTTATGCATGTTGTGCTACGCGCACGATGCAGTTTTCCCTCAATTTAATGTGTTGATACCTCGATCAACCAAAAGACTATTACAGTGATTTCTTAAAAGAAGTAAATCTTAGGTGACTTACAAGAAAATGTAGGCTATCATAGATTTCTTTTTAAAAATGTAATACTACATACCTGTACAACATTATGTAATATTTTTATGCCCCATCATTTCATGGAGTATCGTACACATTTTGTAAGTAAATGAAAATAATAAGAATTATGTTCTTTATGGCTTACAATAATACAATAGGTAGGAAAAATCTCCCAAGTGCATTCTACATGATGGTATGTTCAAATTACATATTTCAGAACAAGACAGTCACTATGGAACTGCGGAGAGAGAAAGATAAAGTTAACAAGCTCTTAAAGGATAAGGGAGAATGGAGAGAGAATAAGATTGGTCCTTTTAGTAGTGGTATTGGTGAAGCTCAGAATGAGATCAAAATCCGAGAACTTACAGAAGAGAAAGAAAAGCTGATGGAACAGCTATGTGTAAGTTTCCTTAATAATCTGCAACTCTTCAAAGTAGAAGTGATTATTAAAAATTTACTCAGTAAACTGGAGGCGAGAGATACTGTAGCTATAATAGTATCTTATAATGTGGCTCAGTGTTTTTATGGGAGAACATGTACTTATATTGTGATTTACATATACATGTGTGTGTATGAAGAATTCTATTTCGAGAGTTTGTATTTTTTTGTTTTGACAGGAGGCTAACCAGGAGATAGAGCAGCATGTAAGAGACTGTACCAGTATGGAGAAGGACCTTAAACAGCTTCATCAGGAGCTGGCTGCTGAGAAATCACGTGTCCTTACCGTGTCTACGGAGAAAGGCGAGCTGGAGCAACATCTGGAGGTACGTGTCTTGTGTAGAAACATCACTGAATGTAGTAAGATCTCATGAAAGAACAGATTAAATTTCAACTTCACAGTAAATTTTTTTACCTGAAGAAACAAAAAACAAGTTGGAACGTGGATACCTAACATATATATGTGGAATTGTCATTTGTAGGAAATAGCCGAGGAGCATGATGCTGTGATACAGGAGAAGAACCAGGTGGAGGATGACTTAGTGAGACTGGAGAGTAAGTTACAGGAGATTCTACAGACGCTGGAAATAGAATCACAGCCATTGTTACATGGGGCATCAGATCCCACTCAGGTTTGTTCAATATATTTGGCATTTAAAGCCCTTTGTCAAACTTACTGATGCTTTATGATAGTACAACAAGGAGCTCTCTAAACCTAATTGTAGTGAGAATGTTATTTCACTCATTGATTTCATTGTATCAAGATTCAATTTGGTAAAAATGCATTGATATTAGGATCAGTTGCCTGTCAATTTACAGTCTATAAGTTGATAGGATTGAAAATACATGTAATACTTGATAATATGGCCACATATACATGTAATTGATGTTTATCATTATGCAGATTGCGTCAGAGCTGGAATCATTGAAGTTGATTAATGAAGCCAGATGTAAAGAGATGGAAACCTTGAAAGATAAAATAAGGTAAGTTTATAATTTAGACTATAGGTAACAAGTAATACTTGATGATTATACATGTGTACATATACATTTCTAACATACATGTACATGTTTTTCAGTCGTCAGAGTATGGAGATGAATTTCTTACAGAGACGTGTTGAGTTGTTACACAGTGAGAATCAGAGTAATAGGGAGGACATATCACGTCTGACAGGAGAACTCGCTAACAAGGTACGTGTAGCTGTAAATTCATCTGAGTATTACTCAGATAATGCTCTCTTTAGGTGAAGAAATGTTGATTTGGCTGTACAATAACTTGATTTACAAAGAAAAGAATCTTGATTGTGATATGGTTTGCATATCATATCTTGTTTTCCAGATAAAGGAATCTGTCTCTATACGTGACATTAACCAGTTTTTGGTTGGTGAGAAGTCGAGGCTGGAGTCGGACATCGGTTCCCTGCAGCAGGAGATGGTGTGGGAGAGAGAGCATGTCCAAAAAGAATCGGCCCAACTTACACAAACTATACAAAAGGTAAAGCTATATTTATTGTCAAGGAAAGTAAACCTCATATTTATATTTTGGAAATGAGTCCGGTGACTTTTTAGTGTAATTGTTACATCATTGATTAAGACACAATTTTAGGGCAATACAATTCAAGGAAATATTTAACCAGTTCATACATCTTTACTATAAGCTATTATTACATGTATTCTTAGTTTGAATCATCTCATTATTCCATGTACAGAGGAAATACATGTACATTTTTCTAACTAGCTACATGTCAATATGGCAGAGATGTTGAAATTTTTTCAAGTCAACCAGTCATTCGGACCAGTAACTCCACTAAATTAACCGGTCCGAATACATTTTCACCGGACCGACACATTCTTTTTGAATTTTCAGATAAAAAAACTTTTCATAGTTATTTTATCAAAAAAATACTTATTTGTAAACATAGACAAATCTTTTATCTTTTTTCTGAGATCATTTTATTTAATTATATTCCATTTCTAGTTCTCTTACAATTAGTTTGATGTTTTCATTATTCTCGTCCTCGTCCTGCTCTTCTTTATTTGGATGTTTCTGCCCCGGTTTTGCCCCCGATACAAACTTTATGGGCCACGGGGCTGCCATTTTGGATCAAGGGCATCAGCGTTATTAAAACGCATGCATCCAAGAGACATATCTACATATAAGTAAGCGTTTAACAGACTAAGAATGAATTAGGCAACTCGACCAACTGTGATTCGCGTTTCGGTCGTTACCGGTCATTCGGACCGATTGATACGTAAAACCAACCGGTCATTGCAATTTTTTATCGGTTTTGCCGGTCGGACCGGTTAATTTCAACATCTCTGATATGGATATCCTTGTTAGCTAACAGTAGAGTGCATTGTCACTTAAAAGTGTTATAACAACAACAACAAAAGCTTAAAAAGAAATACATGTAGAAGTTGTGGAGCAATTATTACAGTTTGAGTCTTACTACCTGGAGATTACATCTTATAGACCTTTATAACATTGCTGTGACATGTTTCAGCTGGAGAGTGATAGTCATCACAGTTCCCAGAGAGATAAGGACGAATTGTCCTCGCTCACTCATAAACTAGATCTGTTACAACAAGAACAGGAACTCCTACTGAATAATCTCAATACCGAAAAACAGACCACTGAAAGTCTCAGAGTGGGTACACAGTGTGTCAACACGATAGTTGTAGTACATAGAGTGTGTACACAGTGTGCCTCCACTAAAATAGTACACAGAGTTTGTGTGTACATAGCATGCCACCTGAAAGTTGTAGTATATAGTTTGTGTGTTCTTGATGTGCAACCACAAAAAAAAAAAAAAAAGAAATCAGTTTGTCAAAACATTAATTGTACATGAAGTCAGAATGTGTACACAGTGTGCTTTCATAAGAATAATTACATTTAGTTTGTGTGTGCACAGTGTGCCTCAA
Organism: Pinctada fucata; assembly: GCA_028142955.1. NCBI lineage: Eukaryota > Metazoa > Mollusca > Bivalvia > Pterioida > Pteriidae > Pinctada > Pinctada fucata. The sequence continues at coordinate 70,050,942 of AP027104.1, read as the reverse complement.
TTAAAATACATTTAGTATCTTTAGTTTGTTCACAGTGTAAAACCCTGAGTTTGTTGAATGTTCTGTGTGCCACCACAAAAGTTGTAGTATTTAGTTTGTATGTGTGTGTTAAGACTGTGTTCCAACAAATTTTTATAGCATGTGAAATTGAAGTGTCATTACATTGGTAAATGTATTTTACTCTGCTGTTCAGTGACTAAATCCTATATCTTACTTTTTCAATAACTAGAACCTATTTAGTTCTTTGAACATTAACAAGTAAATAATTCAGACATATAGCTCCAGATATAATGAACAGGACAGTTCTTCAATAGGGCTGTCACGATATGCTAAGCTCACGATTGGCGGCAGCCAAGGAATCTGTGGATAGATATTTACTCATGATACGATTCGTATCACAATACATCATTTTTAATGTAGATATGACGGCACTTCTGTAATTCGTCAGATATTTTAATAAAACAAGTTTAACAACAATAAATTAAGGTCATTCATAACTTGAATGCTTTGAGAATTATTGTATTGACTAGAAAACTGTAGCGTCTTCATTCATAACTTGAATGCTTTGAGAATTATTGTATTGAATAGAAAACTGTAGCGTCTTTTAAAGTTATCTGTGATGACTTGGCGTCAAGCTTCGACATGTTTATTTTTTAAAGATAAAACTAAATATCGAAAACGAACCGTAAATCAACGATACGGCCTCTTTTTGTATCGTATATCGAACTGTTTTCAAGAATCACGGTGAATTGAGACCTGCAGTGAATCTTGACATCACTATTCTTCAAGCATGTCATAAAAAAACATGTATGTCATGACAAGCATGAAAGTAGGGAGTTAATCATAGCCTATGCATTGATGAAATTATATTTCACAGATTTTTTTGCTCTCACTCAGCACTTATAAAGATGCACCAAGGTCATTTGTGAAAGGTCAATGACAAGGTTTAAAGAATTGGTAAAAATCATATAAAAACTGTAGCCAAAATCTGCATATACAAAATCTGCATCTGAACAATGTTGAAAAGAATCATCGCCCATTTTTAAACTAAAAGCTTGAGTTTTAATATCGACTATGTGTATCTTCAAATCTTCCCTTATCATTAAAACATTGTATCAAATATTTTGATTATTAATTGTAATTAAGTTTATTGCTGCAGGGAAAATGCTTGTTAGTAGTCACAATATCCTGATAATTCTTCAGCTTCTAAAAGATTGATAACAAATAAAACAAGTAAATAACCTTTGCATTTACAGTCAGAGCTCCATGATCAGCAGAGTGAGTGTGACAGACTACGGCAACAAACAAATACTCTAACCATGGATCTGGAGTCGTGCCGTGTCCAGCTGACGGCAGCCAAGGAATCTGTGGATAACCTCAAACAAGACAAGGGTGCCATATATCAAGGTAGGATACATTGAAATTCACTGTTAATGTTTAACTTAGTCAACTTGATATTGAATCTCGTAAGATTAAGCATCACCACTATAAACTGTTTATTATCAACCTACATGTATGTAATATCTTTCCTCTTTATATTTATTACTTTAATAGTTTCAGTCTAGATATCCTTATTGGTCGTTAAAATTTCAATATTGAGATAAATACTGTATACAGATTTGAATTTGCTCATTCAGTGAAAATAAGATTTGAATGAAAATTATAAATATATAATCATCTTTTCCATTTATTACTACATGTAAATTCTTCAACCTTGTTGAATTATATTTCTCAATCACCAACTTCTGAGTAATTATTTTACATAACTTCACAGAATATGACAGTATGTGTCGACGACTGAGTGAAAAAGACCAGAAAATACAGGAACTTCAGGAGAAGAATGAAGTCATGGTCAGAGAGATGCAGCAAGAATTCTCTCAGCAGCAAAGCACACTGGAGAAGGAGAAAACCTCCACAGAAAGGCAGCTAGATAAAGCCAAGTGAGGGTTATAATGTTATAGAGAATAGCTAAAGGTCATTGGTGACACCTAATCACATTTTGCCTGCTACAGAAGTAAAATGGCTAGCACTTTTGTAGGCTTTATGTCAACTTTTGGAAGTGACAACTCTCGTACTTTATATCAATAGACAGACAAAGTACATGTTCTATGATTAGAAAAGAAATTCCATGGAAATATAAGAATGTTATTACAGTTATTTCACTCAAGTGGCCACACCCTTTATAATGAATGATTGTTTAAAAACAAAATTTAGTAATGAAATCAGTATATATATTTATATTGTTAAGTAGCCATCCATTTATTTGCTAAGGACAGCACTTTAATAATTAGTTGATATGTGCTTATGGTCATTCTACTTGAATGTGCCGTAATGAAATGCCCAAAGTTGAAACCTGTTTGAACTGACATGCGGGATTAGTGTTACCTTTCCTCTTTTGTTTGTAATTACCTTAATTACCTTCAGATACATGCTTAGGTAATATCCTAAGAAACATTGTTCCTTTTAAATTCTACTTTGTAATCTAAAAGGGTTTTCTTAAATATGTTGTTTTCGTATATAACCAGCAGGTTATCATTAGTGTAAGAATATTAAGATATAACACTGTTTTACAGGGAGCAAATCACTGTACTCAATGAAGAGATGAAACAGAAAGATTTACAGTTATCAACGTTTGGAAAAACTCTGGCGGAACTAGATGATGTCACAAAGTAAGCTTGTGGAATTTCCTTTACTCCATTTACTATTTTAAGTAAACTCAAAGGATTACAGGTGTTCCATCAGTGAAGAAAAGTGTATTAAAAAGAGTTTACCTTGATCTGACAAGATTTTGTCAAGTTAAAGTTACATGTGTGTTTAGTTGAAATTGTAAGAAAAGAAATTAAATAAATTCAGAACTCAATTAAATTTTTTTTTGGACTCTGTTGAATGAAAATCTTTGCTGATAGTAGTAATTGTTTAAAAGACAGAAAAATGAGCTTGCGTTACATGTGTCACGGGCAGAGAAGACATCAGGAGACTCCAAAATTGTAGTGGATGGTCAGAGAGACGAAATCATGTCCTTACAGGAGACAATATCACGCATGCAGGTAATAACTTTAATATATATTGTATATATATACCATCTTGAATACTTGTTTACATGTGTATGCACAACCATTGTAATTTACAGACATTATTATTTTATGTTTTAAAGCAGAATTCTGCTTCAAATTTTACCAGAACCCTTGATTTAGGCCTTCAGAATTCTGTTTTTTTCATGGTCTTTGTTTGTGAAAATTATTATTTATGATTCCCTTCAGATTTTTTGTTTTTCTATGGAATCTTATAGAAATTCACTTAGATTATATGTCTTTCTGTTGCAATGCAAATATTTTCACTAGACAGGACAAGCCAAATTACTGAATTTTCAAGAGTCAAACGTCATATTTAGAATCAAGGTCACATTTTAAATTGTCAATTGACTTATCACTCTAGAAGTGAAGGTTGAGGTCATGTCTAATGTCAACTTTTCTGTGTTCAAAAGATTTTTTTTTGGTGTTTTAGTCGATTGTTTCTAAAAAAATCGTAGATCAAATTTTTCAAATTTAATGCCTATAATGGTTATTTTCACCTATTCATGTTATGTACAATGCATACTTGTTTATACATGTAGAAATCATATAGCTGAACTTGAACAGACTTGAGATCAAACAGCTAGTTAAGGTCACGGTCACCTTCAAGGTCAAAATTACACATTTAGATAAGCATTAAAGTATGCAACATTTGTGCTTTTGTTCAATTTAGTTAAGTTTATGAAGTCAAGGTTATTTTAAAAATCATAAACCTATATGTATATGTACAATATCATATGTTTTGTGTGCCAGGAGATTCAATCAAAGATACAAGTAGAGAAATCCAAACTTGAGGAGGAGTTCAGAGAATCTGAGTCAGTGCACGCCAGTCAGGTACAGGAACTGAACCAGACAATCTCCACACTAAGGAGTCATAGTGAAGGAGAGAAAATCTACCTCAAGGACAATCTATCACAGGTAAATGATGGGAGCTGTTGGTCTACATGTACATGTTATATCTGATCACTCAGAAAATATATCATCCACAATAATAGTGTTTTACACTGATGGAATTTAATATACAGTATCATAATTTATACTCCATACTAATCCACTCAATGACATATTCAAGTTATATATCAAAACACTTTTTACCTTGGCCAATCAGGCTAAGATTTAAACTCTCTACTACCTTGAAATTGAATCTGCAAATAATCTAATTGTTCAGTTTTAAATCTTATTACATGTATAAAAATTCACCCGTTATGTGTTAATTTTTATACTGAATTTCTTTGTTTCATTCACATAGTCACAGAATCGCCTGCAGTCTATAGAGAGTAGTTTAGCCTCTGCCATAGAATCGAGGGATAAACTTCAGGTCAGCAATAGGACACTGGAGCGCTCCCTGGAGGACACTAAAGGAGAACTTCAGGATAAGATAACTCTACTCAAGGTAGCAGAGCAGAGAGCTGAAACATTACAGACACAGCTAAATGAGAGCAGGAAAGACAGAGTAAGATATTTACATAATTATAGATAGTGTAGAAGAGAAAAATGTCTATTAGCTTATTTATACAGAAATAGCACAAATCAATATACATGTACATGTAACAGTATGACACAATTTTTTTTTCATTTGACTTTTATGAAAGATGAATATTTGTTTTAAAGTTTTTGACAGAAGAAAAGTTAAATACGATCCAGTATGAGCATTCTAAAGCTGAGAAAGAATTGCGAACAGAAAAAGAGAAATCCAAGCAATACCAGGAGAAGGTCCAGGAACAAGAAGCTGTGTCATACAGTAATGAAATGACGGCAAAATCAAAACAGGAGCAAGTAGACATCCTACAAGGAGAGATCACTAAACTCAAACAGATCATCGACAATCAGAAACAACAACTTGGTGGCCGGCTCAAAAAATCTACTGTAGAATTCAAACAACAAATGTAAGTTTCATTTGGACTTCTTAGTAAAACAGTGGAGATTTTCCTGAAAAGTAGTCATTATTTTAGATTTCGAACTTTCATTAATCCTCATTCTGTGATTTATCATAAACTGTTGACAATGACGGTCTTGCAGTATACATGTATATAAAATGTGTAGATATTTTATGAGTACTTGAGTTTGAATTGTACTATGTTTTCAGAGAGTTGATGGAGACGGAGCGTAGTCAAATTGTACAGCAGAATCAGCAGTTACAGTTAGACCTAGAACGTGCTAGAGACCAAATACAACTCAAAAATAAAGAAAACCTGAAGGTATCCTGTATTGGAACTTAAATTTGGTTATTTATACATTTATAGTCAAAGGAGGCATGAACATGCAGTAGTTTCAAAAATGGAACAGTTCTCTTAATTATTTATTCTTTGAAAACATCTTTATATGGATATCCAGTAAAATATGAATTACTGTCCTGTTCACTAAATCCAGAGCACCCTGTTTGGGCAATTTATTCTGTCGTCTGAAGAATTTTGATATAAATTATTGTTTCCGAGAATTGACCTCCTTTAGTCGTAACTGGAAATTAACTTCAACTTACCCTATCAGCTGCCTTCAAACCGCAATATGAAAAAATAAAATGTCTACAGGAAATTCCCATGTTAATTTCAACCCCCGCCATATTGTTCCCCGTGTCAACAATAGTAAACAGTGACATCATGTCACGTCACGCATTTTCAGCGATTATACTATAGAAAATACCCGTAGACTTTTGATTTTCCGTCCTATTTCTAACTTAGCTGACGCACATCCAAAACAATGGTATTTTCTGTTACGATGAAAGGAGTACTATAAACTTGATATCCTTTTGGAAGATGACATTATCATATTTTAGAGAAAACCGGGAAAACAGGGTGCTCTGGAATTAGTGAACAGGACAGTAGAAGGCAATGACAAATTGTTTGTCAGATATGATAGGAAATTATTCTGCCTATTGTCCACATCAAAATGGATCTGTTTTGTGAAAGGTCTGAAGGTAAAATATGAGAATACTAGTAACTAGTTCATTTTCGACTTTCTGGACCTAGATTTTATACCTGTAGACACAAGACATCACATCATTTGACAAATTAAAAATTTCTCTGACTGAATTACTAGAAATTCATCTATTCCACTTTCAGCTTCAAGAAGAGATGTTGGTATTTGAGGAGCAGATTCGTGAGAAAACTCAAAAACTGAAACATGCAGAGGATACACTAAAGGCCGAAGAAGATCTACAGTCAAGATTAAGTTCTAAGTAAGAATTCAATATGTGAGAATGGGTGTTAACATTTACATATGTATAGTCAGTTTTTCCTTTTGGTCAATATTTGTAGATCAAATTCTGATTTTGAAAGTTTCTCTCTGAATACATGTATCTTTTGATGAAATATGTTCTGGAAGTCTTCAAAGGTGACAACAAAATAGTAGATACATGTAGCTTAAACAATTTAAAACCCATGATAAAAATATAAATCTGGAAAAATTAGTCCTATGCAGTTTACAGTTTAATTTTAAAAGGGCACTAACCATCTATATGTATAATTCTCCATATAATTGTTAATCAGTTAGGACATTTAGAGATTCTCTTAAAACAGGAATATGGTCATTGTTTTTCAGCCTGTTTTCAAAATGGCAGCCATATTATTATGCTATTCTCATGCCAAAACTATTATAGGTATCAAGCCCAAGAGGATGAACTTAAACAATTGAGGACATTCTTGACGAAGAAAGCAGAGGAGTCTGGTGATGCCGAAAAAGTCATGTGGTTTGTACATCAGCTCATCAGTTGCTCATATTGTTGAAAATAAAGTGCAAGATAATGTTGTCTCTACTTACCTACATGTATTTGTGGTTATAAGCATAAAACCCTTCATCTATGAGATTTGACTACTTGGTTTACAGGCAAGAAATGAACAAGGTTATACAGGAGATGAGTCGTCAGATGGCCTCGCACTTTGATACACAGAAATCACCGGAGAAAATAGTAGACAAAGAGCAAGTGTCCAAGGTGGTCAAGAAATGTAAACGTCAGATCAGTGACCTTGAAACTGACCTTAACACAGAGAGAGCTCTCCACCAGATAACACGTACCTCCCTACAGGCATTAGAAGAGGATTGTCAGAGACTCAGGAAGCAGTTCCATGCCATGAAACGTCGTGATCATGCCACTGACAAGTAAGTTATTTTCATAGTAGTTTTAACATTGAAAATTTCTGAAAGGGAGTCAAGTGTTATAGTCATTTTATAATCGCTGCTAGAAAATGTTACATGCATATGTCATGGTGGATTATCTCTGACATCACATCAGAAATATTTCAACTGTTGTCCAAGTTTCTGGTTACTACATGTATATTGTATACTTAGCTCTGATTGATTTCTTCAGACAAATGAGGATGGGTAAGTGTAAAACACGAGTAATGTAAATCTGTTGTATGGAAAGCCAAATTAACAGAAACTCAAATAATTAGAGAGCTCTTCAATGAATTAAAGAGCTCTTTAAAATAATTGAAGAGCTCTTCAATTAATTACAGAGCTCTATAAAAGAATTGAAGAGCTCTCTAATTCAATTATAGAGCTCTTTAATTCATACATGTATATTGCCGATTATTATAATTAGAGAGCTCTTCAATTCTTTTACAGAGCTCTTTAATCCTTTTCAGAGCTCTATAATTCAATAAAAGAGCTCTATAATTCTTTTAGTGAGCTCTTCAATTGTAATAGAGAGCTCTGTAAAAGAATTAAAGAGCTCTTTAAAAGGGACATATCCATATTATGATTAAAGAGCTCTCTAAAAGAATTATAGAGCTCTTTAATTGAATTAATGAGCTCTGTAAAACAATTGAAGAGCTCTTTAATTAAATTAAAGAGCTCTCTAATTACAAAAATCGGTTTTGTATGAATTAAAGAGCTCTATAATTGTATTAGAGAGCTCTTCAATTCTCTTATAGAGCTCTAATTAATTGAAGAGCTCTTTAATTCTTTTAAAGAGCTCTTTAATTCACATATTTATTGCGCTCATTAAAAGAATTTAAGAGCTCTCTAATTGTATTATTGAGCGCAATAAAACAATTATTGCCCTCTTTAATTCATTTATTGCACTCAGTAATAAAATTAGAGAGCTCTTTAATTCATTTATTGCGCTCAATAAATGATGCGAATTAAAGAGCTCTTTAAAAGAATTAGAGAGCTCTCTTATTGTATTTATGAGCGCAATAAAAGAATTAAAGAGCGCAATAATAGAATTAAAGAGCTTTTTAATTAGTCCCCTACCGGCAACGCCGAAGGGGACTCTTAGTTTCCTCTCGGTCTGTCTGTCTGTCCGTCCGTCCGTCTGTCTGTCCGTCTGTCCCATTTTCAGTTTTCTGGACTTTTTTTCGCTGTTTTTGCATATATTGAACTCATTTTTGGTATGTGGATATATCTCAATGTGATACAGATCAAGTTTGAGTTTGCTTTTGATTGACCTAATTTTACAAGAGTTATGGCCCTTGGACATAGCAAATTTTATGAAAAATTCAGTTTTCCGGACTTTTTTCCGCTGTTGTTGCATATATTGAACTCATTTTTGGTATGTGGATATATCTCAATGTGATACAGATCAAGTTTGAGTTTGCTTTTGATTGACCTAATTTTACAAGAGTTATGGCCCTTGGACATAGCAAATTTTATGAAAATTTCAGTTTTCCGGACTTTTTTCCGCTGTTGTTGCATATATTGAACTCATTTTCGGTATGTGGATAAATCTCAATGTGATACAGATCAAGTTTGAGTTTGCTTTTGATTGACCTAATTTTACAAGAGTTATGGCCCTTGGACTTAGCAAATTTTATGAAAATTTCAGTTTTCCGGACTTTTTTCCGCTGTTGTTGCATATATTGAACTCATTTTCGGTATGTGGATAAATCTCAATGTGATACAGATCAAGTTTGAGTTTGCTTTTGATTGACCTAATTTTACAAGAGTTATGGCCCTTGGACATAGCAAATTTTATGAAAAATTCAGTTTTCCGGACTTTTTTCCGCTGTTGTTGCATATATTGAACTCATTTTTGGTATGTGGATATATCTCAATGTGATACAGATCAAGTTTGAGTTTGCTTTTGATTGACCTAATTTTACAAGAGTTATGGCCCTTGGACTTAGCAAATTTTATGAAAATTTCAGTTTTCCGGACTTTTTTCCGCTGTTGTTGCATATATTGAACTCATTTTCGGTATGTGGATAAATCTCATTGTGATACAGATCAAGTTTGAGTTTGCTTTTGATTGACCTAATTTTACAAGAGTTATGGCCCTTGGACTTAGCAAATTTTATGAAAATTTCAGTTTTCCGGACTTTTTTCCGCTGTTGTTGCATATATTGAACTCATTTTCGGTATGTGGATAAATCTCAATGTGATACAGATCAAGTTTGAGTTTGCTTTTGATTGACCTAATTTTACAAGAGTTATGGCCCTTGGACTTAGCAAATTTTATGAAAATTTCAGTTTTCCAGACTTTTTTCCGCTGTTGTTGGATAAATTGAACTCATTTTTGGTATGTGGATATATCTCATTGTGATACAGATCAAGTCTGAGTTTGCTTTTGATTGACCTAATTTTACAAGAGTTATGGCCCTTGGACTTAGCAAATTTTATGAAAATTTCAGTTTTCCGGACTTCTTTCCGTTGTTGTTGGATAAATTGAACTCATTTTTGGTATGTGGATATGTCTCAATGGGATACAGATCAAGATTGAGTTTGCTTTAGATTCAAGTATTTTGACAAGAGTTATGGCCCTTGGACTTAGCAAATTTTATGAAAATTTCAGTTTTGCGGACTTTTCTTCAGTTCTATTGCAAATAATGCACTGATTTTTGGTAAATGAATACATCTCAGTGTGATACAGACCAAGTTTGAGTTTGGTTTCCATTGGCCTATTTTTACAGGAGTTATGGCCCTTTGACTTAGCAAATTTCATGAAATTTGCAGTTTTCCGGACTTTTTCTTGCCCGTTATTGCATATAATGAACTGATTTTTTGTATGTGAATACATTATAGTGTGATGTAGATTTGAATTTCATTTAGATTGACTAATTTTCACAAGAGTTATGGTCCTTGGACTTAGCAAATTTCCTGAATTCAGTTTCTCAGACTTTTCTTGGCTGTTGTTGCAGATGATTAACTGATGAACAGAGATGCAAGTCATAAATTTATGCCGCCGGTAGGGGACTTATATCGCACAGCGATCATTGCATTTTTGAATTATAGAGCTCTCTAATTCTTTTAAAGAGCTCTTTAATTAATTGAAGAGCTCTCTAATTATTTGAGTTTCTGTTAATTTGGCGTTCCATACTGTTGGTGCTGGTTAGTGCAGTGTAAATATATGGTACAAACTTTGGGAATGTCTTGTCTTGTATGAAATCATAAATTGTTACATTTATGTGTTTGTATCTACATGTACTGTAAGTGAAAGAAGTTCTTAACAAGGGCAGTTTTGGAGGTATATTAATTTGTGAGTTCCAGACTACAGACAGACTTCTTTGTGTTTGTCAATGTGATATTTTTTTTTTTCATTTAATAAATATTTATTGTTGTAATGATATTTCTCATAGGAAATACAAGAACCGTATGGAGGCCATCAATGAGATCATAGCACGCTCCCAAACTCAAGCTCAGGCCATGTTAGCAGCAGGCGGGCAGTTTGAAGAGACCCTACGCAGTTTGACCACGCCTATAAACACTCCGAGGGGTATTGATTACGGAGGCAGAGTGTCTCCAGATTCCTCTGTAGCCAGTGACTTTTCCTTTAATAGTATAGGACCGTCCGTCATTCCCCCATATAATCCATCGTCACCAAGAAAGCAATAATAAAAGAAGTTTACATTCCAATCAGAATCAGTGGAACTACATTTCATTAAGGCAATAACAGAATTTGTTTCTGAGATTCCATAGTTATAGATTTGTTACATGTCCGTCTTTGTACCATAGTGTTCATTCCGTCCGTGTCTCGTCTGTCAAGGCAATAGTGTTGTTTACTCAAAAGTATTGCAATAATTTTCTAACCATTTTTTTGTTTTGTAATTGTAGAACTTGGTCAGGGATTAATTTTCTCTTCTTTTCAGCCTCCAAATGCCATAGAATCATAATCATTAAAATGTAACTTAAAAGTAGAATAGTTATGGTAAAGGTCTATCTAGTCGAATTTCATCTCGGACTTTGTTTTCAGCATCTCACTTCCGTCCATAATTATAAGTACAATATTTATTTATAACTCAGTATTACAGCCATTATTTATGAGCCAAGTGTAAGTAGAAACAGAGAGGCAGTCTACTTATAACTACCCTGTGATATTATCCACTTATTTTGCTAGTAAGATATATTTACGTGTACATTTTCTCATCATATCTGAGTATCCAATACATCAAAATGCCATAAAACTCTCATAATAATTCAGATGAATTTGATCATTTGAACGATCTTATATATGTTATTTGTATTTTTGCAATTTAATCAAATTTCCTTTACTGGAAATATGGATTATATTTTTCAAGAAAGTCAAAGGAAAAGTCTATGGAAATTTCGTTTTGCTCAGTAATTAATATTTATGATAATTTTTTTGTGGGTGCAAGATGGTATTTTTAAACTCTTCCATTAATATCTTGAAGTAATGTCAAAATATATGTTGTCCACAAATTCACAACTGTGATAGCACCTGATCACCATGGAAACAATCATGAGGTCATTCTTTATTTCATTCCAGATGTTGTGATGTCATTTTATACCTTATTTATTTACACTGTTAAGATATATTTACACCTAATAATGTTACACTATATACATATATTATTATGCAATTAAATGGTATCTAACAAATTAACTTTAAGATTCCTTATTTGTAATCTGATGGATACTGTTAACAGGGAACTGTTTATACCCATTTTATTGCTACCTGCAACACAAGAGCAACATACATATATGTTGATAACTTTGTGTCTGTCCGTTTATATGGCTATAACTTATACTTGTATCAAACTTATAGGAATGGTTAAGTATGATACTTGACACCCAGTAAAGGTCAAGATCATGCTACAAACCTGTTCACAAACAGTTTAGTTTGACCTATGGTCTGAGGGCAAATTCACTACTGGCTATATGTAATTGTATAATTATGAAGAACTTGCAGTCACATCCATAATGTGCGTGTCTCTTGACCTTGGTTCAAAATTCAAATAATGATGTGTTAAAATGACAGGTAAATCAAAGCAACACTGAAATATTTCAAGAATTTCTGTGTTTACTAACTTTATAAGCACATGTATCAGAAAAATATGAATTTATTTAAACTTGTAAAATATAGTTTAAAAATCATCCTGTTTTAAAGGTACAGTATACATTAACAACAATTGAAGCATTTCAATGATGCATTTACATGTATGTTGAGGAAATGATGTATTAGAACAAGACTGATTATTTTACTATCAGTATGATTGCAGAGTTTTGATATGACGCTACATTGTACATCCTTGCTGTAGAAGCAAGTTTATTTCTGATGCATCGGTAAGCCTGCAGCATTTTAATAGATGTATTATTAACATGTATCTCGTCATTCTCGTGCATGCGTCCTCTAATCGCATCAGTTTGTGTCGATCTTCTGTTACCTCTTGATGTATTTAGAGAGGCTCTACCATCACTTCATTTATGTCTCGGAGTGTCGGATGCTGAATCCTTGCAAGTCCCTTGTCTGTATCCACTATATGTACCAATCAGTTAGTACTGCAGTGCTTTCCTCAAAGAACTGGTACCGCAGTGCTTTCCTCCAAGACAGTCTTTATGCACATATACATGTATATAGTGAGATAAAGGCAGTATGTGGTCCCCTCTGATATTGTATAATATACAGCTATATATAGTGAGTTCTATCACTGTCTACACTCCTCATGGAGGGGATTAAACGATCGGGTGTCTCTCCACACTGGAGGAAGAGTACCTTGTAAATGTTTGCCACACTTCACACATGGAGCTGAGAATAAAGTCTTGTAGTGAGTGAGCCACATCTGAAAATATTTACAAGAGAAATTTATCTTTAGCATAAAAACATCATTAGATAACAAACCAGATCTATATGGTACATGTGTGCCTTAAGGCGACAGAAATTTAATTTTTTGGTTTACGGATTTTATTTTTTTTAAAATAGGGTAGGAGGAGGGAATAAAAATAAATTAAAAATCCATAAATTTCAACATTTCATGTTTTGTGCCATGATTACAATCTTAATTCAGTTTGTTTATCATATGTTTTCAAAGCCGCATTCTCTAAAACACTTGCAAGATAAAGATTAAGTGAAAATGGAAAGTAATAACCAGTAATTCGGATGAGTGGAAAAAAAATGTACAATCAGTTCATTTTATTTTTTTTTTCCAGTTGTAAAATTAGGGTCGGCGGATCCGTAAAACTAAGAATTAAATTTCTGTCGCCTAATTATGTTCAAACTCCTAATGTATCACTGATCTGAGGTATAATCGTATTGCTATGATATCAACTAAAAATCCAATTTATGTTATCAAGGCTATTGCAATAACTTAGGTTTAAATCTTGTATTCAATCTATCCTTATACAAAAAGCAAAAAGATTCTTCAGGGTCAAGTTAACCCAAGCCTGAGGACAAATTAAAATGGAGAATTCCTCCAACTTTGTGTTGTGTACAACATATAATCATTCAGTGAGATCAATAAGGAGCATTAACAGAGTGTGTAATTCCAAATTATTGTCCGGTCTGTATTCTCTATTTTGAGGGAAAACTTTGTGATAGGTTACTATTAAAAAATGTATGAACGTAACACTCCCATTTCCTTTTCAAAAATAATCAATGGCAGCTATGCACAGTCTGGCATCCTTTCACAACAGATAATACTTGAAGCAAGGTGTACAGGAACATGAATGTACATGTATGTATCTATATTAGACAAAGACAAACTTCCTACTAAATGTTATGAAATTCTCTAATGTCATTGAGGAGGTGTTGAAAATAAGTCTGCCAATCTTATCCTTTTGTAATCAACTTGTATGATGACTTGATTACTTCCTGTTCATTTTTGCAAGACTCTGTGAAGTTGATGTAAAGGCAGTAAAAACTGAAGAAATAAGCACATTCAGAGAACTGTTTTGTCCTCACTTTTTGTCACAATAGCTGGTCAAGGTCGCACAGTCAAAAGAGAAAAGTTTTTTCACAGGGAATCATATCATATCATATTGATGTCAACAGTAAGGTCTTGTCATATGGAATACCCATGTAAAATTGAAAGTCCCATCACTTACCATTCAAAAGTAATGCCCAAGGATAAAGATTTTTAAAAGTAGGTCAAACTTCAAGGTGAAGAATTTTGGCATCAATAGCCCTATCATTTACCATTCAAATGCTATGCCCAAGGTTACAGTTTTTGTGATTGACAGACAGTGAAAAGCTAGACAGATATATGAAAAGGATTTAATGTCCCACACTTTCACAAAAACAGGGGACAAAAACTTGACATACGAAACTGGATGTGAAACAATTAATAGATGCAATATAGATGACAGACACTGGTGTTACACAGAAGGCCCATGAGATACAGCTGAATTCGAATATTTTTGTGATTAGATCAACTTGACATTTTTTCAAATTTCATCTCTTTTCTTTCAGTATTGACTTTTGCCCATAGATATTAGAGAAAAATACTCTTTCATGTTCTTCTATGAAAGATACATCGTTTCCACCCTCATGGTCTCAAAATTTTGCAAAACCCTTGATAAGCCTCAGGTTTTACATGATTTTAAGACCCCTCATGTGGAACCGATGTACATGTATCTCTCATAAAAGGCCATGAAAGAGTCTTATAATCAATAACCTTTAGAATTAAAGACAGACAAGTACATGTAATACATAATTTTAGAAAGGTTAAGAAAAAATGAGTTGTGAATTCAATAGGTACATTACCAGGAAAGATCTTAGACTGAGGTCAGGTAGCTGTGGATGATAGAAATGGATAGTTGCTGCTGTCACCAGATCGGTAACCTACAAAATTTTTGTTCATTTAGTATGTGAATATGATTCATAAATATCTAAGAAAAATTTTGATTATATGCACATCAAATGTGACATTAGTGAAATTAAAAATGCATGTAATTATTTTTAATAATGTAATACTGGTGATTTATCTAATTTCAATACAAACAGGTATCAGCTTACCTTGTTGAAAACTTGGTATCTCGACTTTGACCAAATATCAAGCTGTAAGGTGAAACACAATAATACATGAACAAATACCCTAAAGTTTGTGTATTTCACATCACGGTCATCATTCTGTTACAATTTCAAGTTATCATAAATTGTACAGATTATCAAGAAATAATTATTTCCTACATTGATGAGCTTTCTTATTCAATTTGTGCAAAAGTTGTAATAATATATATTTATATAATATATATTTTATACTACATGTATTTATAGTATTATTATAAATATAAGAGCCCTTCTGAGTGTACATGTGAATCATCCAATGCATGTTCCTTACAAATAGGTTTTCATATTGGTGTTCATGTTATTACATTATTCTTCCTTTAACATGTGAATAGAGAAAAACTTACTTTGCCATCTTCATTAACAAAATCTTCATTAAAAGCCTTGATTGATACATACTCCATTAGGAGACCTCGTAACACTATAACACCTCTTAATGTCTTTGTTAGAGTTATCTGAAAGGGCATCATGATCTAATTACTTTGTATCACTGTACATGTATTTGTACAGGCTAGAACTTTCTACAAAAAGAAGAATAAATATATGTACATACAGACAACATTACACACTGTATTATTATTATTTTTTTTTTTTTCATTTTTTTACATATATATGCAATGCATGTATACACCATTTACACATTATTATAATATGTTATTTAAAGTTTTAAATAGTTGTTTGCTACAGATCTCTCTCTTTCTTTTTCTCTCTATATCTCTCTCTCTCTCTTTCTCTCTAGTTAACAATACAATGTAAGTCTTTGGTGTTTATCTTTTGTATGATATGAAAAAAAAAACAAACAAACAAAAAGACAAAATTTTTTAAGTAAGTAAATGAGGTTTAGGTTCTATCTTCAAAAATATTTTCTAAATCTTTCCAAATTAAACTAAAAGCATGTGACCTTTCTCCTTCTGTACAATATTTCTTCTGTATCATAGTTGATTCTAAGATATTTCTTAAAAACTGACGAACATGGCTGTTTACCTTGTTTTGAGCAATTATAGATGTATTTTTTTGTCCACAATTTAATTAAATTAAAAGCAATGTGAGGTAAAGAATGATTTTTTCCAAAAAGAATCTCTTTGAGAGTAAAAGTTATAAATAGATTATAATTATTTTTAAGACAAGTTAAAAGTCATGTTTGTAAAACATTAATGCCCCCCTACCCCTTCTGTGATTAAAGTCCGTCACAACTTGATACTTGATTTTCATTTGATGTGTCTGTACACAAAATTTCATTTCAATATGTGAATCCACTCCAGAGGTATTGAACACAAACTGATGTCGTGGACCGACCGACGGACCAATAGACAGAAAGTCAAGCAGCGGCAAAGCAATATGTCCCCTCTTCTTCAAAGGGGGCATAAAAATTTTTGATTGAACCCAAATAAGAACATAGATTTTTATTTGATGTGTCTGAAAACAAAATTTCATTTCAATATGTAACTCCACTCAAGAGATATTGAACGGAAACCCTGAAATTTTGGTATTTTTCGAAGTGCAAGGGGCATAACTCTGTCAAAATTTTGTTCATCGGACCTAAATATGAACTTGACCTAGTAGATTTTCATTTGATGTGTCTGTATACAAAATTTCATTTCAATATTTAACTCCACTCAAGAGATATTGAACAGAAACCCTGAAGTTTTGGTATTTTTCACATGGCAAGGGACATAACTCTGTCCAAATTTTTTTGATCGGCCCTAAATATGAACTTGACCTAGATTTTCATATGATGTGTCTGTATACAAAATTTCATTTCTATATGTAACTCCACTCAAGAGATATTGAAACCCTGAAATTTTGGTATTTTTTGAAGTGCAAGGGGCATTACTCTGTCAAAATTTTGTTGATTGGACCCAAATAAGAACTTGACCTAGATTGTCATTTGATGTATCCGTATACAAAATTTCATTTCAATTTGTAACTCCACTCAAGAGATATTGAACGGAAACCCTGAAATTTTGGGGTTTTTTTTCGAAGCGCAAGGGGCATAACTCTGTCAAAATTTTGTTGATCGGACCCAAATATACACTTGACCTAGATTTTCATTTGATGTGTCTGTTTACAAAATTTCATTTCAATATGTAACTCCACTCAAGAGATATTGAACAGAAACCCTGAAACTTTGGTATTTTTCGAAGTGCAGGGGGCATAACTCTGTCAAATTTTTTTCGATCGGACCTTAATACAAATTTGACCTGGATTTTCATTTGATGTGTCTGTATACAAAATTTCATTTCAATATGTAACTCCATTTAAGAGATATTGAACGGAAACCCTGAAATTTTGGTATTTTTCGAAATGCAAGGGGCATAACTCTGTCAAAATCTTTTTGATCGGACCCAAATATGAACTTGACCTAGATTTTTGTTTTATGTGTCTGTATACAAAATTTCATTTCAATATGTGAATCCATTCCAGAGATATTGAACGGAAACCCTGAAATTTTGGTATTTTTCGAAATGCAAGGGGCATAACTCTGTCAAAATTTTTTTGATGTGACCCAAAAATCATTTAATTTCCATTGTCATTTTCAAGAAACGAAGATTCTGATTGGCTGAGAAATTTTGTTGATACATCGATCAACACAATTTTTCACGGAAGTCTATTTATAGCACTATTTTTAGAACCTGGGGTTCCCTCAAACACGAATGAACTCGTTGCTGAAAATACAATTTGTAGATGTTTGCTTATCAATTCAAGGGTACCATTTCTTTTCTACTTACTCAAAAATTAACAGTGCTTGTAGAATTTGGTCAAACTAGTCCTTATTCCAAAGATATAGAGAGACGATCGTTCGCTGTTTGAATCATGGCGGCTGCCATAACTTGTTTTGGCAGACGTATCACTGCGAAACCTTCCGACTTCCGAAATATAGTGCGGTGATTGATTGTTTTTAGATCCAAGAAAACAGTCTGTTTTCTATAATACAATGATAAGAAATGAATCTTATATTTTTTCTGTTGATGCAGGTATCACCCGAAAAATTGGACAGAAAACTTTTGCATCAACGCGCTACGCGCATTGATGCAGTTTTCTGTCCAATTTTTCGGGTGATACCTGCATCAACAGAAAAAATATAAGATTCATTTCTTAAATAAACTTGACCTAGATTTTTGTTTGATGTGTCTGTATACAAAATTTCATTTCAATATGTGAATCCATTCCAGAGATATTGAACGGAAACCCTGAAATTTTGGTATTTTTCGAAATGCAAGGGGCATAACTCTGTCAAAATTTTTTTGATGTGACCCAAAAATAAACTTGACCTAGATTTTTGTTTGATGTGTCTGTATACAAAATTTCATTTCAATATGTAACTCCATTCAAGAGATATTGAACAGAAACCCTGAAATTTTGGTATTTTTCGAAATGCAAGGGGCATAACTCTATCAAAATTTTTTTGATCGGACCCAAATATGAACTTGACCTAGATTTTTGTTTGATGTGTCTGTATACAAAATTTCATTTCAATATGTGAATCCATTCCAGAGATATTGAACGGAAACTGATTTTGCGGACCGACCGACATACCGACCGACAGACCGACCGACCGACCGACCGACAGCGGCAAACCTATATGTCCCCTCTTCTTCGAAGGGGGGCAGGGGTTATTCTGGCTGCTGCCATGCATGAGAGAATTCTCTCACTCGTTTTAATTGAATGAGAGAATTTGAAAAACAATGAGAGAGTTTGTACTTAAAGTACACTGTTTACCCTGTTTTAATTACTTGTATCAAGCGTCATTTTCTGCGGTATTTAGGAGTTTGATTTGTGAAAATAAGACGCCACGAACAGCGTTATATATATGTCATCAATATTCTACTGTTTTTATCTTTATAAATATAATATAATGACATATAAGGTATTACTGATGCACATACATGTGAACAGTCCTTCAGCGAGAGGACTAAATCTCCCGAAGAAACAAGGATCCTCCCGATTGAAAATAGTCTTCCCGACGAAAACGAAAATCCTCCAGATGAAATGCAAAATCCCTAGTTGTGTATAATACTATTACGTTACGCATTACGCTGATTGTAGTGACCAGTTAATCAATTTTCAAAACAATTCAGTAAATGCTAATAATTATACAGGTGACAGATACAATGTAGATACAAGAAATTAGCACGGCGTTCTCTACACCGTCATGGGTATTCATCTGCCCGGGGACGTTATAACCAGTACATATGCATGTCGTAGACGCAGCGTAGTAGGGCACTGTCCATGTCCAGTAATAATTCTCGTAAAAGTGCAAAGAAGTCGAAATCATCAGTTGGACAATTTACAGGACAGGGAAGGCCATGCGACATAGTCCGATTCCGATAAAAAATGGCCCGTTAAATCAGCAACTCGCTGCGCCCTGGGGTGCACATTATTCTACGGTGACCGTGTCCACTTTCGGCTTTTTAATCTATCTCTCGTATTTACGTTGTACATAGGAATCTGCTCACTCGAGATGTACAATATTGATTTTTCTCCAACATTTAAATCTCCAACGTCCACTTACTTTACGTATCTTATCTACGCACAGGTACTTGTGTATGCGTTCTTCCGTAAAATTATCATGTCATTTTAACTTAAGTGGTCAGACACGATACTGTCATTTTATTTTCGGACATAAAATGCCGACAAAAACCTTGGAACAAAAAAGAATCGATGTTGATGTGTGCGAGAATTCTCGCATCCAATTAAGATCAATGCGATTTTTGAGAAAAAGACGCGAGAATCTCGCAAAATCGCGCCCCAAAATGATCCCTGGGGGCATAAAAATATGATAGCTGTTCCCACAAAACTTTTATAATTGGACAGTCACTAAAAATGTGTTTCACTTTCATCTTCACAAAAAGAACAAAAATCTTCATTTATATTACCTATCTTTTTAAGATAATATTTTACTGGAAGAATATTATATATAAGACGATATTGTAGCCATTGCAAAGAGGTATCTGAAGATGTTAGAAAACAAGTTTTAAACATAGGTAATCACAGATTACGAAGCTCACCTCGTGACAGCAAAATTCAATTCAAACATATTTCTTAGTACATGTATATTGGCTTTTAAAGGCAAAACCACTCAAGCAGAAAAAGTAGGTCAAGGTCATTTTATGAAAGTTTGATCAAAGATACATCCAATATGCAAGTTTGGAACATCTAGCACTTATACTTTGCTCAATATTGGCTTTTAAAGGCAAAATCACTCAAGCGGAAAAAGTAGGTCGAGGTCATTTTATGAAAGTTTGATCAAAGATACATCTAATATGCAAGTTTGGAACATCTAGCACTTATACTTTGCTCAATATTGGCTTTTAAAGGCAAAATCACTCAAGTGGAAAAAGTAGGTCGAGGTCATCTTATGAAAGTTTGATCAAAGATACATCTAATATGCAAGTTTGGAACATCTAGCACTTATACTTTGCTCAATATTGGCTTTTAAAGGCAAAATCACTCAAGCAGAAAAAGTAGGTCAAGGTCATTTTATGAAAGTTTGATCAAAGATACATCCAATATGCAAGTTTGGTACATGTATCACTTATACTTTGCTCAATATTGGCTTTTAAAAGCGAAATCACTCAAGCGGAAAAAGTAGGTCAGATGCTGCATCCGATGCATGGGTCCATCTCGGCATCCAAAGATGAATCACTTGTGCCAGTTTGGTTACTGTAGCATTAGTACTTTGTCAGATACTGAGCTACCCCAAACTTCTTATCCAAATTACTCAAGCAGAAAATGTAGGTCAGATGCTGCATCCAATGCATGGGTTCACCTCAACATCCAAAGATGAATCACTTGTGCAAGTTTGGTTACTGTAGCATCAGTACTTTGTCAGATACTGAGCTACCCCAAACTTCTTAACCAAGTCACTCAAGCGGAAAATGTAGGTCAGATGCTGCATGCGATGCATGGGTTCACCTCAGCATCCAAAGATGAATCACTTGTGCCAGTTTGGTTACTGTAGCATTAGTACTTTGTCAGATACTGAGCTACCCCAAACTTCTTAACCAAGTCACTCAAGTGGAAAATGTAGGTCAGATGCTGCATCCGATGCATGGGTTCACCTCAGCATCCAAAGATGAATCACTTGTGCAAGTTTGGTTACTGTAGCATTAGTACTTTGTCAGATACTGAGCTACCCCAAACTTCTTAACCGGACGCGGACACAGATGTGGACACGGACGCGGACGCATGGGGTTATAGCATAAGCTCACTCAACTTCGTCAAGGTGAGCTAAAAACTGTATTATTGGCATCCTTCCATTTTTGCTGGCAGAACATAACTTCATCACTAACTTCATTACTAAAATTAGCTTTTCAAACATGTATTTATTAATATCAAGTATAAAGTAAACAGTGCATGTATTATATATAAATTAATTTTGTTAATAGCAATAATATGGTGTTTTTTTTCATAAATACATATATCATTCTATAATTACCTGAAGTACAGTTGATCCACCCATTGGTCTGGTAGGGACAATAGACATGTCTGGCCACATTCTGTCCAAGTTCAAAATTAATTGTTCCACCTGACTATGGGAATGACAAAAAAAGGTATTTCTATATTTTGTATGTGATTAATCTTATTTTCAGTGTGTGTGTTGTCATATTGAAAGTTCAAACATATTTAAAGTTGTCAAATACATTTTACTCTATGCAGTAAAATATTTGAGGAAATAATTGACATGCTGTTTTACATTTAACTTTGAATACTGTACATATCTTACTTGGCAGGGAAGCTGTGAATGATGGGTGGTTGTTTACGTGGTCGCTTTGTGGAAGGCTGGGACGAGATCTGCTGACTCCGTTTTAATAAGTTATTATTAAGAGTGCCAGTAGCAAAGTCTGCAAACTTGTGAACCTACATGTACATGTACAAACAAAAATATTACTGTTAGATATAAATACATCTTATAGTACAAATGTAGATAAAATATGGACAATGTAATGATTACCAATTACATGTATTTGGTCATAGATTTTAGTACATTACATGTAGGTAAAATTTGAAAAGTCAATGTACATGTGCAATGACATGTACATTTTTGTGATTACTAATTATTTTGTCTCAAGAAACTGATTCTGTTAAATACATGTTGATGTGATGTGAAAATATACATCAGTATAATAAGAAAACATGATAAATCATTCATTATTTTGTTTCATAAAAAGCACTAAAAGCAAAAACATTATATTACAAAATTTACAAATGTAAGATGCCTTTGTAAATATTTCATTTCTCTGGCAAACAAACCTTATTAGTCCATTTATGGGCATTATGGAGTTGAGAACTTAGGGCAGTTTTGTCTGTTGAGGGATCAAGGTTGAGAAGTCCAGCACTGTTTAGGTTTGGTGGGTGTGTTGACTGTACTGATGGAGACAGCTTCTCTAAATCACTACAACACAAAATATCACATGATATTCACATCAGATCTAGTATAAGTATAATCTACCCGTAAAGCTAAACGCCATTTGATATCACTCTATATCACCAATTCATATTAATTTCAGATCAGAATTTACTGTTATACAGTACATGTCTATGGGAATGCACATATCTAATACAGTGCATTGTGTATACTATTTGTAAGTATATATGACTAATCTACACATTCAAAAAAATAAAACAAAGGTGAGTATGAGTGTCTGCCAAGATAGCAGAAGGTCTCAAGTTCGATAATTCTTGGTCTGGTCACATTTTCACATCCATGATTCCGCCTGTCATATACTGATCATTTTACATGTATCTATACATGTAATAGTAATCAGACTTTGAGAATATTCATTTTTGGCCGCATTGTGAAGCAAAATCCGGTCTATGAAATGGCAAAGTCTGTCTGTCTGTCAGTCTGTCCATCAGTGTGTCAACATTTTAGTTAAAGTGTTGCGTTTAAGTCCGTTGAGAGAAAACTGCTTAGAGGAACAGCTTGAAACTTGACATGGTGATAGACCATGATGAGACGAATCAAACACAGCAACAAAATTTGACCTATTAATCTCGACCTTGGAGTTTGACCTACTTTTGAAAAACTTTAACCTTGGTCATAGCTTTTGAATGGTGTCTTTTGAAAAACGTGAGGTGGGTAGAGATAGTTAATTTAACGTTTACTTAAGTGTCACCTGCAAGAAAATCAATGTAAATGCTCTGTAATATGGAAAAATCATTGGGCAACAGTTTCGTCCAACTTCGTTCTGTAACAACCATAGTGGGGTTCAGTCTCTTTCAGCGGCAGCGGAGAGACTGGATTATTTACTAATTTAGTCTAAAAGATGGTGTTGTGGGATTACGATCCTCCGATAGACCAGAGTGTTATATGACTGGGTTATCGGGTTGACCCTTTAGCTCACTTGGTAACGCTCTGGTATTCCACGCCAACAATCCCGGTTCAATACCGGCTCGGAGTAGGTCCACTTCACTGGTGACGAGGTGAACAATGGCAGTGTGCTGAGTCACACATAGCGGGGACACCACCGCCTCCTTCCAAAAGGACATTAGAGTGAAAAAATATGGGGTACACCACCGTCCTCCTCAAAGAAAGGAGGGAAGAGTGTTGTAGGATTACTATCCTCCGATAGACCAGAGTGTTAAATGACTGGGTTATCGGGTTGACCCTTTAGCTCACTCGGTAACGCTCTGGTATTCCAACTATCCCACTTTTTCTATAAAGTACTCCATGGTCTTGTCAAAATCTATCCTCACAACCTCCTTTACCCAATAGACAGCAGAACCAGACACACAAACCCACACAACTTCAAACAAATTTACTGCAGAAAAGATACATATAAATACTCTTTTTATCCCAGAACATTAGTACAATGGAATCAGCTACCAACCATAATTACATCCTCAGACTCACTTGACACCTTCAGGGAACAGCTCACCATACCTGTCCTGAAAGCAACATTCATATAGAACCACACAGATCACTGTAAAGAGTTTTAAAATTTTGTTTTGTTTTGTTTAAATTATTTTAATTCCCCCGCCACTGCGCAAAAAAGGCACGTAATGGTCAATAGTGACCGTGTGTTTAATTTCCAAAGAAGAAGAAGAAGAGGTTCAATACCGGCTCGGAGCAGGTCCACTTCAACAGGTGGGGCACACCCCCTGATTTGCGAGATCGTCTCTATAATGCGGTATAATCCCTTAATTGGGTCATGAAAGTATCTCGAAAATGCGAGATGATTGTGATCTTAATGAGAATAAATCTGAATTTTGCGGAAAGAACGCAAAAGCGCATGACGTTTCCTGTTTGGTCCGAATTTCCTCTGCCCAAATAAACATAAAAATGTTTGCCGTCAACGTATCGGATGCTGCAATGAAGCAGAAACTTGAAAATTAGTGATGCTTCAAGCTGAGAATCTTACCTACCCCCGACTTCAATGTTTATTTTCACCTTGAAATAAAATTTCTTTGATGGAAAAAGCCAACTGAGATGGTTGTGACATCTTTGAAAAACGTTTCTATACACTGACCCGGATATGACATTTGCATAATAAGCCAATGAGCATCAATCTAGTTCACTGCCCTACTTTCGTTATCAGTTCCTGTTATCATGTATGGAGAGCAATACGTAACATAAACTTGTGCATGTTGAATGTTCAGCAACATTGGATTTTTCTTTAATGCTCTATCATATTGTCAAATTGGTATCATTTCAGACTACTGTTCATTGAATTTTATTCATCATGTTTATTTTATATTTTTTTTTCATAGAATAAACGTATTTGTGAAAAAATAAAACTAATTATCAGGAATGAAATATTCAACTGTTTCAATTATTTTCTTCTTCTTGAATGTAGAAATGGCATATTATGACATAATTATTCAGATTCTTTATTATTCTATGTCAACATCACTTATTCATTACTAAACATAATGAAATCTGGATAAAACGATCGTTCTTGTGACAAATGTTGACGGTTTGGAAAGACAACTCTTACACGATGCATCTCTGATGAACAACAACATTGAATATCATAACCCTAATGGGCCGCCATAGATTATTGACCATGCACTCTCTTGTGACGATGATTTTGCCTCCATGCGCAATCTAATATGCGCAATAGATTGCTGAAATGAAAGTAGAGAACCTCAGCTCATCACATGTAAGTAAGTTTGTGGGAAAATAACGAAGTTTGCTGGAGAAATTATCAAATTTGTTATGTGAATATGACACGGAAATGCAGAGGAGCTGATTTCAATTTAGCATATTTCAAAGTCGCATCATTATATTGCATAAAACTTGATTTGTCAAGAAGGAATGTGATCTAAATATTCGTGCCATTGGCCGACAATGCTGCGCTTTTTAATTTTTTTCAGACGAAATTCACAAAAGTAATAAAACTGAACCAAAAATCTCGAATAAGAGGGATATTTTCGTCTCGATAATGCGACACCATCCCTCATTATAGAGACGATCTCGCAAATCAGGAGGTGTGCCCCACCTGTACATGTAGGAGAGTGAACAAACCTAAAGTTATCATTCACAGCAAGCAAAGACTTTTGTAGTTGTGCTAATAAAACTTTCTCTTCGCTAGGTGAAGCATGGAAACCGTCAGATAAATTTGTGAATACTTTTGTCACGCTTGCACGCAATTTTTGTGTTAATTTAATTGCATGAGATATCCTATCCGCTTCGCTCTCCGCCATCTTTCTCCCAATCGAAGTCAATATAAAGCTTGATGACAAAAACACCGAAGATGCTTACATGAAACGCTTCTGCGATAAAGAATCAGAAGTGTTCGTACCGTGGCCATTTCGATCAAAAACCCGGAAGCGAACGGTTTTATTTTTTCCTATTCCGATCAGCCGATCACGATCATAATTACCGACTTCACTGACTTTAGGTACATGCAAACGTTTCAGTCTGTGTTTGAAAATATGAAATTGGTTTCGGTTTAACTAAACATTCATTCATTCATTCACTCACGTTCAAACTTCTTGACCCAGTGCCTGAGTGGGACCCCGCGAAGCCATTTTATTTAGTTTTGCACAGCAACCCTGCCAATAATACTCGATGCTGAGTAGTCTGGTAGTAATGGAAGATAGATAATGCGCCACTTCTCGCCGCTTGAAATGCATGGACAAGAAGACGTGGCACATTTTGGCTACACTGCACAGTCAATTTTTTTTCTATAATATCGTTTATGTCTACCACAAAGAGCAATAACTATTACATATTCCTTATTGTAGAGCAAACTTGGAAAATTTCTTTTGATATGTTCCCGCGTCACTTTTTCAATATTATCACATGTTCTTCATAATCATGATAATTTGCACCATAAAAATTGTATTGCACACAAATCATAGATTTTTATATCTATTTTTTATATATTTATGCCTATTATTACCTACTCTTCAGAAATACGGTTAGCAGATTTTAAAAAAGACATTAGGCCACACCAAATTGATCTTTCGTTCGTCGGATTTCCCGCTTCCGTTTTTCTCAAGTCAAATTTTTTTTATAAAAAAATTCCGCCCGCTCTATTTTCGAGATCGGACTTTAAAAAATAAAAATTCTCGGACATTAAATCCAAAGTTGAGTGAATGCGAGGGGAAACCTTCCAAAAATAAGCAAAAAGGAGGTTATGTCAACAAACTAAGGCAATGTTTTTCATAGTTTCTGTTAAAAAACGAGAGAAATTTGTACTAAAGCCCACTGCTGTGTGATTTCACGATGAGGAGGCCTCTTTTAACGACCTATATAATCGAAGAAAAAGTAAATGGTCGGGAGAGACTTTATTTGGACTTGAGGTTACAATAGCATAAACCTTTGACCTCAAAAACTAGTGTTCTACACCCAAAAGCTGACGTCATTTACTGACTAAATAGAAATAGCTTATATAGAAAGTGATATATCAAAAGAAAGATCATTTCCTGTAGATTTCATTGGTACTAAATGATATATACCTTTCCGATACTATTGTCACACTGAAAACGAAAGTGAAAGTGAAAATAGGGAAATTTTGACATGTCATTCAGATGGACTTTGGTCCCATTTTGACCATTGTTCCAAATTTTTTCTTGAAATAAAAATTATGCTGATTTGAAGGCAATATCTGTCTAAATAATATATGAAATTTATTTAGGGATTTGCCGCTCCGTTTTTGAGAAATCCCCAATACACCTCGAAGAACCGAATTTCACACGTCCCCATTCTGAGCCCCTCGCCGGAAATCACCTCTACGTTGTGACTCCTTCCAGTTTTATTTTTATATGCATATCCAAAAATAGAACCCATGAAAATCTTACAAAAATATTACAGAATCTAATGATACCTTAAAACCTGCCTTCAATTTAATTATCATACACACTTTAGCGATATCAGCCTCTGACTCTTAATTTAAAGAAAATTGACCGGGGCCAAATCAGCTTCGAGGCTATAGGGTTTACGCTATTAAAACCTAAACCATATTTTGATTTTACCGATTGAAATTTTTCTTGACATAATTTGAAAATATAGGATTTTTCGAAGAGTTTGGTGTATTGCAAAGTCCTGTAACTTGTATATCTTTCAATCAGCAAGCCGTATAAACATGCCCGCAACCTCCGTCAAGATGCCCATTTTGGCCGTATTTTCATCAAAGAACCTCTAGGTACCCTACTTTAAACCCTCACAGTTCTTTGAACATAAGACTGACACCCAATATTTCATTTTCAATGTCTTGTTCATGCTATATAGTGAATTTTGATGTATGGTATCCAAGGACTTTGTTTATAAATAAGCATACCAATTGTACGTGTACATGTTGTGTATCATCATTCATATGTCCTAAAGGTTACAATAGCATAAACCTTTGACCTCAAAAACTAGTGTTCTACACCCAAAAGCTGACGTCATTTACTGACTAAATAGAAATAGCTTATATAGAAAGTGATATATCAAAAGAAAGATCATTTCCTGTAGATTTCATTGGTACTAAATGATATATACCTTTCCGATACTATTGTCACACTGAAAACGAAAGTGAAAGTGAAAATAGGGAAATTTTGACATGTCATTCAGATGGACTTTGGTCCCATTTTGACCATTGTTCCAAATTTTTTCTTGAAATAAGAATTATGCTGATTTGAAGGCAATATCTGTCTAAATAATATATGAAATTTATTTAGGGATTTGCCGCTCCGTTTTTGAGAAATCCCCAATACACCACGAAGAACCGAATTTCACACGTCCCCATTCTGAGCCCCTCGCCGGAAATCACCTCTACGTTGTGACTCCTTCCAGTTTTATTTTTATATGCATATCCAAAAATAGAACCCATGAAAATCTTACAAAAATATTACAGAATCTAATGATACCTTAAAACCTGCCTTCAATTTAATTATCATACACACTTTAGCGATATCAGCCTCTGACTCTTAATTTAAAGAAAATTGGCCGGGGCCAAATCAGCTATAGGGTTTACGCTATTAAAACCTGATCTCCTGGGCTTCTGAGTTTGACAAAGGTCGAACTGCCAATTGATGGAATATGGTAAAAACATACATGTATTTTCTGCTTTAAGTAAAGCATTATGGTATATTGATCGCAACCACGATACATTTGAACAAAATTACCTAAAGTATTTCAGCAATTTGCAAACTACAACAATTATGAGAACTGAAGTTTCATTTATCTCTGATTTTATGTCTGCTGAATTGATGAATTATGTTCAAATGTTCCTTTTGCCATTTTTTTTATCTGTACTAAGCCTCAATTTTCATGATTTTACTCAAAATAAAAATCGCTCGCTCCAGTACAAACACTATCGCCTGAAAAAAAGTCGATTTCAACTTTTTTCAAAAAATAAAAAAATTTCGCCTTCTCGCTCCACTTTTTTCATAAAAAAATCCGAAGAACTAAAAATTAATTTGGTGTGGCCTTAGTAGTATAAGTAAACCTCCTATAGAGAAAATTCAAAATATGATTTTAAAAGATGTTCTTGGGGTGCATAGAAAAGCTTCCAGTGTTGCTGTTATGTGTGAATTAGGAATTCATCCATTATGTATTGGAATGTATGAGCTTATGTTGAATATTATTTAAGATTACAGGACGTTGACAATTCTCTTAATAATGAAATCTTAAAAGAATCAAGCTTTTATTGAAGATGAAAAATTTTCTAAAAAGGGGAATTGCTCTAGTACATGTATTAGGAAAACTTTGGATATGTATAAAAAATTTAATCAGACTTGAGTCTTTGAGTGTTTCCTATGAAAAATTTTCAAATAAACTCCGAAAATTCTTTGAAAAATCCATTTTAGATCAACTTCATTATACCAAACATTTAGAGGAGGGTAAATTATTATTCTTTAGCAAAATTTACAATTATGAATTTATAATACAAGACTATTTAACATATCCATCACAGAAAACCTTAAGATCACAACTTTCAAAAGTACGAATAAGTTCACACCCTTTGAATATTGAAGTTGGTAGATATTGTCAACCTCCTATTCCTCGTTCAAATAGATATTGCAAGTTCTGTCTTAATAAAGTTGAAGATGAAGAGCATTTTCTGTTAAACTGTAACTTGTGTCAAGGCATTAGAGATAGATTTGAAGAATCATTGGGTCATTTTGATATTGAAGATGTTATAAATCCTGTGAATTATCAATTCACCAAATATTTATACAAATACTTAGATGAATGTTTTAAGATAAGAAAAGAAAATATTTTATATCATTGAAATGTTGTGTATGATGTTACTTATTGATGTACGCCTCATATCATGGTATTTCATCAAAAAAGAATTGAAAAAATATAAGAATCAAATGTTTGGTAGCTTTGATGCACCTGAAAACGCTTTTTGCACAACCAAAATAATACTACACATGCTTCTCTGTCTCAAGCCAGTCAAGGTAATAGAAAAAAATATATCTCCACCAACAAAAAGTTTCTTCAATTAGAAAAAAATAAGAAAGCCATCAGGTCTACAGTATATTGTTGCTTAAAAAAATCCACCTCCGTTGTAGGAATTTTGTAGGGCTGGGCCGTGCACCGAAAATTTCGGTGCTTCGAAATTAGTATTGTCGATTCGATGCATTGACGTAGAATTGCAGATTTCGATTCGGTTCAGTCGTAATTTATCAAAGTAAAATAAACTTATAAAGCCAAATAGTGACAAGAAAATGTTTGAATTAGCTTAGAAATTACATATAAGAAGGCCAGAAAGTAAGAACAGAACTAACATTCACTTATAGCTCCGGTTTACGTGCACTTTCCCCCACTTGCAGACCTATGAAAAGGAAAGTAAAAGTAGATCTTCTTTTGCTTTCCGTGAAATGGTCAGATCAGAGGAAGCTTTGTGCAAGTAGCAACAAGAATAAACGGGGATTGTAACAGCCAAATAATATGCAAGGAAAGTTATGTCCACTGAAATTTTTATTGTGAAACCTGTCAATACTTGGTTGTTGAAAAATGAGGTGTTGAACTTTGTATTTATATACATATATTTTTCACAGTACAACTACATGCTGTTGTGTTGGAGCACATGCATCCACCACAATTATGGGTGTAAAACTGATGATTTTTTTTTTCTAAATATATATACCCACACATTCTTCAGATATGTGCAAAATATTATGCTGTGTAAAGTTAGACTGAAGTTGGTCAAATTGAATTACAAATGTATTATTTTCTTTTTTTCATTTTTGTGAATTTTATCCAGTTTAATATATTATTTTATACTTTATCTCATTCAAATGAACCGAATCGAAATTAATCGAACCGAGACCTTGTGATTCGAAACCGAACCGAATCGAAGGATACCTGAATCGTCCCAGCCCTAGAATTTTGATTGGAAAGATTGATTATTTCAGCCAGTCAGTCTTGGTACATGTAGCCACAGGAGTATGACACATTCTCCGTAAACCCCCCTGAGTCAAATATCCCCCCCGAGAGTCAAACACCCATATAACGTTCGTTATATGGGTGTTTGACTCTCGGGGGGGATATTTGACTCAGGGGGGTTTACGGAGAATGTGTCATACTCCTGTGCATGTAGCTTGAAATATACATGTAGTCCATTGTTTTCATTTCATTGCACAAGGATATGATGACACTGTTCCTTTCGGTATGATCTAAACATAATTATCATACGATCTATGTGTCTATGTGTCTCTACTCTTGGGACCCCTAGGATTCTAGGAAACCCCACAATTCAATAGTGTGCTGTTTGCCAAAAAAACTCAGTCAAGTGACTTTCCCAGGTTCTGCCGTGTCCCTTTGGATTAGAAAATTTGATTTTGAACTGGTGCACTCCCGCGTACACTGCATTTTGTTAAACAAACTGGCCCACAGTTCTCTTATCTTAAAATGTGTGCCTACATCTAACACAAATTTTGATTTTATTTTTATGTTCATAACTGTCATTAACAGGGGATTAAAAATAAGTTGTTCACCCAATATATTATAATATATGTATCTTGCAAGTCTGGTATGGTGCCATTTGCAAGAAGAATCAAAGTTCATGGGAAACATTATACATGTACAATATCACCATAACTAATTTCATATAACTTGGTTGGACTTGATCACAGGATACTTGGAATTTTTTGCATATTAACGTCATAGTTTATGTCATGGCAAAGTGAAAACGGAATTGTGTCGTCATAATAAAAAAACTGCCATATGATGTGATGTACTATTTTGAGAAAATTTAAAAAATGTATCAAATGACTTCCAGAGCCAATCTTAGTCAAATAATTGTAATAGGACTTGTACACAGAGCAATGAAGTTTCATCATTTATTCGATCATTCTAGTTATCTAGACCCCTGTAAATGAAAATATATGACTTTGAAAATATTAACACTATTAAAAAATATTGTGATCGGACGCATTTTATACATCTGGTGACTTGACTGTCAATTCAATAATTACAAATATGATATGTTGCAGACAAAGAGAGATAACTCTTGTAAAAAATTTCTTTTCTGACTATTTTGTTTGTTACACCATAAATGAGACTTTAATATGCTATTAAAATAATTCAGATATATGCCAGATAAGGGTCAGGCTCTTAAACCTTGTACAAAAAAGTATGTGTTTGTGGAACTTGGATGCATCTTTGTAAGTAAAAATTGTAAAATGGTCAAACTCAGAGCACAAGGTCAAAAATTTTGGTATCCATGGAAAGGTATTGTCACAAGGAATACACATGTGAAATATCAAAGCCTTATCTCTGACCTTTCAAAAGTTATGGCCAAGGTTAAAGTTTCTCAAAGGTAGGTCAAACTCTAAGGTCAAGGTCAAAAGGTAAAAAAATTTGGTATCCATGAAAAGGTCTTGTCACAAGGAATACACATGTGAAATATCAAAGCCCTATCCCTTACCTTTCAAAAGTTATGGCCAAGGTTAAAGTTTTTGTGGACAAACAGACAAATGGACAGGACAAAAACTACCGGTATATGCTCCGGAATCTTTGATTATGGGGGCATAAAAATAGTATCTAGATGTGGAATAGTCCTGAATATGAAATTGAATGATGTGATACCAAATACCTATATGAAACATATTCATATCGATATTGTAAGATTATATATACTGTATAAGAATGTAATAAACCTTCAAATTACCGTTTTATACTAATTTTTCTAATGATGTGACACAAAATAGATCTGAGCCAAAACTTATATTTTCTTAAAGAAAATTTAAGAAATAACAACTAGCTAGCCGTGGTTTATCACCCTGTAATTCCCCGAGTCACATGAACCAATCAAATTATCACTTTGCCGCTGTACTTTTAGGTATGAACAATGTAAATCACTTGATGATAGAGGGAGCAGTCTTTAGAAAAGATTCTCAGATTGACGAAAACAATTTTTGTGAAAGACAGCCATTATGGGCGTAACTGGATTGTTTGAGTTGATTTCACCATGTGCTCGCCGTGCAGTACCAGTTTCTGAGTTAGAGGGTCAGACAATAGCTGTAGACTTAAGTTCATGGATTGTGGAATCAAAGAGGGTCCAAGTTGCTCAACAAGGTTACAGTCAACTACACTTAAGGTATGACAGGAGTCTTAATCATAGGGAAAATGGATGTATTGTATATCAGACAGAGTGCAAATAAAGTACTAGAGCAAACTATAAAGTTTAACATGAAATTTTGATGAATATAATTCACCATTAATTAAATCACATGTTGGTAAAAGGCAGTTTACAGATACGGAGATAAAGCAGACTATTGAATTAGGGCATTAGGGGTATAATACACTACTTCCGGTTGTTTTATAACTGAAAAATTAAAAACCACGAAGTTGGCTGAAGACGCATGACTTCGGCAATGCTCGGGACCATACATTTTAAAGTCAATTGAATGAAACATTAAAAAACCTCAAATATCTAAAAAATATGTAAGATATGGAAGTACATAATCTCTAGCATTTTAACGATATGTTTATTATACCCCTAATATGTCCTTAAGTCTAAGGAAGATTTCATATGGCTTTCCAAATATCTTGTTTACAGTGTTATGTATTTTGCAGAAGGGAGAGGTTTTTAATTCAGTAAACTGTAATTTTTGGTACCAGGCTGAATAAGTACGAGGAAGGTTTTCGGATCAATAGGTCAGAGGTCAAGGTCACATTACTTATCAATTATTGCTGGTGCAAGTACTGCTAAAGTAGATGTATTTGTGATTTATGCATGATGACTGGTGACTACTTATGTTTAGACTGAATATACCTACATATTGTACATACATGTAGACATGTATATGATAATTATGACCTGTAGTACTGATACGTGAAGGTTCATTTATGAGGGCTGATTGATATGTTGTGAGTCTCGGATTTCTGGGATGCGGAAGGTATTCTGCTGATAGATTATCTCCAAAAAGGACAAACAATCAATTTCACATACTATGCTTCACTTCAGACACAGTTACGGGAAAATATTAAACTCAAGTGTCGCGAAAAGCTCACTAGTTTATGGTGTGTTGTTCCATCAGGACAATGCTCCTGTTCACAAGTCTGTCATTGCCATTCAAGATTGTGGTTTTAATTTGATTTAACATCCGCCTTATTCACCTGATCTTGCTCCATCAGACTTTCATTTATTCCCAAAACTGAAAGCAGCTATTTCTGGCACCCACTTTCAGTCTGATGATGACGTCATACTTGCAGTGGATGGCTTTCTGACCAGTCAAGATAAGGAGTTCTTTAAAAGTGGTTTTGAGGCCCTTAAACGCTGGTGGCAAAACTGTATAGATACTGAAGGGGATTATGTAGTTAAATAATGCAAAATGTCTGATAAAATTCAAATCCATCAATACGAGGCTCACAACATATCAATCAGCCCTCGTATTTATAATAAATGTACATGTATACACATAAGTCACTCTGGTACAACTGATAGATTTATCGATAAAGCCTTTTGCTTTTGTTGAATAATCTCTAGATTTTATCATTTACTATATTTTGTAAGTTTTATATGACTATAGAATTCCTTTTTTAATTTCAGGAACCTGTTCCTCAGGTGTTCAGCCTTGATGTCCAGTAATATAAAGCTTGTGTTTGTGTTAGAAGGTCAGGTTCCGGAGATTAAGAAGGAAACAATGAGACTGAGGGCGGGGGATAGTAGTAAAAGTCACGATCATGACTTCAGGAGTGATTATGACAAAGTGCAAAGAAAGGTGCTGTACAAGTATTTAACAATATAATTTGAGGTGTGATGTGTGAATAGTTACGATATATAGAGGATGTGAAATGATTTACTGTCACCACTGATATACATGTTTGTAGATAATAGTCTGTTTTCTAGGTGAATGTTAAAGTGTATGGAAACCATATATCAAATGATTTGGTGAAAAATTGCATTGTGACCTCCTGTTTTGTTGCTCTTTCTTGGTGCTGTATCATAAGTTTTCTATCATAATGCCAAATTACATTTGTCTGTCTGTCTGATTGAATAATTTGGAAAAGAAACTATTGATGCACATGTAGTATCTGAAAGTCTGTTGTACTTTTTTGCAGTGCCTGAGTGGTTATAGATATCAGGTACACAATGTACATGTGAATCCCTACCCTAAGAACATCCATTGACATATGTTACCGAAAAATTTGTAAGCGGATTATGTCTGACACAAAACTGAGCAGCATAATTTTTTTTTTACTTGTCCAAAATAAGTTACAAAAATTGACAAATTTTTATAGAAATTTTTCATTTTTTTTATCAGAGTACAGAATTGCTGGACAGTCTTGGATTGCCGTGCATAAAAGCTCCATATGAAGCGGAGGCTTACTGTGCAGGTTTATGTCTTAATCAGGTATGTGTTAGCTACGTACTGTACATGTAAGCTACAATCATGGTCAGAATTCTAGTGTTAGCTACTTACTGTACATGTAAGCTACAATCATGGTCAGAATTCTAGTGTCAGCTACTTACTGTACATGTAAGCTACAGTCATGGTTAGAATTCTAGTGTCAGCTCCGTACTGTACATGTAAGCTACAATCATGGTCAGAATTCTAGTGTCAGCTTCTTACTGTACATGTTAGCTACAATCATGGTTAGAATGCTAGTGTCAGCTACTTATTGTACATGTAAGCTACAATCATGGTTAGAATTATAGTGTCAGCTACTTATTGTACATGTAAGCTACAATCATGGTTAGAATTCTAGTGTCAGCTACTTATTGTACATGTAAGCTACAATCATGGTTAGAATTCTAGTGTCAGCTACTTACTGTGCATGTAAGCTACAATCATGGTTAGAATTCTAGTGTCAGCTACTTACTGTGCATGTAAGCTACAATCAGGATTAGAATGCTAGTGTCAGCTACTTATTGTACATGTAAGCTACAATCATGGTTAGAATGCTAGTGTCAGCTACTTATTGTACATGTAAGCTACAATCATGGTTAGAATTATAGTGTCAGCTCTTTACTGTACATGTAAGCTACAATCATGGTTAGAATGCTAGTGTCAGCTACTTACTGTACATGTAAGCTACAGTCATGGTTAGAATTCTAGTGTCAGCTCCGTACTGTACATGTAAGCTACAATCATGGTTAGAATTCAAGTGTCAACTACTTACATGTACATGTTAGCTACAATCATGGTTAGAATGCTAGTGTCTGCTACTTACATGTACATGTTAGCTACAATCATGGTTAGAATTCTGATGTCAGCTACTTACTGTACATGTAAGCTACAATCATGGTTAGAATTCTAGTGTCAGCTACTTACTGTACATGTTAGCTACAATCATGGTTAGAATTCTAGTGTCAGCTCCGTACTGTACATGTAAGCTACAATCATGGTTAGAATTCAAGTGTCAACTACTTACATGTACATGTTAGCTACAATCATGGTTAGAATGCTAGTGTCTGCTACTTACATGTACATGTTGGCTACAATCATGGTTAGAATTCTAGTGTCAGCTACTTACTGTTAGGGCTGGGACGATACTCCGATTCATCGGTGCATCGCGATATTTTTTTTCGCGATCCAAGTATCGATACACCCCGACGATACCTAAGTTTAGATTGACAAAGAAATTGTGCTTAAACTTTCCGTATTTTCAAGTACTCAAGTTTAAATCCAACTTTCTTCAGTTTATATGTAGATAAATACTTGCCATTGTCCCGCATTTTCGACCGAAAAAATCTGTCCCGTCCGGGAAATCCCGATTTTTGGACGTTCCATCAAAAAAGATTAGCGTAATATTGATTATTAGACACTCCGTCTTTTCATAAACTTAAACTGTTTCATAATATTTATCTAACGCACGCCATATAATCTGTCGGCTGTACCACAAACAATAGTCAATTAACGTCGCTAAATAAATGCAAGTAAGCCTTCTCTTGTTGTTGTTGTTGTTGTTTTGCTAGAAAAATAATTCGATCATTGAAAGTAATAGTTATAAGATGTTCGAGTGATACCATTTGCAAAATTTTTATGAGAAGAAACAACGTGAAGTAAAAATGTAAACAAGATGAAAAAAAGAAAAGAAGAAAATACGGCAACCACGGAACGCTCTTAAGTTATTATAATACTCTATTATTATTATCACGTAAAAAAACCTCAATACTAATCAACGTACGTCAGCTTACTGTCTTTTTCAATACCTGAGACGTTAAGGTATCGATTGTGTATTTGATTTAAACTCCCTTGTTATATACGTAAACTCAGGTAACGACACAGGTGTTTAATACTTGTGAATAAAAGGGTGGACAAGTTCGCTGAAGCGCCACTTTTTAGAAATGCGTCCGACCAGGAGCCGACGCCCGTGTACGTATACGGCGCGCGTTAATAAGATTTCAGTATTTTCAGAAAAAAAAAACAGACAAATTGAAGAGGAAATATGTGAGACAAATTAAATCCACATGGTCCTTTGTTTTGAAAATTTTACACTTCTCATTGATTTGACTTTGTTGCTCCTTCAAAAGTGAAGGACCCCCCCCCCCCCCCCAAAAAAAGAAGAAAAATTCCCAACTTGTAATTATAATTAAAAGGCCATATTATAGTGATGAAAAAGTGTCCCTCATTGGTGTTATATTTGTCCCTCTTTTTGATGATTTGTCACTCTTTTTGTCCCTCTTTGCAACATGACAAAATTATGGCAAGTACATGTATGTAGATATAAAATAACAAGATGATAAGAACCATTGATTTTTAATACGAAATTTCCATGACTTCTTATTGTTATTTGAAATGATTTTTTGTTTTTCAATTCTTCTAGTGAAATAACAAACCATTTATTAAGTGTTTTCATCTTTATTCTAGACAGAAATCTAGTGTTGGATAAATATAACATGTGGGATAAAAAAAAACTACTAATATGATGAAAATAAATACTATAAAATAGCTTTTTGAGAAGGTTTTATTACTTAACTTAGAATCGCGATATGTATCGTATCGGATATCAGGTATCGTGATACGTATCGGATCGGCTGGGTACAGTATCGTCCCAGCCCTACTTACTGTGCATGTAAGAACTGAATGTTTTTCATTACATCTTGCTACAGGTTGTGGATGCAGTGTTCACTAGCGATTCTGATGTCTTTCTTTATGGGGCTCGGAAAGTTTATCGAAAACTTAGTCAGGAAAATAAGGTAAATTTATGTTGCCAAATTAAGACAAGGAAATTACAATTATCATATTTGAGAATTTTATGCCATCAAAGGTTAGAAAGACCTTCAATCTTATCATATATATACACTAAATAGTAAAATGTATAAAAATACATGTTTTCTTGTTCTTTTTTAGGTTTGGATTGTGAAGAAATCATACAGTATGGATGACATTGAGAAGGAATATAGCCTTGACAGAGATTCACTGATTGCCATGGCTTTATTAGTGGGTTGTGACTACGGTCGTCAAGGAATCAAAGACGTAGGCATACTCAAAGCTCAAGATCTTTTCAAGGAAATGAGAAAGAATAAAAATGACAATGTTCTGCATAGGTAAAGCATTTACAATACATATTTATGTTAATACGTACTGTAACGGTTTTGTTCATCTGCTTTTAAACTTGTGTAAGAATAAACTTTTCTATGATAGTTCAAAAACGTACTTTGACCAACATTTTCCACTTAGATAATTCATTAAGTGATAGATGTGCTATGGAGAAGGTGGCATTGAAATCCAGTATACGTGTTCCAGTTTCATGTTTAAAGATCCAAGTGCTTTCATTTATATCTGGCTTTCAAAGATCAATTCCTATCTTTTACCATCGTTTAAATGAAGTTTAATAACTAAAAAGTCAGCTTGAACTGTTTTGAACATTTTTTTTTACAGAATTAAGAATTGGACAAGTGATGTTTTCCTTCGAAATTTACAAACTGAGATAGATTCATGTGATAAAGCTCCAGCTCACTGTAAGAAATGTGGTCATGCAGGTAAACAGTCAACCTTTGTTTTCTATGACCTTGACCTTTGAGTCTGTTTGACATACTTTTGGAAAAATTTAAGGTGAAGGTGGAGGTGATATATCAATGCCCATATATGACATGACAGGCAAATTTCCGTTCATATACAATGTAATCAGCAATCTAAATATCTGTTCAATAATAAAAAGCACCACTATCATTGACAACCTTATTGACGGGGTCCTTTATGACTTTGTCAGTGTTCTAGTTTCTTTCTGCTTTAAACATTTTTGTTATTATTATTACTTTAGGAAGAACAACAACATGCCATGGTTTATTGCCCTATAATTGCTAACATTTGAACACTTTTGTTATTAATATTACTTTAGGAAGAAGAACAACATTGCCATGTTTTATTGTCCTATAATTCCTAAAGTCGCATCAACCAATCAAAAGTATTAAAGAGCTGCAAAAACCGAGATGACAATTTAATTCGTAAATGGACAAAGGGAATTATAGGACAATAAACCATGGCTTTTAATTTGTCATTTCTATTCAAATATACTGCAGAGGACATTTGCGCAGATGCGGTTTTGGCATCAAAATCAATAAGCTTAAAGGGTTTATTGTTTAATGGAATGTAGAGGAAAAAGATCCCCAGTTATATTAGAATATATTCATTTAGCATCAAGTACATGTGTTATATGTTTGTGGACTATTCTTCAGGAACACGTGTTATTCATGATAAGACTGGCTGTACGGATTGCTGTATGGAGAATTCCTGTCAAGAATCTACATCCTCGGCTGTTACACAAGACTGCTCCTGTGGAAGTCATATACACAATCAACAAAAATACAAACTGGAGCTACGATGTAGGCAGAA
Organism: Pinctada fucata; assembly: GCA_028142955.1. NCBI lineage: Eukaryota > Metazoa > Mollusca > Bivalvia > Pterioida > Pteriidae > Pinctada > Pinctada fucata. The sequence continues at coordinate 70,011,021 of AP027104.1, read as the reverse complement.
AGCTTTAGAAGGCACACATTTTGACAGTCAAATAACAAAGGTACATGTACCTTGTTACTACTTTATACTTTGTCAAATTACAAAGGTACTTACAAATGGCACTCTAATAACAATAAAAGGTATAAAGGCTCTGTAAGAGATGCAGTACATCTATAATCATTCAAATAAAAAAATGTGATGTATGATTTTCTGTAAAGTTCACTAAGGGGTCTTTATAGAAACTCATTGCTAAAATGGGTATTACAAGTTCAGGTTGTACTTTTTGAAATGCATGGATACTAAAGAATCTAATCTTTTTTAAAGAATCTAAATCAATGCTGACTTGAGAGTGTTAAAAAATTATTTTTAACGTGATTTTGACCAGGATTCTGCTTAAGTCAGTGCATCTTTTTCATGTATTTCATGATTTTTTCAAGCCCTCCTTTATTCCAATGATAATAAACTTTTATTGTTATAGGTTATCAAAGAATTCCAAGAGGGAAGTGAAATAAGAACCAAACAAAAACTGCACTGGTCAGAGATTGATGTACCCAGGTTAAAGTCATTCCTGAGTGAAGAGTTGAGATGGAATGATCGTGAAATATTTGACAAAGTTAGTAGTCTTTTGGTCAATGTGCAGATGAATCTGGACACGGAAAGTAGACGTTCAAAGGAGAATCTTGTATGTCCTATAAGGGTGATCAAGGAGTGTACCAGACATAAGACAGCATGTGTTGAGGTGGAATGGAGTGCTTTAGGTTAGTTAATTTTCTATTTGCTTGGTACAGATTTTGAAATTAAATTAAAAGTCACTTAATTTTTTTTTTTCAAAATTTTTTTGAATCTTTTGAAAACTTGACAGTTCAATAATCTTTTCATGCCCCACCATAGAATTGTTGGGGATGTATAGTTAATACCCCAGTTTGTCTGTTGGTTATTCTATCTGTACCACATCTTATAGCAATTCCTCCTTAAGCTATTGAGAGATGACAACATGTAGATATGTGGGAATGATGGTGAATGTTGTCTTCATGACAGAGTTATTGTCCCTGGACTTGCATTTTGTAACTGTAATGTAGGATATCAACTCCTCTGTATCCTGTGATAAACAATGAAATTAGGTTAAATGATAGATCACAACTTTTAGCTGTGCTTAAAGGACGAAAAAAAATGCTGCTCAAAAATCATGACATGAGTGATTGGACTTGGATTGAACTTTGATATTATTACATGTTTACACTTTGGTGGTAAATGAGGACATTGTGATCATCCTGGTACATGTGGTTTTCACATTTGAATAGGAAATATTTTTCTGAGCTGTTTTATTGGTTGTTTTCTCCAGGTTGTGACAGTATAAACATGAGCTATTCAATAACTGTAGAGAAAGCCAAGTTCTTAAGACACCATTCACAGTTACTGGAAACATACCAGACAGAGAAAGAGAAAGAAAAACGAGAAAAAAGAATCAATAAGAAAGGTAGGATTAGCTGGATTAATATTTTTGTGGAGTTGGTGCTGTTCAAATTGCACTAATTCAAAGCTACTCTAAATGATTCAATTCTGATAGAAAATAAGTCAAGTGCTGTAATTCATGATTATGCTGATATGTCAACTTGCCCACTTTTGTCCTGTTTCTGCTCAAATTTGGTAACCTTTAAATAATTCCATGCACAGAATTGCAGAAAACAATGAACCTCAAGTTTGCATCAGTTTGATGCATAGCATGAAAAGAACAAGAGAAAGCAACCTATGATTTTTAAAGTCACAAGATATTTGTATTTTCACTAAAGGGATAGGCTCACTTACTACCAAAATTAGCCCTAAATTTTTGTGAAAAATAATTTTATGAATATTATGATTCAGCATCTTTTATATTTATCTCAAATACCTGCCGAAATGTAAAGTAAGTATTTTTCATTGTCAAAACATCACTTGCATGAGTTATGATGTCAGATTTTGACATCATTTGCTCTGCATGACGGAAAATGAAGGAAACTCGCCAACCCTCGCCCAAAATAAACTTATGTAGATCGAAGGATATTTGCAAATCTTACTTTTTATATGAAAATTATTTTTGACGAGGGCTGGTGCCCTGCTTTTTTAGCTCACCTGAGCGAAGCTCAAGTGAGCTATTGTTATAGCATGCCGTCTGTCGTCCGTCCGTCGTCATCGTCCGTCCGGCGTAAACTTTTAACATTTTTGACATCTCCTGTGCAACCGCTGCATGGAATTTCACCAAACCTTACAGGAAGCAAGTACTCAAGGTCCTCTACCAAGTTTGTGTTTTTCATGCCGAATGGTCAACAAATATGGCTGCCGAGGGCTATGATTGGCTGACACATTTTCGACATCTCCTCTGCAACCACTGCACAGAATTTCATGAAACTTTACAGGAAGGAAGTACTCAAGGTCCTCTACCAAGTTTGTGTTTTTTGTGCCGATCGGTCAACAAATATGGCCGCCGAGGACTCTGATTGGCTGACACATTTTCGACATCTCCTCTGCAACCGGTGCACTGAATTTCATGAAACTTTACAGGAAGGAAGTACTCAAGATCCTCTACCAAGTTTGTGTTTTTTGTGTCGATCGGTCAACAAATATGGCAGCCGAGGGCTCTGATTGGCTGATACATTTTCGACATCTCCTCTGCAACTGCTGCACAGAATTTCAGGAAACTTTACAGGAAGGAAGTACTCAAGGTCCTCTACCAAGTTTGTGTTTTTCGTGCCGATCATTCAACAAATATGGCTGCCGAGGGCTGTGATTGGCCGACACATTTTCGACATCTTCTCTGCATCCACTGCACAGAATTTCATGAAACTTTACAGGAATGACGTACTCAAGGTGCTCTACCAAGTTTGTGTTTTTCGTGCCAATCGTTCAACAAATATGGCTGCCGAGGGCTCTGATTGGCTGACACATTTTCGACATCTCCTCTACAACCGCTGCACAGAATTTCATGAAACTTTACAGGAAGGAAGTATTCAAGGTCCTCCAACAAGTTTGTGTTTTTCGTGCCGATCGGTCAACAAACATGGCCTCCCAGGGCTCTGATTGGCTGACACATTTTCGAAATCTCCTCTGCAACCATTTCATAGAATTTCACGAAACCTTGCAGCAAGCAAGTGCTCAAGGTCCTCTGCCAAGTTTGTGTTTTTCTTGTCGATAGGTCAACAAATATGGCTGTAAAGGGCTTTGATCTGTAGAAGTATTTTTGCGGCTATTAACCCTTTGTCTGCAACTCAGGTGAGCGATGTGGCCCCCTTGGGCCTCTTGTTTCATAAATTTTGACCAGAAATATGCCAATTTCTTACAATTTTTCAGCATTTTACGACTTTGAGCTGATTTGGAAGTCATATCTTACGGTGCACTGCACACAAATTAAAATATTTATTTAGTATTTCAAACAATCATACATTTAACTTCCTTGATATGAAATACATCAAAAACTAAAATATTCTAAAATTAGGGCAGATTTTCCATGTTACCAAACCTGCTCATTTACCTTAGGATTGCTCTATTTCTCTGTGATGCATTTACTGGATTATAGACATATATTGGTTCAGTAAATCCACTTTAATTTCATTGACAAGGATATACATGTATATGTATCTTTAGTGTTATTATGACAAAAAAAAAAAAAAAAACAAGATAGTAAAATTCAAGTTTTTATTTGATTTCAGGATGTAAAAGAAAAGCAAATGAAAGTGATTCAGTTCAAGAAAGTAAAATGACAGATTTTTTCAAAGTGAAGAAAAAACCTTCAAACCAACCATCAAAAACTGGCAGCCCAGAAACCATGCCATGTTCCTCGTCAGATGTCATCAGCATAGACTGAAACTGTGATATGTATCTCACCTTATTGGATCAAGGAGACATTTTAGAATTATTGCTCGTTTTGACATGCCTGTCCAGACTTTAAATTTCAAACTTTCCTTCAAATCATTATTAATAAGGAGCAGTCTAGAAAGTGTCCTGTTCTATACATCAGCTATCATTGACATAAATCGAAACTGTGATATGATGCATTTCCCCTTGTAAAATAGAGTGTGGTGCTGACATCAGACATCAGCCTCCCTCTCATACACTATAAGTTTCAATTGTTCATCATATTAGTATGAAAAGGCAGCAATATACATTAAGAGTCCCATGCTCCATGGCAGGTGCTATTTATGTAAACTGAAACTGTGATATTGTTATGCCTTGTTGAAATTCATGTAGTTGTCTGTTATGTTTCAAACCATGTTTCCAACGGGTCATCAAATCATTATTATACAATCAAATATTATTGCATGAATTAAAGAACAAGTGTGCCATGACCTTCGTACAAATTTATACAAAAAAAGCAAGTTGTAAAGGCTATATGTCTGATTTTGTATAAATCACTGTATTTTGCATTATGATTTTGAAATGGTTCTGCCTTTGACGTCCACTCTGATGTCAAAGAACCGTTTTATCTTTAACATAGTTCTGTTTATGTGTTTTTATTATCATTTTTAGCTCACCGGGACGAATGTCCAGAGAGCTATTGTCATACCCCCGGTGTCGGCGTCTGCGTTGGCGTTGGCGTCTGCGTGCGCGTGCACAAAAACTTTAACCTTGCTTATAACTTTTAAACCAATACAGATTGGGCTTTCATATTTCACATGTGCATTCCTTGTGACAAGACCTTTCCATGGATACCAAAATTTTTGACCTTGTGACCTTGACCTTGGAGATTGACCTACTTTTGAAAAACTTTAACCTTGGCCATATTTTTTGAATGGTAAGTGATAGGGCTTTGATATTTCACATGTGTATTCCTTGTGACAAGACGTTTCCATGGATACCAAAATTTTTGACCTTGTGACCTTGACCTTGGAGATGATTGACCTACTTTTGAAAAACTTTAACCTTGGCCATATTTTTTGAATGGTAAGTGATAGGGCTTTGATATTTCACATGTGTATTCCTTGTGACAAGACGTTTCCATGGATACCAAAATTTTTGACCTTGTGACCTTGACCTTGGAGATGATTGACCTACTTTTGAAAAACTTTAACCTTGGCCATATTTTTTGAATGGTAAGTGATAGGGCTTTGATATTTCACATGTGTATTCCTTGTGACAAGACGTTTCCATGGATACCAAAATTTTTGACCTTGTGACCTTGACCTTGGAGATGATTGACCTACTTTTGAAAAACTTTAACCTTGGCCATATTTTTTGAATGGTAAGTGATAGGGCTTTGATATTTCACATGTGTATTCCTTGTGACAAGACGTTTCCATGGATACCAAAATTTTTGACCTTGTGACCTTGACCTTGGAGATGATTGACCTACTTTTGAAAAACTTTAACCTTGGCCATATTTTTTGATTGGTGAGTGATAGGGCTTTGATATTTCACATGTGCATTCCTTGTGATAAGACCTTTTTTATTGTTGTTGTTGCAATTTACATATGGTTGCCACCAGCGAGCTATGTTGTCATTCTGACAAGTCTGGTTACTCTTTTAATCCCCCCATATAGAAGATCAGGGGCATATTGTTTTTTGTCCTGTCAGTCTGTCTATCTGTCCATAGACTTCTGACCATATATGAGATATAGCTTTGATATATTACGTGTTGATTGCTTGTGACAATACCTTCCATCTAAATCCTTTGACCTACTTTTTCAAAAATGTACTTTCAGCAACATCTTTACCATCTTTAAAGATACATGAATGATGCTCATATTTCTTATATGTCTTTCTTATGACAATACCTTTCTATTAATGTCACGATTTCTTACTCCTTGGCCTTGAGAAACACAATGCCCCGGTCGGCAGCTTTTCGTTGAGACCAGGAATTAAAAATATTTGAAAGTGAATTTCCTCAAAGGAAGTCAAACTCAAAGGTCAAGGTAATAGGATCAAAGGTCAAGTTTAACTGATGTAAAATGACACTGGCAGATCCAGCGCCCCCTTTGCCGGGGGGTCAAGGGGCGAATTTTGCCGATTTTTACTGAAAATGGGCCAACATATACCTATTTTTGGATAATTTTGGGTCAGTGCCAGGGGGGAGGGGGGGGGCCCTCCACACCTCCCTGAATCTGCCACTGAATGAAAGGGCTTGTCACAAGCAATTTTTATGTGAAATATCTAAGCTGAAACTCATATGGTTCAAATGTTATGACCTGCAAGGTTAAAGTTTTTCAAAAATTGGTTTACAGTCTAAAATTGAGGTCAGTCTTGAAGGAAAATCTGTTTCATTCAAAACGAGCTTATACAGTATTGTCGTTTTGAATGAAACAGATTTACACAGAATGGCAAAGATTCAGTGTCAAATAGTGTGTGTATTCAGAATACAGGATGCTTACTCCTCCCGGGCACCTGATCCCACCTCTAGTTTGCTAGGGGTCCGTCGATGCTCAACATAGTGCTCTATTGTGAGTGCTGTTGAGATTATCGTCAGGATCTTCTTTAACTCATTAGCCACAATCTTGTCTCTTACATTTGTGTCCTTTCTAGAAACTTAAAAAAAAAAGAGGAAATATCTTTGACATTTTGCATATTTAGCTATAATTAGTACCCCCAAGACCATCTTGTATCTGGTAAATTTTCCTGAGAGTTTAATCAAAATTTTCCCCATGTAAAGAATGCTGAGTAGTTTGCTGTGCTCAGTACAATTAAAATTTGACTCTAGAGTTTCCTAAACATTCCTACAATAGTTATTGCCCTTTAATTTTTGTGACTGCACAATTTTTTTTTTGTTACTATTGCATATATTTACTTTTAACTTAATCTACTGCAGAATACTAGTGTTTTCATACATCAAGTTTGACTTTACCCACCCACCACATACAAAAGTTACTGCCCTTGGCAAAAATGCCATGTGTCATTTCTCTGTATTAGATGCTTTAATAAGTGATTTGTATTTTCAAGTAGAGTCACTGTTAATATTTTGTATGTTTGTTTATATATATAGTGTCTCTGTATTAGTTTTTGCTTGTTTTAGAAACCTAGTCATGCTACATTGAAGTAGAATGTAGATACATAATTTTTAGAAATCCATCTAGTCATTTCCATCATTGTTTTATACATGATTTGACCCGTTAATGTATCCAATGCTTCCACTAATTATCGTGATCATGATAAGTCATTGATATTTTGAATGTTGTAAGATTTTCATAAGTAATTCTTTGTTATGAATTCTAAAATCAGTGTTAATAAAGCAGGATAAATGTGTGTTAACTCTAAAATCGGCGTCCGGTTAAGAAGTTTGGGGTAGCTCAGTATTTGGGAAAGTACTTATGCTACAGTAACCAAACTTGCACAAGTGATTCATCTTTGGATACTGAGGTGAACCCATGCATCGGATGCTGCATCTGACCTACATTTTCCGCTTGAGTGACTTGGTTAAGAAAATTGGGGTAGCTCAGAGTGGCTTGGTTAAAAAGTTTGGGGTAGCTCAGTATCTGACAAAGTACTGATGCTACAGTAACCAAACTTGCACAAGTGATTCATCTTTGGATGCCGAGATGGACCCATGTATCGGATGCAGCATCTGACCTACATTTTTTGCTTGAGTGACTTGGTTAAGAAGTTTGGGGTAGCTCAGTACCTGACAAAGTATTTATGCTACAGTAACCAAACTTGCACAAGTGATTCATCTTTGGATGCTGAAATGGACCCATGCATCAGATGCATCTGACCTACTTTTTCCACTTGAGTGATTTTGCTTTTAAAAGCCAATATTGAGCAAAGTATAAGTGCTACATGTACCAAACTTGCAAATTGGATGTATCTTTGATCAAACTTTCATAAAATGACCTTGACCTACTTTTTCCGCTTGAGTGATTTTGCCTTTAAAAGCCAATATTGAGCAAATTATAAGTGCTACATGTACCAAACTTGCATATTGGATGTATCTTTGATCAAACTTTCATATAATGACCTTGACCTACTTTTTCCACTTGAGTGATTTTGCCTTTAAAAGCCAATATTGAGCAAAGTATAAGTGCCACATGTACCAAACTTGTATATTGGATGTATCTTTGATCAAACTTTCATAAAATGACTTTTTCCACTTGAATGAGTTTGCCTTTAAAAGCCAATACATATGTACTAAGACATATGATTGAATTGAATTTGGCTGCCATGAGGTGAGCTTCATAGTCTGTGATTACCTATGTTTATCACGTGACATTGACCTACTTTTGAAAAGCTTTATACGTTGGCCATAACAACTGAGATACTAGTATGGCTTTCATGTTCTGCATGTGTGTTCCTTGTGACAAGACCTTTTTCTTTGCACCACAATTTTTGATAATGTGACCTTGATCATGACCTTTGTCCCGCATTTGAAAAACTTGAACATTTGCCACTTCTGAGCAGCAAGAGATAGGGGATAGCGATGTGAAAAATATTTGGCCTGGGGTATCCTTATGACAGTTATTAGTCCCCTACCGGCTCGCACGGGCGACACATCTTAGTGTTATACAGATCTAGTTAAAGTTTGGTCTCGATTGACCCATTTTTACAGGAGTTATGGCCCCTGGACTTAGCAAATTTCATGAAATTCTCAGTTTTTCGGATTTTTCTTGGCTGTTGTTGTAGATATTGAATTGATTTTTGGAATGTGGATACATTATAGTATGATACAAATTAAGTCGGAGTTGGGGTTTGATTGACCTTTTTTTCTACAAAAGTTATGACCCCTTAGCAAAGGAGCTGTTAAGATTAGTGCTGTATATTGATATTGAAATATTGATGAGTATCGATATTTTGATATTTTCAATACGTATCGATACACAAATGCTGAGTATCGATACTTTCAATATATTTAATATATATACTTTTAATTCGTTTTTTATCATTTTTATATTTCTCCTGAATATTCTCCAATCACTTGTACGTTTAGGCATACGAGTTCAAATAAAAGCTTCTGAGCATCTGGTCTCACTCCCAAATTGGGAGTTCGCTTCTTTTCATGTGGTGGATGTTTTGTTTGTTTGCTTTGGTTCCTGTTTTATCCTGATTTGGCATGCATTCGGTTTATGATTTTCTGAATTATCGATTTTGTTTTGTGTATTGGGGTATGGTCATTATCCATATTTTACATTGAGTCGAATAAAGAAATGGTGAGGTCAGCTGTTTTGCAGCATTTTCACAAAATCAATGCCAAAGAAGCCAAATGTAATAAAATAAATCTTTGACAAAGAAACGCTTCTGCTATTGTTATCTTTTTATTCCTTTTTCCTTTTTGAATTAATTTAAATAAATACATTTGTTGTTTATTTTTGTTCTGTTTTATAAAGTTGTCATTGGTTAAAACATAAAATCTCCATTTATTGATTCATTATAATGATAAATTTGAGAAAAATGAAAAATGCGTATTGTATTGAAAATATTGAGTATTGAAGCAAAATGTATTGTATCGTATCGTATTGAAAAAATTATTTCAATATACAGCACTAGTTAAGATGAGGCGTAAAATCTGCCCTGAAAAGTCGAAATTTCAAAATGCAAAATTTGAGATTTTTTTTCGGTAGAAATTTCAAGTAACTTGGTCCACATATGAATCTGCTTTCAGATGGGATAATTTATGCAAAATAAGACCGATATTTGGGTCAAAATAAGCGTGTTTTACACAGAAATCAATGGAAAACGGAAAAGTTTTATACAACATCTTCCCCCTCGCTTTACAATGCCTCTTTCACCAAAGGTGTATATCAATAAAACACATTTTCTGGCCAAGTGGGGTTCAGAAGCGGGGGGGAACAATGTCCTAGAGACGAAAAAAGGGGGATGAATATTTTTAAATTTGCCTCTGTAGTGATAAAGTAGGTTATATTGTCATCTTTTTCATTTTATATCACGGAACAATCTATTCAGAGTGTGTTCCGATCAAATATTTAACCGTTTGGAAGGAAATAAACGAGAAAGTTGTCTATTTCTCCTACTGTGGACTGGGATATCCATGGAAACGCTGGAAAGGTACATGTATCCTTGTATTGCCCCTATGGGGTAAGATAACATTTTCACGTGCCTTTTGATTGTAACGTCATACCTGATTGTTGCCTTGGCCGATCAAAATATGAAAAAGAATACATAAAATCTCAATTTTGAGCACTTTTTAGACAGTGGGAGAAAAATAATCAATCCCCAGATGTGATCAGGGACACGGAAATCCAACCCTCGTGTCTAGGATTTGCTTTTGTCCACGACTCGACAAGTCTCGTCGTGGTACAAGCAAATCCTGGACACTCGGGTTGGATTTTCATGTCCCTGATCACATATGGGGATAGATTCTATTATTCTACACCGTGTGTATTTCGCGCCAGAAAGCTACATAAGTGGTTGAGAAGAACGAAATAAAACCGTTTTTCATTTTCCGGATTGCAGAGTTTGCCGAATATACTGATATACCCTCAAAGTTAATTTCGCTTATCCAATTTTGAAATGAAAAGGTAACAGAAGCATAATAAACTTTAAAATGTGTAAAATAATGCATTTTTTGCGCATTTTCGTTCGATATTCGACAATTTCATCTGTACCCCTACCTCTTCAATCCGTAATCATAACATCTTTCACCGAATTTAAAAAATAAAATACCTTCTATGAATCTTATAATTCTTTATATTTTTATCCTGACCAAGTTTTATCTAAATTTGGAGGACAGCGCACGAGAAATAATCAAGTGATTTCAGGGCTAAATCTGGCCCTCATCTTAACAGCTCTTTTCATGAAATTTTCTGTTTGCCAGACTTTTTCTAATACACAATATTGAACTTATTTTCATGTGGGCATTCATCTTCTGGTGTAAGCACAGGTCAAGGCAAAGTTGCAGGACATGGATTAATGCTGGTAGGGGACTTATATCGCTTTGTGATTCATAAATTTATTCTCTGTTGGTACCGAATGTCTATAATCATGTGCTTTTGACGTTGGACCTACATTTTAGAAAAAAAATTACTATACATTGAGAGATAGAACTCTGATATTTGGCTTGCCATTTATGTATATGTCCCTTCTGGTAAGACCTTGTTAGTCAGTTTTTTTTTTATCTTGTGACTTTGACCTCTGGCCTACATTTGATAAAAAAAAAACATTGGCCATATTTACTTAAAGGCAGTGCATGTACTCTCATATTCGGCATTTGTGTTCCTTGTGATAAGACATTATCATTCATAATATGTAGTATTTTTTTTTTATTTTGTCATACCTTTTGCAAAAGATTTGAAATTCTTGAAATTATTATCACTTGAGCAAAAACTTATGTAGCCATTGTCTGTCTGTCGTTCATCCATTCTCTTCTTAAATTTCTCCTCAAAAGCGACTAGTATTCATACATTGAATTAATAAAAACAACCTCGATGTTTTCTATCAAGTCTGTTTGTCTGGCTAGATCAATGATGGTTACAAAAAGCTTCTATCGTCCAGCAAAATATCCAATTTATCACGCCTCGTATTAATTTCAGTCAATGACGTCGTAGTAAATTTTTAAAAGTAAGAAATTACGTATAAAACATTGCATAATGGTTCTCGGTTCTCTACTTAAAGCAGGTGTGTATGTATGTAGGGGGTTCGGCTTACCCCCCCCCCCTCAAGATTTACAAACCTACTATGTGTAGGAAGTATGACAGGAATTAACCATATAACTAAAAATCAAATTCAAGGAATTGTGGTCCCCCGCTTTTGGGTGTTTTTCTTTAAAGAAATGCTTACAGACCCCCCACCATTCTTAAGTTTTCACAATATATCTCATATATTATCAAAATTCTAAATATTATACGTTATTACGGTTCCAGAACGGTAATATGGTCTGATATACCTTGTCTGGAATTTATATTTCCCGAGCCGAAGGCGAGGGAATATTAATTCCAGACAAGGTATATCAGACCATATTACCTGTCTGGAACCGTAATAACATTTTTGTCATACTGCAAATAACTTATAAATTGTCATTTCAAAATGGCGTCAAAAGTAAAATTTCTAACTTTTTTGTTTGTTGATGGATTGTAAAATTTTCTTCACCATTAAAAAGATCGTACCCGTAAATGGTTTATTCAAAATGAATAAACCACGAATGAAATTCAATTTAGCAGAAAACTAAAATTAAAGGATCTGAAGCGAGAGAGAAATTCAAAACTTCAGAACGGGAAATGCACACTATGACGTCAAGAAACAATAAGGTGTCCGTGACGTCACAAAGCTCTTTATGAGATTCCTAGAAATTTATTTGCAGTGTGACAAGAAAGATTTAAAAAAAAAACTCCAAGAAAAGGTCAAAGGGTCCAAACTTCTGTTTTGTTACCAAGGGACAGGGCTCATGAAAAGATATGCACATGTTGAATATTGAAGTCCTGTCATTTAAATTACCATCCAAAACTTATGGTCGAGGTTGACGTTTTTAAATGTGGGTCAACCTCCAAAGGCGAGGTCACAAGGTCAAAATGTTGTTACCAACAGAAAGGTCTTGTCACAAGGAATACACATGTGAAATGTGAAAGCCCTATTACTTTCCGTTCAAAAGTTATGGTCAAACTCCAAGGTCAAGGTCACAAGGTCAAAAATTTTGGTATCTATGGAAAGGTCTTTTCACAAGGAATAAACCTGTGAAATATCAAAGCCCTATCACTTTCCATTAAATAGTTATGGACAAGGTTAAAGTTTTTTTTTGAAAAGTAGGTCGAACTCAACGGTCAAGGTTAGAAGGTCAAAAATTTTGGTATCCATGGAAAGGTATTGTCACAGGGAATACACATGTGTAATATGAAAGCCCTATCACTAAGAAAGCCCTATCACTTTCCATTCAAAAGTTATGGTCAAGGTTAAAGTTTTTGTGGACAAAGTTCAAAGTCAAGGTCAGAAGGTCAAACATTTTGGTATCCATGGAAAGGTCTTGTCACAAGGAATACACATGTGTGATATGAAAACCCTATCACTTTCCATTCAAAGGTTATTGTCAAGGTTAACGTTTTTAATAAGTAGGTCAAAGTCCAAGGTCAAAAATTTTGGTATCCATGGAAAGGTCTTGTCACAAGGAATACACATGTGTAATATGAAAGCCCTATCACTTTCCATTCAAAACTTATGGTCAAGGTTAACGTTTTTAATTAGTAGGTCAGAGTCCAAGGTCAAAAATGTTGGTTTCCATGGAAAGGTCGTGTCACAAGGAATACACATGTGAAATATCAAAGCCCTATCACTTACCATTCAAAAGTTATGCACAAGGTTAAAGTTTTTGTGACGGACGGACGGACCGGTTTTAATGTCCCAACGCTTTCGCGAAAGCGGGGGACAACAAAGTGACCTCTAAGAGTCGCTATGCTTCGCAGGCGACACAATAAAAATATGTTGTCTGAAGAGAAATCCTGGGTTAAGATCTTTTCTTTTTTTTAACTCGATGACAGTAAAAATAATACACTTTGTTTATATACGATGTCGGCTAAATGTAACAAAGTTTAGAAAAAAAAGTCAGTGTCAGCAAATATAACAGGAAAAAGAAATGAAATATTTCAAAGAGTCAAATGATTGTCAATCTTGAACATATAAGAGATAGAAAGCATAACTTTATGGCATTTACGTCCATATAGTCTTTATCTGGACTAGGGATTCTGTTTATTCCAGGAAGTAAACTGAAGTAATATTGAAACTTTCAGGCCTACGTAATAATTCATTCTTTGAAAAAGTATTGTATTACAGCTGTAAATTATCATTCATGCGTGGTCCATTTGACATCAAACGGAACGGTCCTTATATACAAAATGTAGCATGTATAATGATGAACGAATCTTTGGTGAAAGGCACGCTATAACACAAATTATACATTGCTTCTAACAATAACTGTACTTATTTGCTTGTACATGTAGATAAAATGCCAACATCTGCTCAAAGATGATATTTCTACTCATAGCCGATCAAAAATAACAAATATATCGTGACATTCGTATGAATTTATTTGCCTTTTAAGGACGGAAAGATCAATGTAAATTTAACAACTTAAAAACAAATGATACATAGGTTTTCTCAAAATATAAATAACATGTCACGTGACACTGGTTCTAACATGTCACGTGACACTGGTTCTAACATGTCACGTGACACTGGTTGTAACATACATTAACAATGTTTGTCAAATAATTCATTTCATGAAATTGTACATGTAAATCTAGTAATAAAGACACAAGTCAAAATAATAATAAAAAAAAACAGTTTCATCAACTGAAATAAAAGCACTGCATGATCACCATTGACCATTTTTTTTACAAGAAATACAAAATAAATTTCTCTTCAGTTAAATGGTTCTGAACTCGTACTGGTAAAGTGATATTGATCGAGATGCTACTAATTCACAGATGGGGGATTTCATGAAAATAAATCTTAGATCAGGAATTCACCTCAAATTTATTTGCCAAAAAAATATTGTAATAAAAAATAATGAATAAATAAAAAAGATAGATAAAAAAGAAAATCTTTTTGAATTTTTGCCAATCTCTCCTCTGATCTACATGTATATTGCTTGATACGCCCCTCAAAAAAGTAACAACCTGATTGGAGAATTTTATGTAAATCTCTCACTACTGGTAAACGCAGACGAAAAGTCCATGGTATGGAAAAAAACTCTCTAAGAGACATCTCTAAGTGTAAATATTTCTAATGAGCTCGGGGTATAATTATGTAAATGTATACATGAAATCGAAACAAAAAGATGTTCTTAGGGGTTTTCTTGTGTACTCATATCGTCAATCTAAGAAAAATTGTTTTTCTTACAATCAGAATGTTATTTTATATTGAAAATTGAAATTTTTAACTCCCTCCCTTCTCTCTCCCCTCAGAGATAAATCAGTAAAATAAAATGTTAAGTGCTACTGTTCCATATCAGTAATGGTTGTCAAGGTTACAGTGAGTTTACTTGTAATTATATCCAATCGGGGATGTCAGGCATACTGAGAGAAGAAATTAGAATAATTAAGAGATGGGGTCTTGCTGTTTTAAGCTCCGACATGATCGATTTTACTTGCTATCGTCAATTAAGAGGACTTATACTGATAATGTACTGCGCCGTACGTCAGAATTCAAACTTCGTATACATGTAGCTATGACTTTAGCGAACAGTTCTGCTTAAAAATTGCTTTCTCATATAAAATTGAAATGGAAAAAACAAATTTCTGATCAGCAATAAAATATGTGCAATAAGTACTTTTATTTGTTAGTTTTTATTAAGGCTTTCTTGTAATTGTTGTATATATGCATATTTCTTGTTATATAATGGAATGATTCAATCATTTTTCCTCGTGTCTTTATTCTTTATATCATGTTTCTCTAAAACGAACGTAATTGATGACGCGCCAAGAAATACAACAAACAAGTCTCCAATATCAACGTGTTCATAATACATATCGGAAATTAATCCATATCTCTATAATCTAATTCAATCCCCGCTGCCCAAGCTCGTTGGCCTGGTGCTTTATAATACGTGATAAATATTTTGTGTAATTTAAAGAAAAACAGCCAGATGCGAAAATTATACTATGGTATTGTTTAAACCGTTCGTCGAGTTTCATTTCAAAACGTGTTTTATTTGCTATCCAACGCATAAAGTGGTAACCCGCCAAAAAATCGAAAATCTCTCAACAAAGAGTTCAATAGAGATATTCTAGCATTACCTGTATTATTAATTCCTAAATATATAGCAGTACCAATCATATTTACCAAATAATTAGATTTGTTAACTTGACAACGCCGCAATGACGTAATTCATTGGTTTTCTAAGGATCAATAACACTCAAATTCAATTTTTCAGTCTGAACGGTAGGAAAGAAATGTGTTCAACCAAAATTAATTTTTTTTTCCAACACGATGAAATGTTCCGGTTCGCAAAGAATTTAATAAGATATTTAAGATATTGGCGTAGAGTTCCGTTCCGTTCCAGTCTGAATTATGCCGAAAAGGCATTCGAGAAGTGTTTTGATGATGTTACTTCAATTTTTTTCAGTTCTTTGACCAGTGAGTACTCAGATTGTCAACTGAGTTTTTCCCCTGAAGCCAAAATAATGAAATATTTTACTTCACGTCCGTATCATCCCATCAGCCCCTATTGACGAAAATAAAAGGTAACGTACGAAAAAACAAAAACAAAAACAAAAAACTAGAAAATCGTCTTCTGGATTTCCTTTTCCAAAACGGTTCTCTACACAATAGCAGCCCGCGGACGAAAAACAGTGAAACAAAATATTTCGGTATCATAATGGCCTTATTTCTGTGAAACAATTTCATCAGTCAAAATACTGACCGGGGTATTCCTCATTGCCAATGTCTGTCGGTCTTTTCAAATGGCAATACCGAATATTACCTTACAGACGGACCTGATCTGATACTATTACTGCACGGAATATGCACGGACAGACTTCAGTTGATGCCATCGATCATTACAGACGTATGTTTACCTGACCACCTTAAGTATTAATTAAAATCAATACCTGATAACAAAGAAGAAATCAAAATCGATGGTACACAACAAAGGCATCTGGCCATGTTTGCAAAACGCAATTAGAATGTTCATACATCCTGCGGAGCGAACTAGTCATAGAGAGAATCGGCCTCCGCAGGATTAGTCTAATGAAAAGCCGTAAAGGATTAAAAATAAGACGGACGGAAGGATGGGCACAGCGATACCTTATGATAAACTTCCTTATTATAAGATCCCATTACGTCAATTCCTCATCATCTGCTATGCTAATCTACGCGACAGAGTTGTTCAAAATGCGATCACAGAGCCCAGAGTCACTTTTCTGAATTTAAATTAGATAATATTTTATAGAATAATGAATTTCTTGGAGAAAAAACACGTTTTATAAATTCGTTTTACGTGTAATTACAGGATATTATAGAGTATCATCTCTATAGCATGGATTCATTATATATGTATATATATACGGCAAGATGCTAAGTGTAACCAGTGCCTTCAATATTTTAAAAATATATTAACTTATGTACCCTTTCGTCATGCCAATATAATATTATGAAAGACTAGAGTCGAATGTACTTGAAATAAAAAAAAAAATCTATGAATTATTTACAAAATCACAGCAATGGTTTGTTCTATATGCAAGACATAAGCTTGAAACTAACATTAAAAAATACTAGAACATCTAGTAAAAAAGAACACTTGGTGACGCATTTAACGAGATTCATGTATTTTCAATATCACACTCAGTTTAATTGTGAAAATTATATTAGTAACAAAAAAAATCAACAAGACCACACGTTCTGTCTGGCGTCCGTGGTTTTATCCAAAGGTTAAACTAAACGTAATGCTATTGTAAAATGGTATTGCCATCACTAGTTACCTGAACTACTCAGGGCAGGTATTATTGGTACATTTTCTATGATGTTGCATGAGTGGGTTCCGTCTATAAGGTGATAGGGGTCGTGCTTGCTGCACATACAGCCACACTATAATACCCTGTATTGAGAACGTCCCATTGAGCGTTTACCCTGTTGGCGTTCGTTTTGGTGACGTCACTTTTCAGACACGTGACTACGTCTTCACTGGGCAGGGTATAATTTCCAGCTCCAGTAATATGCTCAGTACCACAAAAACAACGTACAATAGGAGCATTCCAATACCGAACTTTTTACTCATTCTCCACTTTGACGCGGCAATAGACACTATTACGGCTATTAACATGAGGAATAACAGTGTGATTGAGCACACGAGTCCTTTACTGGTCACATCAACGTCCCCACCTTTCTCGGAGGCAATTTTGAGTAACCATGGAAACGGCAAACTGAAAGAAAATATCGACAATTATTCATCAATGGCCAATGTGTAAAGAGAAAACAGTAAAATACTCAAATCGTTTAATCTTTTTAGACGGAAATACATGAAACAAGTACATAAAAAAATTCATAATTTCAACATTCTACAAACTTACCCAACAGTGATATCAAAAATGTTGCTGCCGACTGAGCTGGAGACAGCCATATCCCCGAAGCCTTTTTTGGCCACTATAACACTGGTGATAAGGTCGGGGATACTGGTGCCTGCAGCCAAAATGGTCAGTCCCATGATTTCCTCTTCAATACCCATCGTAGTTCCCGCTGTGTCCGCCCACCACACCATCAAGTACGAGTACCCAGCGATCCATAAAATACTCCCAAAAAACGTCACCATAAACCATTTTCTTTTCTCCTGTTCAAACAATGCATTTTTCAAAATAAATTGTTTATTGATCAACAATATTTGTTTTCAGGATTTTTTTGTATAATTTTGTTGCCTTGTGTAATGTTTATATATCATTCGTGGTTTGTATTGATGCAATTTTATGCAAAGAAGTTAAGTACTGTCAATTGTCGAGGGGGGCCTTAATAAGATCTATGCATTTTATGATTTTTGACATAACGTATACACTAACATTGCAAAGTATTATAAGATGTTTAAAGTCTTTGAGTATACGCCTGAATAGTGCACTAAATTGGGTGTAGCATCTATCGGCACACAACTTTAGTAGTAGGAAGTAAGGTGTTTTTCTACTTCGTATTTATTACTTTTCTATAGAAATAATACGGTATAGAAAAAGCTTTGTTTAGCCTTGACGGCTTTTATCTTGACTTTTTGCCATATCATGTCGAACTCGCAATTCTCTGTATGACGGTACCGGTTGAAGCTCATATACCAGTTTCTGTCTCCGCTGATTATTTTAGTATCACGGAATATGACAACAAAATATGAGCTTCCGTCTTAATTATCATCTACCAGACATGATTCCAACGAAATTCTGCAGTGTCGTCAGGTAAACCGCTCGTTCATCATAAAGTCATTTACTTTTCTCTTGAAACCATAATAAATCGAAGTAATGCGGTATTTACATATAAACTACAATGGAAATGATATTTATATTGATTGATATAACAGAAATCTGATGATTGATGATACCCGAATAGTCTATAAAGGTGGAAATTAAGTAATATCCCTTAAAGCAAATAATCTAATATTCCAAGCAGCGGGGAACATTATGAAACTTGTTTATTTCGACGAAAAGTCATTTCTGTTGTATGAGATATCAAGTACAACAAGTCAAAAGAAAATGGTTATAACCCGTATTAATATGTCTACAAATAGACATCTTTATCTACAAATAGACATCTTTATCTACAAATATACATCTATGCAATTCTTCATTTTTGTACCTCGAAGGACGTTGAAAAAAGAAAATATACTGCCTAAAGACGGATCAGATACACAGATCGACAAGCCTATTTCTGATCTTATACAACCCCTTTATTTTGTCGCAATAGGATTGTTGTCATCGTGTTGACATCGTGTTAAGACAATACGTGGGGCTTTGAATCATGTTTCATGTACCGTCCATAGAATAACATCATAGACCTGACATGAGTGTTTTAAGGTTTAAACTTCAAAGCCAAACAGACAAAGTGGATCTCCGACAGCAGTCTTTGAGAACGGTTCCATTGTCCCTTGACGACAGTTGTTTTATTTCTGTGTTTGTAGCAACATGTTGTTCTGTACGGATGCAGTAATTGCACTATATTGTCTTATCAATGGCTACTCTAAACATAAAAGGAGTCGACCGTTTGATGTTGTTATAACGTTAATAAGACACTAAGAATGGTAACACGGCAGGGAAATTCTCTAGAAATGTTCATCTCACCAGAGAAGCCTGGATTCATTAACTTCCATTGTGTCCAGAATTCAATTGAAAAAAAAAAAACAAATCGACCAATACTTCGTACCTATAAAGGTTTTTGTTAAATAAAGAAAGGTGCTGTTGTATTTGTAAATTTTGCTTTTTTGTTGGGGTTTCTATTTTGCTATCTGCTAAAGTTCGATTCTGAATTGTTGTCATTCTAGAAGTACCAAATAATATAGCAAGATTTTTGAAACGTGTGTATTGCTGTCAGAATGTAAACTTACCGGTCTTCTGACGTCAGGCAGTGTGATCCAGAGTGGAAAGACTATTGGTGCCACAAAGACATAAGTTATTCTCTGTCGCCATGATTTGGGCCAACTGAGATCCAAAGGTTCTTCTTCTTCCTCTAATTCCTGAGAAAATAAATACAACATTTACATTTCATATTAACGAAGCCGAGGAACAAATCACAAAAATAACACCTCGTTGTCCAGACCGATATCACCAATCTAAAACGTGTTTTTATCTACGAAACTACAGCGACGGGTATTATAACAGCAAGCAGGAAAATCTTACTCTTCCCCGCACTTGGTTGGAATTTACTTTTGGGCCATACTGTTAAGATTAAGCTGATCTTGTTTGTGTTATTTACCAATCTTAATACTTCAGCTGTGCGCTCCACAGAGATAAGGTATTTGACAAATTTCCATGAAACATAATTCAGGGAATATTCGTATATTTGCCCTATGATTGATTCAAGTGAGAAAATCAGTTAAAAAAGAAGAAGAAGAAGAAAAGGACAGTTTTCGAGAGAGACTACCCCGTGGCCCTACTCGGATCAAATGAACTAGTAAATACAAGGTACCTCCCAACACACCTTTGGTATTTCTGGTTCTGCTTCGTTATTTTCATCCTTCTGTCCTTCATTTGAGGAGTCTGTTACCTTTATCCGGATATTATCATTACCATCACTGTTTCCATGGAAACCACTCCGACTATTATTGGTGTAATCATTTGATAAAAGTGTTGTTTCTGTGTTCGTGCTGGGCGTTGTTGAATCGTTCCCTGGAGAGAGATGTCCGTTGACCTCCTTTACATCATGGGATACATGACCATTGGCCACGTTGATCATGTTATTGTCCTTGTCAATGAGACCATCGTCTGTATGAGTCGTTCCTATGACAACCTTGAGCGTTGCTATGGCATGTAGATGCATGGCTTTGTCATGTGGTTTGCCTGTTGAGAGAAAAACCAACTTTAGGTCGCATAACGTCAAAGCAGCATAGATAACATTGTCTGGTGTTTGTCGTCCTGTCTGTCAGTCTGGAATCACACTTTGACATTATGGATGATAACATTTTAATTATGTATGTGAGAGATTCACTCCCAACACCAACATAAATGCCACCTTCAAGGACACGTTCATAGTTTTAGGTAGCCACAGAAACGGCCAATACCACTTTGCTATTTGCATGGTTTGGGTTGTTGGATACACACACAATCCATCCAAATAGCAAAGTATCGTTGACCGTTTCTGTGGCTAAGTTTTATGGTCAATATTTTCATCTGTAAGTATGATTTACATTTAGAAATCCCTTTATCCACAGATGATGACATTTTATATCTGTATCTTGGTCGTCATTTAATTGTCTCGGGGATTACACGTCAAAAACAATCTGATAATTTTTGTAACAATTCTACATATCGGTAACCTTATTTTCTCGTGGGGACAGAGAAATTCGGTTAATTTTTACTTCGCGAACAGTAATTTTCCTACTATTGAGCTCTGAAAAAACAGAAATCGAGCTCATAAAAATCTTCATTAGGTCGATTGTTGGCGACTCTGTAACGAAGAACGTAATCATTTCCGCATTGAATAAGACACTGAAGATTAGGGATTTTGACAATGGGATTGTACGTCTAAGGATACCAGAATTCTTACACCTCCGTTGATTTTAAAGGATTCATTAGTATTCCTAACTCCTTAACTTTAGATTAAAGGAAGCCATTACTTTGATTAGATATACTCCTAAAATGAGGTTACCATGACAACCTAATAAAATTGGACAATACCATTTTCTGTATCAAAAGAGATACATCACTGTCGTTTCATGACTACCACGCAATCTTATTCATAACACACCAAACAATAATTAAAGACTAGACAGACATGGCTGTGGAGTTTTGGTGGAATGTCTTTTCCCATAAAGAACATCTATCAAAAAGAACAAAGAGGATTTGCGTACAAAAAACATGGAAGATTAAACACCAGTTTAAAAAAACCCGATTTTTTCACAGCAAGATTTCGAAAGGTTTGAATATACAAGTTACGTTATGTCTTTCGTCAAGCTGCAATATCGGTAAATTTGACAGAGTTGTATTGAAATTAGGTTCTGTTGTGGACCAAATTTTGCAGACGTGTTGCATATGGTGACAGCTAAAGACTTTGTGTGTTTCATAATAGATGCTGGGTCAACTGAAAGTCAAAGTTGAAACTATGGATGAACTAGGTCAACTCAAGGTTATGACCTTGATTTTTTTTAAGTCAATGTAATTTCTTGTATTAAACGACCAATCGTTTTTTAATCACGTTTCTGTTTTTCCTGGCAGGCTCCTGTAACAAATCCGGCAACTACGACATTAATAATACAAATTACCTATTACAGGTCTATCTTTTAAAAATAGAATTTGATAAATCTTACGTAACTTGGTAAAATGTCATTCTACTACCGGGAAATCTATCGTCGGCTGTTATTTTTGACCGAGTTCAGATGATTCCATCAAGCTTTTAGATGCAACGATTTTTAGCTGTTGTTACTGAATGAAAACACTGCTGTGTTTTTAATAAAATGAATGAAATCCCTTACACTATTCAATATTCCAGAATGTCTTCTCCCTACATCGAAATAGATCTAATACGATAAGAACTCAAACAACAATCCCCTGAGAATTTTATAGAGAATCTCAGCAGAGACGGTAGGAGTTGACTGTGGATTATAAACTTCTATATTAGTAGGAAAAGATCATTTCAGTCAAATTAGCGTTGGTTGATCTTTGTTATGGTAAAAAAAAGCTATAAGTCATACATGGAATTACCCTAGCTCCTTATAAAATATGAGCAAGAAGTACATTTATGACGTAAATCGAGGGTAGATCATCCTTTTTGGTGTGTGTTTCAAGGCATTGGCCAAAAGTCTGCTATGGAGGCGCTGGTACATGTACTTTGTAGGCACCAATGTATTATGGAGACTACAGTTTTGTTTGACCTTGTTTGTGTATGGCCTGCAAGTGCTAAATAAATATTTTCATTTGTCATTTAGGGCAAAATTAAGATACAATATTTCAAAGACATACTTATTTTCTATTTTCTAATTTTGTCCCCTCAATGGTCATAAAACTTTGATTTGAAGTAATTCCACCCCTGTTAATCAATACCCCGTCAAATAGAAGCTCATTAGTAGATAAAAGTTCCATTGATTTTCAGCACAGTTATTGGAACTCTTCCCGGGAATATTTCACTAAATGACATTGACAAGAAGAGAAAGTATCGATTATGCAAAACTTTTTTTTTCTACTAGATATACATTGCCATCAGCAGTACCACAGCGTCCCGGCGTTCTCAATGTCATAATACTGGTAATAGATAATGAATGATATATGTAAATTGTCTCTTAAAATAGAAGTAAATTAACTTCTGATTTTAACACCAAGCTATTATACGGGTATTTAAGCATACTGGTTTTAAGGCGATAGTATTGAGCTCATTTCAAATATTAAACAATTGCTTGACTCAATACAAATTAAGAATTGTATATTTAAGAGGTATTATTTGATTACCATGATGACAGGTCTAATAAATATGGCATCTACATGTATATACTACAAGCTTCTGATGCATACTGTCATTCTTCGTTCATTACAAAGTTTATCCATTATAAACTCGCAGGTGACACAAAAAGAAATATGTTTACTTTTTATATGATTAAGATACGTCAACAGGTAAGTCAGCAAAAATCTTCTAAGGTTTTCGTTTTTGTTTTTGTTTCTTTTAAGCACCACCTCCGGTTAATGATGTACCTTCTCACTATTGTAAGTTTCCATACAGCATAGTAATACCACATTTGAAACATTCACCGGTTATTATCTTTTCTACACGGTTTAAGTGTCGGGTGTTATTAGCACGCGGGAGATACTTACTCTTCCTGGGTACCGTGTTTGGTTTTGTATTTTTCATGGTTTTATGTATGTCCATTGATAATGATTTAATTCCGATCTAGTTTGACTTTTACTCACTAATTGAATGTTCCTTGTGGTAACTTAAAGAGTTTGGCATGAGTACCGAATATGATAACGAACGAAACGAAATGTCTGGACATTTCACGGTAGGATATATAATTTCTATCTTGTCAAGCAAACAGTCATTTACGCAGACAAAATCACCTCTCGAAGTATATAAGACTATGACACAGTCACAAATTATTGTTAGAGAAAAATGGTCCAAGTCTTATAATCATACCACAGAAAAAAGACTTCTACATTTTGACATAGACAACAGAGTAATATATCCTTTAAATCAATACAATAGAAAATGTATTTTAGCTTCTAATGTTGTCCTCATTAATCACCTATGATTTATTCCCTTATTTGCATAAAAGACATGTATTAGAATATTTATTTGATTAACGATTATGACAGAAAAAAAATAATCTCAAAAGAATTGTTAACCAAGAATGTCTCCTATTACCTATCAATATTTCAGCTGCAGCAATGGCCTTGTTGTCATAACTTGTTGTCATAACTTGGCGATGAAGTATTAATATAGAAGTATTAATATAGACAAAAAGCAAGCCATTTTTAGCGATTTTATGTATGACGATGACTATATACTACTTTCCGAATCTGAACAGAAAGAATTATGCTGAGGGAAGTCGGTTTTATTTTAAAAAGACATTGTTTTTATTGGAGAAGCATTTATCTATTTTATGTTCCATATAAATTATCTGGTTTATAATCTTGGCACGAGTTCCATATTTAGTCTTACGAATATTATTGCACTAGTGTGGCCTTTTACAAGTACATTGCAAACTTCTTGAAATTCGAAAAAGGAAGTATTAAACTCGATAATGAATAAAAAACATTTTGGTCCTACAGTGGGGTTTGATCGAAAACCGAATATTGAGCTGATGAAAAGCAAATACAATGTATTGGTGTTACGACGTTAATCATGAATTTATCATGGTGTTAATCATGAATAATTTCTCTATTTTCAAACGTTATCAACATCCAAACATTCAGTACGTATTTTTAGAATAACGGATTATCTTTGATATGTATGAAAATTGAAAATACATGATAACGTTACAAATGATTTTCTAGGTCGCCCTATGACATATCGGCCTAGTATATGTCCTTGACATTTCTAGTCTTTGTGTGATAATTGGCTAAAAGACATAAGACCACTAGACTGATTTCTTGTGTAATGGTATTAATACAGGTATCTGTGGACGCGGTCATCAACAAAGTAATCAGCTTCTACAGCAGACAGATCAAGGCATTAATAAATCAGAACACTGCCCAATCCGGACGTCGTAAAGTCCGAATGCTGCACTTCAAAAACATGGAAAGTCAATACCCTTATCTCCCATCTTCCATATTCATGAGGTACTGGTCTTTACTCGTAAATTTGTTTGTTATCATCGGGGGTTAACTTAAAAATTAAAAAGCGTCTTCTAGCAAGCATCTTTTCCCTATTCTGTAATATTTCAGTAGGTACAATCTTCATTGCTGATGAGAAGCATTTTCCCCAAGTAGTTAGTCAATATATATAGTCAAATCATCTGATAAGGTTTAAGGAAAACATTAATCCATCAATGTATCAGATAGACCCTGATCATTGACAATATGGATAAACCAGAGTCTGTCCGTTGATTGATAGTCAATGCGTGCGTAGTGGCACGCACAGACCAACTGTTTTGAAAAATATCATTTTAATAATTTCAGAACGACATCTCAGTTATTGAATAATAATTACATTGGCCAGACCAATCATATTTCCATTGTGGGAATTATTTGTTGTTACATGTATATGAATTATAATTGATGTTGAACTCCTATTCGAGACTATGTTTTTTTTCATGCGTTATGCTATGACTTACTGTGGTGATAAAGCTCCCTGACGAGCACTATTTAAAGTTAGCAAGAAAGCACAGTAGCACAAAATCGCATTTTTATTTTTGCACAAAGGTAACGTTAAGCCACATTCTTAATTCTAACCAATATATGTGGGGATCCTATTGAAAATTGCCGAGGTTTATCTGGAAGACCCATGGGTTTATTAGACTTGATCTATGGCCATTCATTACGTGGTTCTCGAAGGTATTGCGGATAACCAACAATGAGATTAAAAAGAATACATTAATACATTAAAAACCAATAATCATGTGATTAGCAGACCGTTTTACATAACCACCCAACAAAGATACCAGTAAAGCTTTTTTTTGTCATTAGAAAAGATGTTATGGTATGTGCCTTTCTGTAGACATTGACGGGTTGTTTTACCATCGATCTTAGTTTGTTCCTTACCCATTACTACTTTTTTCATATTTTTGGTGTTTGTGTCTAAAAGAAGGCAAAATCATTTTGTTTTAGATCCTTCTTGTTTAATATTTCTTGTTCGATGACTTTGAAGATTAAGATAAATAAATGCTTTCTTTCTTTCTTTCCATTTGATGTATTTTCTTTTTATGCACACATTCTTTCGTTGTTCAAGTGCCGATTTCAAAATTGCTGTCACAAACAAACGGGAAATTATCTTTCGAACACGAAGAAAAGATTAAGTTTTTTTATACCAGAGATCTATAAGACTCACGATGCTCAATCTTCTCCACAAGTCAAAACGTGTGGTGTTTATATCATATTGGTGTATATACCAGAACATGATAACCGCAAGAATGTCGAACGTTGACGTCAAAGAATGTAATGCTAATTAAAAAAAATTTATGAATCGCAAGCGATATAAGTCCCCTACCGGCATTAATCCATGTCCTTCATTTCTGCCTTGACCTGTACTTACACCAAAAAATGAATCCAACATCACAATAAGTTCAATATGTGTTCCAGAAAAAGGTCTGGAAAACAGGAAAATTTAATGAAATTTGCTATGAGGCCATACCTTTTGTAAGAGCAAATAAATCAAACCCAACTTCAACTTATTCTTTATCAGACAATAATGTATCTGCATACCAGAAATCAGCTCAATATCTACTAGAACAGTCATGAAAAGACTGGAGACTGAGAAGTTCATGTAATTTGCTAAGTGTAGGGGCAATAACTCCTCTGTAGAAATGGGTCAATAAATTGAAACAAGAACTTGATTTGTATCACACTGAGATATATTCACGTACCAAAAATGATTTCAATATCTGCAATACCATGGAAGAAAAGTCTGGAAAACTGAGAAATTCATTAAATTTGCTAAGTCCAGGGGCAATAACTCTTGTAAAAATAGGTCAATCGGAACCAAACTCGAACTTGATCTGTATAACACTAAGATGTAATCACATATAAAAAATTATTTCAATATCTACAACAACAGCCGAGAAAAGTCCGGAAAACTGAGAATTTTATGAAATTTGCAAAGTCCAGGGGCCATAACTCTTGTAGAAATATGTCAATCGAAACCAAACTCGAACGTGATCTGTATCACATTGAGATAAATTCACATACCAAAAATGAAATCAATATCTGCAACAACAGCCGAGAAAAGTCCGGAAAACTGAGAATTTCATGAAATTTGCTAAGTCCAGGGGCCATAACTCTTGTAAAAATAGGTCAATCGGAACCAAACTCGAACTTGATCTGTATCACATTGAGATAAACTCATATACCAAAAATGAGATCAATATCTGCAACGATAGCGAAAAAAAGTCTGAAAACTAAAGTGTGACAGACAGACAGACAGACAGACGGACAGACAAACGGGGTGGAAACTATAAGTCCCCTCCGGCGAGCCGGTAGGGGACTAATAAGTGGAACATTGGTGTATATTTCATCTTCATCTTCACGATTCCAACATTTACCTAGGTAAATTAAAAGTTCATTAGAAATAGTGTCATTTCTTTTTGCAATTTATCACCTTATGGTCTCAGAATACAAAGCTAGATGAGATGGTTGATGTCTCACCCAACTGCGTCAAAATGATCCAAATCATGGGTTCACGTTACAGTAACTTGTGAGTGAGCGCGAAGCAATCTGATTATAATATGAAATCCTTGACGTAAATCTTTGTTATGTTCTAGATATTATAGATTCACTTACTTAATATAACCATTATATTAAGTTATAAGTATAGAGCGAGGGACCATATTTCGCCGGTGACCATATTTCGCCGTTTCATAGATAATCTCTTCTCATTGGTTATCGGAAATATTTGTCAAGTTTTTTTTCTATTTCCTATCAAATATTCCCGTTGCCGTCATGTTTTGATAAATTGTGACATATCCTGCACTAAATTTCTACAAAAAAATCCACAAAATGTGGAAAATCTACTGAAAACACCAAATTTTTTACGTAATCATCCAAAATTTCGACAAAAAACAAAAACAGAAAACATTTTAGTTGGCATAATTTCATAAAAGTAGTGGTGACGAAAGTATGCATGAAAAGAATATCACATTTTTTTCCGTTTTGTGCGCAACTAGGATACTTGTCAACAAAAACGGCGAAATATGGTAACCCCCGAAAACATGGAAACGAAATATTTTGACGTTTTATAAGGAAACGATTAAATGAGTTAAATAAATAAATTTTGTTGCATTTTAATTAAGAATGGAGTTAAATTAAATTATAGCAAAAGCAATTATTAATTTGGCCTCCAAGTATTGAAATTTTCTACGAAATGTACGAAAAATACGGCGAAATATGGTCACTTGCTCTAGAATAGAATAGAATAGAATAGAATTTATTTCCAGAACGGGCCCTGGTGGGCATTGCATTACATTTTACAATTTATATTACATACAATTCAAAATTAATATAAAATTATGCAAGTATCTGAGACACAAGAAAGTAAATGTAATAATGATGACCAAAATTAATTATAACTGAAATATATGTCATGATGTTTGGTTCTCCTATGTCTTACGGAGAAAGAGAAGCACAAATATAGGACTGTATATCCCATACATTTGGTTCAATTTCTACATAGGACATCAGGTACGATGCGTAAAAGTAAATGAAAGTGTTTCCTGGTGATTCTTTATCATTTTTAAGGAAGCAGAATTTTCTGTCATTATCATGACGTTCTTTATGTAAATTGATTCATTTTCTCTGGTGATATATTTATGCAGAATAAATCTTATCCTCTATATTGCGTTATTCTACCATTTCTACTTTAATTTGTATACAGAATTCTCTAACTGGCTCTAGTATCAACTTTAATATTTCAACAAACCTTAATTAATTAAACATGCACTTCATCTATAATTTATAAATGTCATAGTCGTTGGTAATAAAGCTACATGTATCTACAATATTCATTAAGTTCACTTAATACTCAAACTTTTCTATGTAAACTTTTCACTTTCTATATCTATAGGATTGTATGTATTGTAATCTTTATAAAATTCACTTACTGTCTGTATTGTGATCTATATAAATTTTACTTACTGTCTGTATTGTGATATACTAGTATTAAGTTCACTTACTGTCTGCATTGAGATCTATTTAAAGTTCAATTACTGACTATATTATGATCTATGTAAAGTTCACTTACCGTCTGCATTGCGATCTATATAAAGATCACTTACTGTCTGTATTGTAATATATTAATTTCTCTTACTGTCTGTATTGTGATCTCTATAAAGTTCACTTACTGTCCGTATTGTGATCTATATAAATTTCACTTACTGTCCGTATTGTGATCTATATAAAGATCACTTACTGTCTGTATTGAGATCTCTATAAAGTTCACTAACTGTCTGAATTGTGATCTATATAAAGTTCACTAACTGTCTGAATTGTGATCTATATAAAGTTCACTAACTGTCTGAATTGTGATCTATATAAAGATCACTAATTGTCTGTATTGTGATCTCTATAAAGATCACTTACTGTCTGTATTGAGATCTCTATAAAGATCACTAATTTTCTGTATTGTGATCTATGTAAAGTTCACTTACTGTCTGTATTGTGATCTATATAAAGTTCACTTACTGTCTGAATTGTGATCTATATAAAGTTCACTTACTGTCTGAATTGTGATCTATATAAAGATCACTAATTGTCTGTATTGTGATCTATATAAAGATCACTAATTGTCTGTATTGTGATCTATGTAAAGTTCACTTACTGTCTGTATTGTGATCTATGTAAAGTTCACTTACTGTCTGTATTGTGATCAATATATACGTTCACTTACTGTCTTTGTGATGGTGCATATGATGGAGCATGAGATCGACGATGCCATGCCGAAATCTGTTACCGCCGGAATGCAGAATGGGGACGCTTAACACTCGCTCTGGTTTCTACAATAGGAAAGTCAGTACGTATTTAATTATATTTGATTAAAAAGTCATATGATACATACACCACAAATATTGCAAGGTATCGCATTTTGACTTTTTGACCGCAAGATTGATCCGTGATTGGTATAACATCATTTCTGTTACAATACCAATTCTCGGTAAGTGCATCAATTGACGCTTGTTTCTTTCTAGTGAAGATACGTACATGTACTAATCTAACAAAATTAAATTCAACAATACACAATTTCTACCTTTATTCAGATATGATAAATAAACACTGATATGACAACTCTAGTGTGTACCAACTTATATATTAGTGTCAAATGTAAAAGAGAATCCTCATATTTTCGTTCAAGTATAGTAAAGCCGTTTCTTTGTTATTTTACGTCCTCGTGCTGGTAGGTTTTGAGCCCATCGCCAAAAACCAAAACAAAATTAAAATGATAAAATCTTTGAAAATTAAATGTGTTTTTCTACAAAAATTAAACGAAATTGTTTTTTTTTTTTTTTATATATTTCATGTAAAAATGTAAAAGCACTTCAATGAATCAGGACCATTCTTTTGTTGACTATTTAAAATCTGTTAATATAATCAGGGACGTATATATAAAAAAATGTAAATTAATAACCGATTAAAGGTGGACGTGGTGGATAAACCTATATATGGTAAAATCCGGATAACCCAATTCCGAATCTGAACTCGTCATTTATGCAATCCGGGTATGTAAAACCGCGTTCGGCTCCGGCACATAGTCTTTCTCTATATCAATGAAAGAAACGAGATTTCAGGGGGGAAACCGGGGAGTTGCACATCCCTTTTATATACGTCCTCGATATAATTCATTATTAATGAAAATAAACAAATTTCACGTTGTACTAGTACGTCCATTCTTTGTTTTAGATGTTGTATGTTTTTCTCCGTGGCTGGCTGGTAGCTTTTTCAATTTCAAATGGACGCAAAACAGAATTAAACAAGAAATGGCATAAGAGTAGAAGAATTTAAAGTACATGTAAAAATGTATGTGCATAATAAGGCAACATACCAGAAAGTCTATCAACTGGACTTTTCCTCGCTTCTTCAAAATGTATATCTATTTCAAGCACTCATTCATTGATACAAAGAAAAAAAATCAAATTCAAGGAATTGTGGTCCCCCGCTTTTGGGTGTTTGTCTTTAAAGAAATGCTTACAGACATCCCCCCATTCTTAAGTTTTAATAATATATCTCATATATTATCAACATTCTAAATATGAAAGATTAACTCCAAGAAAAGGTCAAAAGGTCCAAACTTGTGTTTTGTTTCCAAGGGACAGGGCTTATGTTAAGGTATGCACATGTGAAATATTTAAGACGTATGATTTAAATTACCATCAAAAACTTATAGTCGAGGTTGAAGTTTTTAAATGTGGGTCAACCTCCATGGACAAGGTCACAAGGTCAGAATGTTATTACCAACAGAAAGGTCTCATCACAAGGAATACACATGTGAAATGTGAAAGCCCTATCATTTTCCATTAAAAAGTTATGGACAAGGTTATAGTTTTTTGAAAAGTAGGTCGAACTCAAAGGTCAAGGTCAAAAATTTTGGTATCCATGCAAAGGTCTTGTCACAAGGAATACACATGTGAAATATCAAAGCCCTATCACTTTCCATTCAAAAGTTATGGTCAAGGTTAAAGTTTTTAATAAGTAGGTCGAACTCAAAGGTCAAGGTCACAAGGTCAAATATTTTGGTATCCATGGAAAGGTCTTGTCACAAGGAATACACATATGAAATATCAAAGCCCTATCACTTACCATTCAAAAGTAATGGTCAATGTTAAAGTTTTTAATAAGTAGGTCAAAGTCCAAGGTCAAGGTCACAAGGTCAAAAATTTTGGTATCCATGGAAAGGTCTTGTCACAAGGAATTCACATGTGAAATATCAAAGCCCTATCACTTACCATTCAAAAGTTATGGTCAAGGTTAAAGTTTTTAATAAGTAGGTCAAAGTCCAAGGTCAAGGTCACAAGGTAAAAAATTTTGGTATCCATCGAAAGGTCTTGTCACAAGGAATACACATGTGAAATATCAAAGCCCTATCACTTACCATTCAAAAGTTATGCACAAGGTTAAAGTTTTTGTGACTGACGGACAGACGGACAGACGGACGGACGAACCGGTTTTAATGTCCCCGCGCTTTCGCGAAAGCGGGGGACAAAAAAGTACGTGTCTATCTCAGTTTATCCGCTTACTTTCATGTCTATTCCTAGAAAAGTATTCAAACCTTCATTCAGTAAGCTTTTCCATGGAGATCTATTATATACTAATAATACCATTGTGCAATATAATACATGACAGAGTTAACAGTCACGAGGACGGACATGCACACCAACAAAGACGATAATCAATAAAATCAATAATGGTTGTTGGCCATTCAGGATCTACTAGATTAGTATATTTTAGAGGAGACCCCATCACTAAGGTCATAATCTAACAAGAAAAGACCGCCGGCTGACCCATTCTTAATATCTAACGAAAACACTAAAATTTCAATTTATGGTGATCATCGGGACTCCATCGCTAAGATCGTAACCAAGAAGATCAAGGCTGTCGCAATTACTATCTCTTGGATCAGAATACAGCCTTATTACTCATTTTAAATACAAAATAGTGAGTTTTGTCCTACGAGGGCTGATTGATACGTTGTGAGTCTTGGTTTTCTGGATTTCAGAAGGTATTTTGCTGATAGGTTATCTCCAAAAAGGACAAACAATCAATGGCACATACTATGCTTCACCTTTGACACAGTTACGGGAAAAATCAAACTGAAGCGCCGCGGAAAGCCCATTAGTTAAAGGTGTGTTGTTCCATCAGGACAATGTTCCTGTTTACAAGTCTGCCACTTCCATGGTTGCCATTCATGGTCCTAGCTAGGATCGAACCAGCAATTATAAGATTACTAGCCCGAAGCCCTATGATGAAATTCTGTGCCGCGGTTGCAAAGGAATTAAAGCCAAAAAGGCGTCAGCAAATCAGAACCCTCGGCTGCCATATTTGTTGACTACACGGCATGAAAAACACAAACTTGGTTGAGGACTGTAAGGATTCTTCAAATTCTGAGCAGCGGTTGCAGAGGAGAAGTCGAAAATGCGTCAGCCAATCAGAGCCCTCGGTGGCCATACTTGTTGACCAATTGGCATACAAAACACAAACGTGGTAGTGGACCTTTAGTACTTGCGTCCAGTAACGTTTCGTGAAATTCTGTGCAGCGGTTGCAGAGGAGATGTCGAAAATGCGTCAGCCAATCAGAGCCCTCGGCAGCCATAATTGTTGACCGTTCGGCACGAAAAACACAAACTTCCTGTAATGTTTCATGAAATTCTGTGCAGCGGTTGCAGAGGAGATGTCGAAAATGTAAAAAGTCTACGCCGGACGGACGGACGACAGACGGCGCGCTATGACAATAGCTCACTTGAGAATCGACCAATCAGAACGAAGCTTACAAATATCACGTGATCAACTTTCTTTATCATTCGTTCTGATTGGTCGGATCTCCGAACTTTTGCCTTGCCTGTTTGGTTTCGTAGGGAGTTAAAAATTGGCAAAAATGCAATAACGAAGCGAGAAAAAAAAAAACGTGAGGTGGGTAGGGCTAGTTAGTTTAATGTTTACTTAAGAGTCACCTGCCAGAAAATCAATATTAAAGGTCCGTAAGATGGAAATATAGTTGGGCAACAGTTTGGTCCGACTTCGTTCTGTAACAACGATAGTGGGGTTCAGTCTCTTTTAGCGGCAGCGGAGAGACTGGATTATTTAGTCTACAATATAAACAACCAAACAGAAGAGCTCGTCACCAATAACCCTCAATACACACCCACACCTAACAATCTCACAATGGGAGGTAGGTATCCGTGTGTGTGTACAATGTATGGTAATGAAAAAATAGTATTCTACCTAGTACATGTACGTATTAAGTATTTATACCAATAACACAATAGACAAGAGTAGGACATTTTTTCCCGAATTTCTTTCCTTTGTCTTAAAGTACTAGTAACCCTGTGATATCGTCAAAATTAGAAAAAAAATTCTATAAAATATTTTATTATAAACTGTTTATCAATGTAAGTATCTTTTATGATTACATAGCAATAATATCCTTAAAATGTATCGAATATTTGAATGTAAATTAAAGCTTAAGTATTTTCAAACAAATTAATTCCAAAACTGCAGTTACGTTTAAACGATATTCATTGGTTGTTTGATCAAATAACATAATTTGCTTGATAAATGTTTCCCCAAAGCCCTTACAGAAAAGGGACAAATGAGATGAGCAGAATTTTTGTGTAAAATGTATAATTAGCTGACTGAAATCTATCTTGAATATCATATATATCAATTTGTATTTCTCAGTATTATGTGAATGAAACAATAAAATACTCACCCCGTCACTTTGCCCTGAATCCACTCTTCCTGTCCGTTTTCTTATTTTACTTTTTACCCAACCTTCTATATTGTGGTTGAATTTCATAAAAGTTACATAGGCAAAATACATAATGAATAGTATAAGTGCTTCCCACCATTCAATGATCTCGTCAAGGAAAAATCCTATGAGAAGCAAAAGGTCAATACTGTAAAATGTTACATCGCGAAATAAGGGCCACCAAGTCAAAGCAAGGACTCCTTTACTAAAAATGGCGCACATTCCTATCACAAAAAGAATGTTGAAAACAGCAGATCCCACTATGGTCCCGATCCCTACGTTGTTCTGAGCGATAAAGACGCCGAGTAAACTCGTAAACAGTTCCGGCGCACTTCCGCCGGCGGCCATGAAGGTAGCACCAGCGACATCCTCAGATATTTTGAGTTTGTTGGTTATAACACCGAGGGACGGAACGAAAAACTCATCACATACAATTGCTAAGGCTACAAACATATAAATCATTCCAAGAATATGCAAAACTATTGCGCCATTTTTTCTTTCGGAATCGGAGAAAGTATTTGGCGGGTAAAGACTAAAAAGTTTTCTTTGCGCATGCTGCTCAGATGACGTCATATAACCATTATCGTCATCATCATGTCTTCCATTAGTGAATAATGAAATTCCGACAATCCATCCGTATCCTATAGTGGCAATGCCTATCATGAACGCTATCCGTATTTTACGGGTCTTTCGGCGAAATAATAAATGTAAGTTCCTCATAGTTAACCTTTTTTTCTGACTGGCTGCCTTTGAAACCAAATCGATTAAAGCTTTGTTGGAATAATTTCAGCACTTTTTTTCTCCTGATTTGTAGTTAGTTTCTATGTTACACATTCCATTATCATCGTTACTAGTTTGACTCTCTGTGATGCCCTATTTTCTTCCTCTATATTTCTGATGTAGTACATTTCGTTGTCCAAAATTTGTTCTCTTGTGTAAAATGTTGTTGCTTTATACCGCTAACATCAACAGTCTTTATAACACTGGTCCAGTGACAGTCTTTACTTAGTACATTTTCACACTCTATAATATTTGTCCGTGTTTCCATGGTTTTACGTATTTAGATCCAAACATCCGCAGCATCACTTGTTTGTTTTTCTGAATTTTACCTCTCGCTAATTTAGTCACAAGGCTGTTTTAACTGTAGCTAATCAAAACTGCCAACCTGAATAAAAAAAATCGATACATTTATCATTTAACAAATTCTGATTATTCCAATTTATTCTACCTGGGAACCACAGTCGATAATGTTCTGAAGAGTAGGATTTTGCAATGTTTTGAATACATATCCAATGTACCTCAGACCAAGTATATTTGTCGTAAACCGATGACCTTTATTGTTTATATGGACATCCACCCGTAACTGTGATAAGCAAGTAGGTACTTCATAAAGCTCCCATATACAACACTAAATACATGTCTGGCAAATGCAACAAGACTATAATTAAAGTCATAACGAAATGTCGATATATATTGATCAAAACAGCATCAACTAAACCAAGAAGTGCCTAGGTAATTCCATGGCGTAAGCAAGATTTGAAAAAAGAAAAACAACTGTATCAGTTCTATGTCTCTTCCTTTCATATAATGTCATTTACATGGATAATATAAACTAATAAATTTTCTTCAACACAATTTGATGTGTTTTAATCACATCAATATCATCATTAATCATCATCATCATTTTATTATATTGACTGATAAATATCTGGGTGCAAGAATTCTGATATTGGTTTTCAAACAGAAGGGAGGAAGGGTTTATTTAAATTATTTTCTTTTGTTTTGTTTTGCTTTGTTTGTTTTTGTTTTGGGTTTTACCCCCCCCCCCCCCCAATATATAAATCCCTCACCCTTTTTCGTGAAATTGACTTACGAGGACCTCGTATTATTGAAAATGTCTGATGATAATATTTTTAAACATTTCATCGTTTATGCCTAAGTGCTTGAGCGAGCAGTAATTAGTACATCATTCTCACATACATGTAGTCAAAGTAGTGAGAACATTCATAGCTTGACTAGATTTTGGTAAGCATTTTCCTAAAAATCGTCAAATATTCATACACATACGTAAATCGTGCGAAACTTCAGTCTTTTCAAAATCCTATTGATTGACCATTGGTCAACATCTTTTTCAATGGACCTATGAAATAATCTGTTGAAATAAACAAAATTTCATTTTTTCCCCTTCTCTCTGTATCGTCTTTATTCACATGATTAGAAAAAAACTAATTCACTGATGCATTCAGGAATAATTACAGAATGGGGGTTTTAGCTATTTCAAAGCTGTTCACTTATAATATTAAATGTTATTTATTACATTTTCAAAGTCATAAGCCTCAAATTGTTTTACAATGAGGTTTTGAAAGTGTTTCTTTTATTCCTGTCCAGCTTGGACAAAAGAAAGAACAATATCGACTACAAAAAATGAATGACTTGCAAATTTTCAGATGAAACTCTTACCCTGTGCATGTTGCCTTGTTATAAAACCATAACACATTATAATAAGTACCACATGTAGTGTAGAACAACGTCCTTTTGTTTAAAAGATAATTCTATCCGGAGGGATTGATAACAAATCGTACCCTGTATAGATTGTACACATACTTGTAATTGTGGAAAAACTGGACACATCCTTGTCCGTATCTCTCAAAACTTAAAACTATTAGAACATATTTCATTATCTTAAAACTATTTCTACCTTTTATTCTTCTTTTCTTTCATTATTTCATTACTTCTTTTTTCCCCTTTTTTCCAAAGAATCTGTTCAGGTCTAATAAAGGAGTGTTTTAAAACAATATCGTATACTTAAGATAAGTTAGTTAAAGTATTTCAGCAATACTGTCCATTTCCCATTTCATTATTTTTTCAAACTAACGGATGACAAGTTTTTTTTTATCATCAGAAGTAATACCAATTACCTATTTTAAATGCTCATGGTATTGCTTTTGGAAGGAATAGAGCCCGAGCGTGACGCTCGGGCACTAAATTTTCCTTCCAAAGAACATTTACTATACCCACATCAACGGGCATTAATAGGTTTAGTGCATCACATGACCTCTAGAACAGCTGCGAGGAAGTGGCGACACCTACAGCTCGCTACTATCAAAGCGACGTAACTCTGTAAAGCAAAATCTCTCTTAGTGATATGATAAATCCTTGGAATTCAGTTGGTTGAGCACGTAGGGAATATGAGAATGCCTTTTGCTTAGCAGAGTTACGTCGCTTGGAGAGTAATGGCCTATAGGTGTCGCCACTTCCTAGTAAAATACGTCGCTTGGAGAGTAATGGGCTATAAATGTCGCCACTTCGTTGTGAAAGAATTTGAAAAGCAAAGTCTATGTGATACACTAATTTGGAATAACGGTCTTTTATCCAGCACGAACAGTAATTTTTATCGTTTTGTGGTTTCATACACCATAGTTTGTGAAGAAATGAAACTGTCATGGATCTTCGTCTCGTGTAGCCTTCGATGTTCAAAACTCTAATACTAATTTATAGAATAAGACTTATGCGATCGATAAATGCACTTTCCCGTAAAAAAACCCCGCAAATTAGGCACGGTCCATTTGATATTCTGGGGGGGGGGGGGGGAGCTTTGGTTTTTGTCAGAGCAAGATTTTTTTTTCGCCCCGGACCGGAGCAAATTAATTTTTTTCTTGCAATGTTGGAGCAAGATTTTTTTTTTCGAATGAGTGATGCGCAATATATGGTCATTTTGTTTTATCCATAGAAATTCTTTATTCGAGCGAAGCGTGCCAAAACTTTTTTATATGAATTTTAAACTGTGCATGACGAGCGAAGCGAGCCGGAAAATTTTCAGGAATTTTAAGCGAAATTTTATGGTAATTCTTTAAAATTCAGATTACTTGTAAGAGCAAGATTATTTTTTTCTGACACACCATGAGCAAATTCATTTTTTTTGTCAAAATTCAGAGCAAAATTTTTTTTCGAAAAAAGACCAAGACCCCCCCCCCCCCCCCCCCGGATATCAAATGGACCGTGCCTTAAGACAATTAGTCTATAAATATATGCACCGCAATCTGTCAGGTTCAATCACGTTTTCTAAAATGGCGGATTCCAGGAACAAAGGTGACGTTAAAATTTATGTCACCGCGGGTTTAGTTTGCAGGTTGGAACAGCCGTGGCGGCATGTTGCATTGTGACGTCACGAGAATGCAACATGTTCATTTCAATATTGTTTCATTTCAGGGAATCATATTGATTGTACATATATATATATAGCTATAGTTGCTGAAGGAACAAGCTGAAAACCAGAGTTTACTTAAACGTCGAGTTGGTTCTCACCAGTCTTAAGACGCCAAGTGGATATACCATAAAGGTTCATTGGGATCTTTTGCTTGGGTTTAGCTAAAATATTGAAGTTCTGAAATAAACTTAAACTGTGATTTTTATTTATTTGATTTCAAGTTTAAACATATTTTATTTCCAATAGAAAATGAAATTGGATTGGGCGTAAGTTATTCCAACATTATTAATGCCCTCTCCTTACAATATTGGGTTGTAATACAAAGTATCATAAGTGACTGAAATGACAATATTTTTCCTTAAAATGAGAATCTATCTAAGGGAGAAATATATATACATATAATACCAGAGAGAGAGAGAGAGAGAGAGAGAGACCTTGAAACACTCTAGAACCTTTTGGTTGCTTTGACAAAGTTTTGCAGATGTAACTGAATTTCTATATTTTGAGAATTTGTAAGGGCATCACATCCATATATTATGTCTTCGTGGCTTATATGACTGTAGTTCGTTAAATTATGAAAAAACCGATCACGGAAATAGTGAAAATTTTTACATTCAAATACAAAGTGGTATAAATCTTCTGTATGGTATCCACAAGAGCAGGATGCTGTGGCTGTAAGATTAACGCGGTAAAGATCAGCATTTAAACTACTACAACAGTTACGTAAACGTGTCAACAAAATATTGGATCTGCGGTCGCCAACGAGAAAATATGGAGGTACGGGGCTCTTATTGTATTGTCTTTTGAGAGCATATTTAAACTGGTTTAATGTTGGTTTATTACGAAGATCAGGACTAAGAGCATTCCATAAATTTAAGGTAGATGGTACATATGATACAATAGTGCTTTGTAGCCTATAAAAAGGTATTGTATAGTTCTCGTTTCTACGAAGATTATATTGGGTGGTCTGATTAATTTGATTCGGAATTAAGTCTTGGACATAGACTGGAGCAATACCATTATGAATTTTATAAAATAAGTTTAATTTCCTTTGCTCACGCCTATCACTTAAAGAAAGCCATCCAGTTTCAATGTAAAGAGATTCAATGCTTGCATAGAGAGGGAGACCTGTAATAATTCTAGCTGCGTAGTGATGTATCTTTTCTAACCTATTTTTGTCTTCAACATTACACCCGTCCCACACCTCGCATGCATACTCCAATATTGGTAGTATAAAAGTATTGTAAATTTTATTTAGTGAACTTCGGCTGAGAACATACTTTAACTTACGTAGGACGTTTAATTTGGTGGATGCAGATTCACAGATGTTATCTATATGCTTCGACCATTTACCATCAGAACTAAAAGTTACACCTAAATGAGTATGGGTTTCGGTTGTACGTAAATTCGTATCACCAAATTTTAAATATAAATTATCTGTCTGTCTGTTAGAAATCAGTAGTACGTCCGTCTTTACTGGATTAAAACTTACCAACCATTTTAATGACCAGTCATATACTTTTTGTAGGTCGGAGTTCAAACAACGCTCTATATCATTTAACCGTTTCGATGAATGCATAAGAGAAGTGTCGTCTGCAAAAAGACGTGTTATACTAATTAGAGTATCGGCAATATCGTTTACAAAAATTAGAAAAAGAAAGGGTCCTAAGACGGATCCTTGCGGGACACCCGCGTTAATTGACTTGAAAGAAGAGGTAACGCTGTTCACAAAGACGGCTTGTTCTCGGTTAGTTATATAATTTTCAAGAAACATCCGAAGAGGGCCACAGAATCCATAGGAAGTCAGTTTAACCATGAGACCGCGATGCCATACACGATCAAACGCCTTGGAGATGTCACAAAAAACAAGGCAAGTATGTTCGTTCTTTTCTCTATTGATGCATATATTATGATAAAGTTCGATTAATTGATAGACGGTAGAATGATTTGGCAAGAACCCCGACTGAAGTTTATAAAAGAGGTCATTTTCTATCATGTAATTATGTAAGTATTTAAAAATACATCGCTCAAAGACTTTACCGAGGGTACTTAAGAGAGAAATTGGCCTGTAATTAGAAGGAATGTGACGTTCACCCTTTTTGTAAAGGGGCATAACTAGAGCCTTTTTCCAGAGACTTGGAAATGAACATTTCTGGAGACACATATTAAATAATAACATTAATGGATAAGACAAGCTATCTGCTGTATAT
The DNA here is from genome assembly GCA_028142955.1 of Pinctada fucata. Lineage (NCBI taxonomy): Eukaryota > Metazoa > Mollusca > Bivalvia > Pterioida > Pteriidae > Pinctada > Pinctada fucata. The sequence continues at coordinate 69,970,020 of AP027104.1, read as the reverse complement.
TTAAGCATATGATGGCTGATTTCGTCAATACCTGAGGCCTTTCCTAATTTGAGATTTTTAAGAATATCACAAACATCAGTGGTTGAAATTTCAATATTACTTAAAGTTTTATTTGTTTTAGGATCGATCGTTGGAACTACGATACCACTATCATCAAGATTTGAAATGCCTGTGAAATAGTCGTTTAAGATACTGGCCTTTATTTCATCATTACTTTCAATGGTTAACGTGTCATTATTTAGAAGAGGAGGAATAGAACATGAATTTCCTGAATTTTTAGTAAGTAGTTTAGCTAGTTTCCAGAATCCTTTAGAGTTTTCAGATGAAAGATGATCAACTACGCCATTAATTTCAAGAAAGAAAGTTTCCCTAGCATGCTTCTTCATATTATTAACCTTATTTCTTTGGTGTTTGTATTTATCTTTATAGTACTGTGATCCAGATTTAGCCTTTTTCCATAAACGGTCCCTTATCCTTATTTCGTGACGTAGTTGAGAATTAAACCAGGGCTTATCATTTTTTCTTACTGTAATCATTTTAGTTGGAATACATTCCCTGGCAAAACTCATAAATTTCTCAGTAAAAAGCTCACATGCCTCATCAATATCGCTCGTATTGCCAAAGAATGCATTCCAACTAAATTCTGTAATTAAGTTATTTAATTTTACATAATCACCATTTTTATAAGACCAAACTTTTCTTTTATAGGGTTTATCTATAGGTTCCTTAATTAGTAATTCAAAGTAAGTTGCAGAATGGTCAGATATATTACTATCTATAGGAATAACATCAGACATCCCACTCGAACACTCTCTCAATAACATAGGATCAAGGAGTGAAGCACGTGACTGACCTACGCGAGTGGGAGACGTGATAATATTGTGCAGTTGGAATTGGTTGATAATGTGACCGAGTTTATTATTATTACCTGCTAAAAGATCAACGTTTAAATCACCTACAATAATAATTTTGGAAGATATATCAATAGCACTATCCAAGCTTTGTTCGAGATTATCCCAGAAAGTATTACTTGAATTCGGAGGCCTATAGGCTGTACAGAACAGAAAAGTTTCGTTGCTAATGGAAAGACGGAGCCATAGGAATTCAGAGTCATCAAATTCAATATTAGGAAGTCTAATACAATGTAACTTATCTGATACATAGACAACTATACCACCCCCATGTGCTGAACGGTCACAACGGAAAATATGAAACCCATCTATACTGATATCTTGATTCGTAATATTCACATCGAGGTGGGACTCAGTTACAGCGATTATATCAAAATCTGAAGCCAAATCTTCAAGGTAAGATACTTTGTTCCTCAAACTTCTAATATTCAGATGAAAAATCGACAAATATTCGCTAATAGGTCCTGGATTTGGATGTACATCCATACATAGTAAAATCAATATAAGTACAATATCGGGATTCTTCCCTTGTAACAACAATGTTTGTATGAAAACAAGTGATATGAGGAAAATAGATGCTTTTATATTCAAGATTAATTCGGAGTACATGTCTCGAAGTAAATCTTTGAAGTATACAAAGTTGAAAACAGTACTGTGTACTCGTCTGATAAATCTGCAGTAACATTTAGCATGAAATTGACCGACAACAGCCCGATATAGACATATATCAATACCAGTCATATTTATTACTGTTTAGTTCTTTTTGCAGTGGGGTAATCGAGGCATGTCGGTCGAATTCTAGAGTGTTTCGATACAAAAACATGGGTGAATTTAGGTCAAGGTGAGGGAAAGAGTAGAAAGTAAACAATAGAAAAAGAACATTCGAACACGAAAATTGAGTTATGTACACAGAGTAGGAAAACGAAAGCAAATGAAACAATAAATAAAAGGAACAAATTTCCGAATTGAATTGGAACATAATATGATATTTATGTAGGAACAAACCATTTTGCTTGGAAATTAAATGAGTAAATTCTAACATTCCGAACATTGGAAAAGTAAAAGTGTTACATGAAAATAATGAGATCAAGGGTAGGTTGCAACGTTATTGATAATATAATACGTATTCATCTAAGGTATATGTACAAAAATTGACAGTATAATTATCTAATTACATATTTTTCGTTTATAATAAAACAAATTCACTGTTTTAAATCACATTGTAACTGATAAAGATACACCAGTGCTAGATAAATTTTCGATACTCTTTCTGTACAACTTCATCATTAATTTCATGCATAAACCAAACTGTACAAGTAAATGTTATTTGAAAATTCTTAAATTTGTACCAATCTCAAAATGTATTTGGTAAGTATATAACCATATTATATGAACCATATACTATAGCTTTATGATTTTAGATATTGTACCATAAATGCATGATAATTAGTGACGGGATGTAATTTTAAAATAAATAATCTCCCATTACCTCTATCAAACCAAGTAAGATTTATATACATGAAAAGGTTGGGGGAGGATTCATTTCTGAATCATATCAGGGATCAGACGATCTTTGCAAATTTTACAGAGTAATATTCATAACAAATATATATTTCAGTGTTATATTTTGCAGAGCAACAGGAAGTAAACTCATTCACTGCTGAGATGAGAGGGTGGCATGGAGGTCCTCCACAGAGCGGATAAGGATCTTACTGCCTCTCTCAGACAACTTCACGAAGATGCGGCCATCGTTGGTCCAATAAGAGGCTATCTTACGGTCGCGTTTAGCAGCACTGATATAACGGATAATGGACTGCCTGTATGATGTCAAGTCTTCTGTGATAAATATTTTATCATCAGAGCCTCTGAGTTTCTTTTTACTCACATAAATGTTATTCTTAATCTTCCAGTTACGGAACCTGGCAATAAGCTGGACCTTGCCCTGTCTATTAGGTTGACCAATAGGATGGGACCTAGAAATATCATCCTCAGTGATAGAGACACCTAGTTTGTCCTTACACAGATCAACGATCACCTTGTCTGTATCACAACCTAGAGAAGGGATTGTGATGTTATGGAACCTGAGCGAGTTCCTCCTCCCATACTGTTCTAGTTCCTCCACTTGGCACTCAGCTTCCTCTACTCTACTAGAAAGGTCATCATTAGCCCTCTGTAAATCATGTATAGTAACCTCCTGCTCATCAATGCGCTTCTTCTGTTCCATGATAACTTTGTCTTGCTGCATGATATGGTCATGTAGTGGTTTAACAGCAGACTGTACAATAGATGTCAGATATGGATTCAGAGCATGAGCTAAGTGTGGCACCAAACTTGCTATGAAGGAGGCTGAGGGTTGCTCCATGGCTACTGGGGTTACAACAGGGGGAGCTGAGTGAGTTGTAGGTAATGCAGCTGCGGATAAATCAAGAGGTGGTACCATTGTTTGCTGAGTTGGAGAGCCAGATGGTTGGATGGGGGTAACTACAGTAATATTGCTCTCTGGAGATTTGGATTGGTCAGCCATGGTAGTTATATCAGGTAATGAGGAAGAGCGAAATCGTCTACGAAAGCTTTTTTCAATCGGGCTGATATGTTCTGGTTGCTTCCTCTTATTCATGAATGGTATATGATGAGAAAGTGACTTGGGCAATGGCGGCTGTAATGGCGGGACAAAATAAACAATGACCACAGGAGTTGGATAGGGTCTAATGTCTAATGTATGCCTCGTACACAATCTGTGAAGTTTGTACAGTTTAACAAGATCTTCATTAACCTGCCTATATACTCAGAAATGTCTACATACAAATATTACACGTCGTCCAAGCAAAATTTTGCCCTCGATTTTACATGGTCACTTCAGCCATCTTATGACGCCACATTGTCACCATTGATTTCAAGTGATAGCCACTAACCCCCCAACCTCCTTTCTTTCATCATTGACTTCGACAAATTTAAACAATATGATCTTTTCCAAGGGGGTCGCGCAATTAGATATTCAGGCATCAAATGTCAAAAGATTTAAAATACCTACATAATCCCTCAACAGCCGACTGTAAATGAATTCAATTAAGTTTAAAGTCTTATTTTAATACTCTGATCCCCGAGTTAAGTAGATTTCTCCCCCTTTCATACTTTCATACCCTTGCTTTTAAACAAGCGCACATTTTGATATTCACTGCTCCTAAAAGAATATGAGTTATTTTTGTGAATTCAAATTTAGAGGAATGCATCAAGTAAAATTTCAGTTGAATCAAACAGAAGTTGTGACATGTAGACCAGTAAAACCTAGGATTTGGCTCCTTGTGAAAGTAAAATGAGAGTCCCTGAGCAGCTCTGTCTAGCTTCTTGTTTTTGTGAACAGTTGTGTTTGCGTACATTGATCTATTTTTGTCCATAGTGTCACTGTTGTGTTTGATTTATTTGTTTCGTTGTGTTTGAAGCAAATTTTGCACAATGAAAAACCTTACGAATACATCTTCATTTTAATCAGTTCAGATGTAAGACATGACGACATATCATTTACTAATTCCGGTTCATGTTGTCCTTATTAATGTTTCTTGTCATCCAGTGTTCTTGCGTAAATTGAAGTCCGTATCACCGCCCCTCCCACTCTTTGTCTTTGGTATATTCTATAACAGAGGACCTTCTTTATGGACACGTCTTATGATGAAGCTTCCATTATAATACTAAGATCTGATGGAGAACGTGATTAACTAGCTTGTTAATTAAAATGGAAGTCTCATATAAACTATTAAAACGGCCAAGATCGTGCTCCGACTACGGAGATTATCCAACTTTTATATGCTTTGTTATGTAAGCGTCAAAGTTGTGCTAATAAAGGCGGACTTATAAAGTACATTAAGATGAAAATTACCAAATTTAATTAGACACTTTTTAAACCTTTGAAAATTTAGATGCATTCAGCGATCGGTACATTTCTTTTTTATATATTCCTTATACTTTCTTGACTTTTTACCTTTCTGATACATGTACGTGTACTATGGAATATTGAAGTGTGAAATTTCGAAATGATCGTTTAATCGATCAGTCGTTCTTTCACCACGTACGTGTATGTATTATTGCAATTTCATTTTTTTCTTTGCTACCATGGTAGGGATTGATTTGGAAAAAAATTATTTGTTTGTTCAGTGAAACGTATTTTGAAATAGGCAATGATTTCATGTTATTCTAGTTATAAGAATTCTATTCAAAATCGAAATTGAGTTTGGATGGCAATGGTGGAGGCGGGATCTATATGATAGGGGATAATTCCTGTCGTGGAGCCTTGAAACTTTATACCTACATAAATTACAATAAATAATCATTAGATAATGAATTTCCTTTTTATAGTTATTTGATATATGTCCATCCTACAATCATACAGTTCTTGCTAAATAAAGAGAGAATTTTTACTTTTTTGTATAGAACCAATAACCGATGAGTGAATGGGATGGGTGGGATAGGGTTGAATGGAGTAACATAGGAAACAATCAGATACTTTCATCATACAAAACGGGAATCACTGAAATAATATTCTTCATTCTTGGTGTTCTAAGCTTTAAAGATTATGAGAATAAAGATTCTATTCTCATGGGTACATTCCAAAAGATTTGAAAAAAAATATATATAGTCCAAAATCTAAATCTTTTCAATTCAGACAGTACAGCTTGGTCTCTTATGAAAGCACATACCTGCCGTTATTAACATAAAATAGAGAATATCACGCTAGATTTGCCGAGTGACACAGACTTTAGGCTTTTAAACAATAAAAATCTAACATCATCCAAATTCTTTTAATGTCTGCTCTGAATAGATCTTTTAATTTTGTCAAAATGTCACTTAAATAGGTCTATTACACGTATAAAACGGCAAATAATTAAATTTGGATTTACACACCATTTCTTTTACCAAAGAGTCAAAGGGTCATGTTATTTGGCGAGTCACATTTCCCCTGAATCTTCGAATGAGACAACTAAACGTATAGAAAATACTAACGATACAGAAAAAAAAATCAAAAGTAAAATAAAGTTGAGACGATAGATAAACCATCAGAACTCTTACCCGTCAGTCATATTCCCTAGGTCTACATATAAAATGTTCTTATCGCCATCCAAGACTGTTATCGATGTTGTCATGCAGACAATTAAAAACACCATCCCCAGTCCTATAGCTGCACATAACCAATATAAACGCACAACAGGAATCAAAGAGTTACCTGCTATACCACGACAAGCCCTGATTCACAGCTTAATTTATATGGACACTAAAATACATAACATGTAATTAAAACATGTAGGTCCCAATGTACACTCGTCCAAGAATGGATATATACCTTATGGTTTAGTGTTTAGCTGGTGCTTGGTCATCCCGTTCGGACATACTTATGCTCCAACGTTCTCAATCAATAAGATCAATACATCATTGTATGGCTGTTACAGTATGGAGAAACCTCAGGTAGCAATCAACTGTTCTTATTCTTGGAGAGAGATGTACTCATGTATCTATGCCTCTGTACGAAATTCGGATCCGAACTTATTCTATAATCGTTATTCCAATCTGGTAATGAATTTAATTCCTGCATGTAGACGTATAAGTATCTGGTTTGAGTAATGCTCTGTAAGCTTCTTATTTTTTCTACACATACCAGTAATCTCATATGGATCGAACATACTATCACGTTCATTTTCATTTCCTTTTATTTACCTTATATATGAAGGAACGGTGAGATTGCACACCAAGAAAATATTTCCGGGGATGGAATTATACTTGGAAATGGAAAAATAAGAAGAAAATTCCCAACAAAGCAGCATTGCCCTGGTCACAGCGGAGCACACACATACATTAAGACGAGAATAGGGGGACAAGCACATAGAAGAGTTAACAAAAGCACATAGAACTACCACGTATAAATCAGACAGATAATGAGAACAATTTCATAAAAAAAACACACACACACCCCCAAAAAAAACCCATATCAAGCAAAAAAAAACTAAAAAATGGAACTTGCAAAATAGCACATAAAATGGGAGAAGAAAAATAAATGACTACACAGACGGTCTAGTTAAGGTGGGTCCCTACTCAAAGAATTAACAGATGAAATTTGTATTTTAGGGTTTTTTCCTAAACACTATGGTCCAAATGAGAAATAAAACACAGACATAGATATGCAATTTTTTTTTTCATCAAAGATACAGTACATTATAGAAAGGTACCCTTGCACATTAAGACTGAGGAATATCAAATATCCAGCATATGCTTTTGAACCCTCCAAATTCAGTTATGATAATAATATGTTTATTTGTTTTGTTTTATTTTATGATAACAAGTCATATAGAAGAAATGAAACACATAAAATAAAACTCAAACATAAATCTGAGCATGATAAGTCTCCAAACATATAGGTACTCCCTTATAATTTCATGACATTTTTTACCAGTAATATATACTAAATCCAACTTTTTGAAGAAAAAAACAGATGAATTGTTTTCGTTTTGCAATATTTCATATAATTATGTATGTAGATGAAGAAAAAAACACATACAGGTACACAGTTTTAAAAATGATCAAGATATGGCTCCAAACATAAGGGTACCCCTTTATAATTTCATTGCATTTTCAACTAAGAATATATAGTATATCCAACTTTTTTGCATAAAATACCTGATGGAAGTTCTTCATTTTGCATTATTTCATATTATAATGTATATAGATTGTGAAAAAATCATATACAGGTATACAGCTTTATAAATGATCAAGATATCGCTCCAAAGTTAAGGGTACCCTATTACAATTTCATCGCTTTTTCGACTAAGAATATACCGGAATACTATATCCATCTTTTTGCATAAAATACCAGATAGAAGTTGTTTATATTGCATAATTTCATAAGATAATGTCAACAGATGAAGAAAAATCACATACAGGTGTACATTTTTATAAATAATCAAGATATCGCTCCAAACATACTTCATAGAAGGAAAACCTATAACGGTTCGAGTAGGGACCCACCTTAACATACTATTTTAGGTTCACACTGTGCCAGAACTTACAAAGAAAATAGTGCGAGGCAATGTAGTGGCGGTGGTGTTGGAAAATTTATCTCTAATACTTGTAAATCTTATCGGGTCCGTATGATGGCTTATTGACCGCTCTCATGGTCTGTATTTGTGCAACGTAGCATCATATAAACTTGCAAAAATATTGAAATATTTAGAGGTATATGATATTTACAAAGTGGACAAAAGTAAAGGTCATGACAGTCAAGAACAGTTCAAGACGATTCCAGGAGTATTTCCAAACTTCTATTTTTCTAAAATCAGATTATACCTTTTATAGCTCATCATACACCCTCTCACAATAATTTGTTCTCCCTTCTTTCCCTGTTGACGCATTCTATGTCGCCATTGCCAGTGTATAACAGCCAACAGGTCGGTCACAGGGTTTACGGCTTTTCAAATTTGGGCTTATAATACTCTCAGGTCAATATCCAAGGCTTCTTTAGTTTTAAGGTATATGAGCATTCTGTTCGCAAAAGGATTGATATAACGATTGCGTGCGGGACTTACAGGGATTTAATAGGGTTCATCCATACCCGTTAATCCGCAACAAACAAGTATGTGACCTGTGAAATCGGTGAATATCCGAGACGGAAGGGTCCGACTGGGAGCATGTTCCGTTAGGTTTTAAAGTCCTGCTTGGAGAAAATCTCTTTACGCAAGTTCATTAAACTAACTTACAAAAGAAATTCAAGAACTATAGATTTGATTAGAAAATATAATTTTTTTTGTGATGATTTATTTATAGATTTATGGAAGTAGCAACATGAACAAATCTGTAAAGTTTTGATCTATTCGCGTTTCACTTGAATTGAGTCGACTGTTCTTACATATAGATGTCACCACTTGTTTTCCTTTTTCCGAATTACCTCTGGCCAACGCGGGAGTTTTAATATTTGGCTATCTTGTCGAAAATAGCTACATAAGATAATTTTCCCACTGCTATTAATGTCCGAATCGAAATACAGATTTATGTATCTCCGACTCGGATCATAAAATACTATTGAAAAAATATCGAAATACATGTAGATGCCATAAGTTATAATTGACATTAAATTTTGACTTTTTAAGAAATAACTTTGAATCTTGGAGGTATGAATTCAAGAAGAGTAAAAATTAACAGTGTGTCAACAGCTAATTATGACATGTTTGATTCTCTAGCGATCTACGTTACGTTTTATATGAAGTGGCAATCAGTGGCGTCAAAATTCGTTACCTCCGTCACTAATTACCAGATTAATCCATGGGGGTATCAGTTAATGTGGAATTCGTGTGAATGGAGTCATTAGCAGTAAGTAATTTTGCAATATCATAATTATCGATCGAAGAATATGTTTTAACATATACGCTCTCTAAAAAATCTCAAGGTCCTACGATCATGTCACGTTGACTCAAATGTAAGACATAGAATGCATGACTTTTGGTACAACACTTTGAAGTACATGTATATTTAAATTAAACTTGTTTCGAAAAAAAGGGTACTTCAACAAAATATAATTTTAAAATTGACTGCGTGTCTGCAAATAACTGTCCTAGTACGATCTCAAACATCAATCCCAAAATCCATTATCTTTTATAAATTATATAACATCATGACATATACGAATTGATACTACTGTACAAACACAGAGACACCAATCATGTAGACATAAAATTTTCATACAAGAATAAAACAATCTACTCTATTGTTTTGTGTCTATTTCCCTGTATGAACTTGTCATGGGAAAATAAGAATAAAAATCAATTAAATGATATACGTACCAAGTGTGAAAAATGATCCTTGTGGTATTCCCATTAATCTACAATACTTTTTAATGCCGTCACTGTTTTTTTTTTACCTATATAGATTATTGGAACATCACTATTGCGTCATCGTACCGTATTCATCGTAGACTACACAGACTTTTAAATTTTGCAATAGATAATGTAGATTCTCCAATGTTTGTATATTCAAAATAGATTTAGAATTAATGTCTCCAGGCGATCCTCTAAGATCCTAATTCAGGCTGTCATTAAAAGTCTAAAACGTTTTCCGATCTGTAGACTGTCGGCCCCCTATCAACCAACCGATGACGTCATCAACACTAATAGTGTATATCCATGTAGTTATTGTTAACAGAACTTTAATAATAAATCCTATATTCCATTAGTTCAATGAACGGGTGTTTGATTCAATATACACGACGGGATTTAGAAATATTGAACTCGTATCTATATATATATTTAAGCCATACATAGCTGTTTATCGCTCCCAAGATTATGTACACATAAAAATATGAAGATTTATGATTTTAATTTTTGCGGATTTTCAATTCAATGTCCTTTCAGTTTGACATCAGAATTTATTCATGAATTCCATTTTTCAAATTCGAAATACAATGGTTATGGTTTGCCTTCAGAGTCGACAGTTTTCAATATTTAAAAAACTGACTTTATTCATTTCTTTTATACAGAGATTTTATTATCTAAATTGCAATTGAAGAATTGAATAGTGGAGAACACACATTTTGTAATAAATAATTTGGACAGGGACGGAAAGATGATAAAAATGCAAGTAATTGTGATTATTTACTTTCCCACGAAACCTTGGTATAATTAACTCGTACCAATCCCCCCCCCTCCCCGGCAAAGATTCATTAAGAATATTTCAAGGGAGCAATACTCAGTTCAACAATTCCAAAGCGAATAGATGATGAAAAAAGAGTGAAACCTAGATGTACATACTATAAAACAAAGACGAAAAGTTTGACTTTTCAAGGCATCACTAGTTATGTAGTATCTGCACCGCTTATCTGTAATTTGTTTGCAAAAATTCTCAATAACATCTGACTTGTCTGTCATGTGTAATGAAGCTAGATACGACACAATCCAAATCTCTCTCTTTTTTTCAATTTTGACGACAATTTACCAGGATCTTGCAGGGTTTGGTGTAGCTCCAACTCGTGGTTTTCAGCAAATTGTGTCTTCATAGGCCTGTTGGGTAGGAGTAGGGTAAGATACTAGTAGTCCAATACGGAGATTTATTGATATATCTAAAAATTATCATAGAACCCAAAAACTTCCATTTAGTTTGACCAAAACGAAAGCATGTTTATTATTATTGGTATTGTTAAAAAAATGACAATTCTCTCTTCATTGATACTGATGGAAGCGGGGTTTTTTAAAACTTTTTTTTTTCAGATTCGCACTAGCATTGTTTGAAGAGGATCATGAAAAAAAAAAAAAAAACCCCAGAAAGATGAACAGACATCGAAGTCTTTTTACATTTTTATGTCGCTCTCTTGTTGAATCAATTTTTTGGGGGTTATGTCCAAATCAGGGTAACCAGTCACCTCTACTTTTACTTCTACAAATTATTAATTCAGAAAGGTCATTTCAAAATGACCGTCCTAAAGTATTAGCAAATACATTTAGTTTGTTCAAGGGAACTACAACAAATTCATATACTTAATCGACGCGTGTGTTGCTATTAAATGGCATAACCATTGTAAACTTTTCACAATTTTTTTCCATTGTAATTTTTTTCTGTACGTAGTCAGCGCTCTAGTTGCTTGTCTCAGATTGTCATTACAGGTAATATCTCGAACGGTAATCTCACCGATTATTAAATTTCATTGCATATGAGATCTTATTTTTACTTTTTTTAAAACATTTTCTATTTTTCTCTGACAAATAAACTTCTCATGCTTCGTTCTACTGCGTTCAAATGTATTCCTGACTTCGCCTCTGATAGATATATATTACCTTATAAATGTCAAAATAAAGTGTGTATTACAAAACTATAACGATAAAATCAATCGTTGCACATTGCATGTCAAACCATCACATTTAAATGTATTGTTCTCCCTTTATAAATATTTATAACGTGTATTTTAACGAACCCGATCAAATTGCCATAGAGAAAGAAACGTATTCGTCTATGCAAAAATGGTCAAAAACAGAAATCTAACCATTTGTTTATCTTATTGGTACATTTACGTACTGAGAATATAAATCCAAATACATGACACTTATATACTCAAATACTCTAAACAAATGAAGGATAAAATATTAGTAAAAGTTTTCTGTTTTTAGCTCACCTGAACAAAAACTAATCATCCGTCTGTCCGAATGAGATTTCATGAAAAACCAAACCCCGAGAGAGCAGACACGTAATCATCAGTCACTATATATAAGCACTGCCAAATAGTTCAGGTTCTTCGTTCAAACACTATTTGAGCACCTAAAACGCCTAACGAAACCATATTTCAGAAAATTTGCATGTGTATGGCGCTTGGGTGAATATTGTGAGTCGGTCTTGGTTTTTAGTTTGGATATTTGATAATTAAGATGACTATATAGTGGTAATAGTATTAAAAATGTGCATCTTATGGTCTCTTGATAAATTATTTGATATTTGGATCCAGGATAGCTGAATTCACTTATTGGTCTTTTCGAAAGATGTCTTGACTTTTGTGTAAGACAGTGAAAATAGAATGTTCGTAAAATGAATAAAATCAAAATAAAAGTTTCATAATGTCGTCTCCGAGATTAGAACCCGCAACCTTCGGATCGGAAGTCGTCGCCTTACCCGATTGTGCTATGATGTCCATTACTTATGCTAGGTAGCGCACGGATCATTAAGCGTTGCTTCGTTCATTGAACCGTAGAAATTTATTGAATACTAAAACAACTTAAATAATTTATAAAATTCATTTTTATTTATTTCATCATTTTGATATTTAAAATACTTGTCGGATAGTTACATTTTTGAGAATTTATATTTACTTTATTCATTACAATTATCTAATTATCTGCAATTCTATTGGTTGACATGAAAAAGCTATTCATAACAACTGATATTCGAAATGCCATTGTTCAGGCAGAATAGTTGAGGAGAGCAACTAAAGAATTTTGGTGCGATCGACTTGTTTGATCTACTTGCATATTTTGCATCTTCATTCAAAACGAATCACACATTGTAAGTAACAGTTTGATTTGTATTTTTCTTGATAAAATCCAATTTTTGACAAATTCGATATCGTAGATGTGAGTAAACGATAACTTCTTTTATTTGATATTCTAGTGTATTTATAATGATTATTTAAATTCGAATTTCGATATAATTATCTGTGATATTTTAAAATATACGATTTTGTTGATTTTTAACATATTGAAAATATTGTGTATGGTGCGCCATCAGTGACATGTGAATGTGAAATTATATGATATTTTTCATGCAAAGTGTGGTATATATATATTTATGAGTTCATTGTTGATTTATAGATACTGATCATGTAGTTTCCAAAGAACTCTGAGAGGGGAAGCCACGATGTACTATATTTCCTTACTTAGGGTATGTGTATTGCAATTTTCGTCTCTTTGTGAATTTTTGCATGAATTGAACATTGTGTGAATCGAATACTTAATTAGCCACGATGGTCATGATATATTGTTTCTGTATTGTATTTGACATCAGTACTAGTATAGAAATATATGTTAAATAATTATTATTTAGTGTACAATATGCACATTTTAACAAACAGTTTCTTATCAGTTACACTCGAGATCGAAAAATAGGAAATTCAATACGTATATAAATGTAGAACGAATTTTTAAACATGGCCTAATACGTATGCCAAAGAACTAGTAAAGAAAAAGCTGTGCATTCAAGGAGATATCTCTCAGTTTAAGAATCATTCAACAAACGTCGCTTACGAATGTTGTCAAATATTATTATAAGTAAGTACAGAATCACAGTAAAACCAGGCTAACGTTATCATCCGAGACTGACAGTCCACCATCAGAGATACCAACCTGGACCTTGAGACTGACAGTCAATCATCTGAGATACAAACCTTGGATTTGGAGACTGACAGTTCATCATCAGAGATACCAACCTAGGACATGGAGTCGGACAGTCCATCATCAGAGATACCAACCTGGGACATGGTGACTTACAATCCATCATCAGAGATACCAACCTGGGACATGGTGACTTGCAGTCCATCATCAGAGATACCAACCTGGGATTTGGAGACTCACAGTCCATCGTCTGAGATACAAACCTTGGATTTGGAGACTGACAGTCCATCATCTAAGATACAAACCTTCAATTTGGAGACTGACAGTCCATCATCAGAGATAAAAACCTTGGATTTGGAGACTGACAGTCCATCAACAAAGATACTAACCTGGGACCTGGTGACTTACAGTCCATCATCAGAAATAACAACCTGGGACCTGAAGACAAACAGTCCACCATCAGAGATACCAGCATGGGATCTGGAGATTGACAGTCCACAACAGAGTTAACAACCTGGGATTTGGTGACTGACAGTCCGCCATCACAGAAACCAACCTGGGACCTGGAGACTGACAGTCCAATATCAGAGATACCAGCCTGGGACCTGGAGACTGACAGTCCATCATCAGAGTTAACAACCTGGGATCTGGTGACTGACAGTCCATCATCAGAGATACCAACCTGGGATCTAGTGACTGACAGTCCGCCATTAGAGATACCAACCTGGGACCTGGAGACTGACAGTCCACCATCAGAGATACCAACCAGGGACCTTTGAGACTGACAGTCCAACATCAGAGATACCAACCTTGGATTTGGAGACTGATAGTCCATCATCTGAGATACCAACCTGGGATCTGGAGACTGACAGTCCATCATCAGAGATACCAACCTGGAATCTGTTGACTTACAGTCTAACATCAGAGATACCAACCTGGGACCTGGTGACTTACAGTCCAACTTCAGAGATTCCAACCAGGGACCTGAAGACAAACAGTCCACCATAAGAGATACAAGCCTGGGATCTGAAGACTGACGGTCCAACATCACAGATTCCAATCAAGGACATAAAGACTGACAGTCCACCATCAGAATTACCAGCCTGGGATCTCGAGACTGACAGTCCATCATCAGAGATACCAACCTGGGATCTGGTGACTGACAGTTCAGATACCAACCTGGGACCTGAAGACTGACAGTCCACAACCAGAAATACCAACCTGGGATCTGGAGACTGACAGTCCACCATCAGAGATACGAACCTAAGACCTGAAGACTGACAGTCCACCATCAGAGATACGAACCCGGGACCTGAAGACTGACAGTCCAATATCAGAATTACCAACCTTGGACCTGGAGACTGACAGTCCACAATCAGAGATACCAACCTGGGATCTGGAGACTGACAGTCCATCATCAGAGATACAAACCTGGGGCCTGATGACTGACAGTCCACCATCTGAGATTCCAACCTGGAATCTGGTGACTTACTGTCCAACATCAGAGATACCAACCCGGAACCTGGTGACTTACAGTCTATCATCAGAGATACCAGCCTGGGATCTGGAGACTGACAGTCCATCATCAGAGATACCAGCCTGGGATCTGGTGACTGACAGTCCACCATCAGAGATACCAACCTGGAATCTGGAGACTGACAGTCCACCATCAGAATTACCAGCCTGGGATTTGGAGACTGACAGTCCATCATCAGAGATACCAACCTGTGATATGGTGACTGACAGTCCAACGTCTGAGATACCAACCTTGGGCATGGAGACTGACAGTCCGCCATCAGAGATACCAACCTGGGACCTGAAGACTGACAGTCCACCATCAGAGATACCAACCTGGGACCTGAAGACTGACAATCCAACATCAAAGATACCAACCTGGGATTTTGTGACTGACAGTCCGCCTTCAGAGATACCAGTCTTGGATCTGGAGACTAACAGACCATCATAAGAGATACCAGCCTTGGATTTGGAGATTGAGAGTCCATCATCAGAGATCTTGTGACTGACAGTCCGCCATCAGAGATACCAACCTTTGACCTGGAGACTGACAGTCCACCATTTGATATTCCAACCTGGGATCTGATGACTGACAGTCCAACATCTGAGATAACAACCTTGGATATGGAGACTGGCAATCTGCCATCAGAGATACCAACCTGGGACCTGAAGACTGACAGTCCACCATCAGAGATACCAACCTGGGACCTGAAGACTGACAGTCCAACATCAGAGTGACCAACCTGGGACCTGAAGACTGACAGTCCAACATCAGAGATACCAACCTTGGACCTGGAGACTGACAGTCAACCATCAGAGATACCAACCTGGGATCTGGGTGACTGACAGTCCGCCATCAGAGATACCAACCTGGGATATGTTGACTTAGAGTCCATCATCAGAGATACCAACCTTGGACATGGAGACTGACAGTCCGCCATCAGAGATACCGACCTAGGACCTGAAGACTGACAGTCCAATATCAGAGATACCAACCTTGGACCTCAGAGATACCAACCTAGGACCTGAAGACTGACAGTCCATCATCAGAGATACAAACCTGGGGCCTGATGACTGACAGTCCGCCATCAGAGATACCAACCTAGGACCTGGAGACTGACTGTCCACCATCTGAGATACAAACCTTGGATTTGGAGACTGACAGTCCACCATCAGAGATACCAGTCTGGGACATGGTGACTGACAGTCCAAGATCAGAGATACTCACCTGGGATCTGGAGACTGACAGTCCGCCATCAGAGATACCAACCATGGACCTGGAGACTGACAGTCCACCATCAGAGATACCAACCTTAAACATGGAGACTGACAGTCCACCATCAGATATATGAACCTGGGACCTGGAGACTATTGAAATTATCAATATTGAAATATACATTCTATTGTTACAATCACGTTCACTTTTCAGACAATGTCGGATCCATCCAAAAACAGCACAAAAAGGGCACAAGCGGCTACGACACTAAATCATGTTTAAAACCAGAACGCCCCTTTTTCCGTCTGGACATACGTATATATATCACACACACACATACTAGTCAGAGCCTGCAGTGTACTGAAGCTCGAAAGGCTATAACTCGTATACATTTAGGTACTCAACCAAAGCAGACCCTGCGAGGGGCGAGACCAGGTGTCTAGGTAGAGTCAGCGGGGTACCTGTAAAGTGCGAAACGAAACAAAAACGAAACGAAACGAAACGAAACAAATCGAAACGAAACAAATCGAAACGAAACGAAACAAATCGAAACGAAACGAAACGGATCGAAACGAAACGAAACAAAACGAAACGAAACAAAACGAAACGAAACAGACCGAAACGAAACAGATCGAAACGAAACGAAACAAAACATAAAACTTAAAGAAAATGAGAAAAAGAGGAAAAATCGCCGAAAACGAATATTTCAAGACAAGATCTTATTTAAGGGTACCACTCTCCTCCTGCCGCCTCCCCCCTCCCCGTGGGGAAGGGGGGTCTTTGGCGGTCAAGACAAATGTTTAAACTTTAAAGTGTAAATTGGTGCAATTGTGAAGTTATTTGGGTTATTTCCTTTTTAAATCTTGAAAAAAAGAAGTAGACCTATTAAGATGAAAAACCAAGGTGAGCGAAGCGAGCCTGAAGTATTTGAAAAATAAATTGAAAATTGCGGCGAGCGAAGCGATCGGAATTTTTTTTTTTTTAAGTATATATAGATGAATTTCGTGGTAATTTTTAAAATTGAGATTATGTACATGAACGCATAAGAGCAAGATTATTTATATTAAAAGTAATTTCCTATTTTTTTTTTTTTGGTTACTGTTACCCTCCCAATCATCTGTCCCTCCTCTCGCCCCCTTCTTCCCTCCTCCCGCCCCCTTTCTCTCCCCTCCCTTTGTTCCTGTCCATCCCCTCATTATTGCCTTCAACCGTTAGTTCTTGTTGCTGGAGGGTTTTTTAAAGAATCAAAGTTGACGATTAAAACATAATATATACGGTATATAGCACAATTGCATTTTAAAGGAGAGTGAATGGGATGAATAACCTCGTCATAAACGGAAAAATATTATTTAGCAGGGAGGAGTCTAGCGCAGAGGAAACGGAACTGTTCCGTTATGTGTATTTGAAAATTTTATCAGAAAAATGAGAACAATTAAAAACTGGGGGGGGGGGGGGGCATATTTCGTTTGAAAAAGGATAAGATTTTTTTTCCTGAAATGTGCCCCCACCCCGTTTCATGATCTCATTACGGTGTCATAGCGTGGTTTTCTATCCCCTCCCTTTTATTCCTCTTAAATACATGAATGGCATTTGACATTTACTTTTTTTAATTGTCAACTTTGACTCTTTCAAGAAACCCTCTCGGCACTAGTTACAAATGTAGAACTCTTGGATTTTAAAGGCAATATTACATGCTGATCTTGTCTTGAAATATTCGTTTTCGGCGATTTTCCCTCTTTTTCTCATTTTCTTTAAGTTTTATGTTTTGTTTCGTTTCGTTTCGATCTGTTTCGTTTCGTTTCAATCTGTTTCGTTTCGTTTCGATCTGTTTCGTTTCGTTTCGATTTGTTTCGTTTCGTTTCGATTTGTTTCGTTTCGTTTCGATTTGTTTCGTTTCGTTTCGTTTCGTTTTTGTTTCGTTTCGCACTTTACAGGGACCCGAGTCAGCGTCTCTCGTCTGCATGCAACACCCGCTGCTTAAAAAGTATTTATTTATATATACGAGGGTTGTTCGAAAAGTTCGTAGACAATCGCAATATTTTAGAAATGCGTGACAGTAACTGTACAATTTTCTCACAATACATTCATGAGGTTTACTATAATCAATTCATACAATATCAAGGTTACTGAAAAATTATGTCATTTAAATAATTATCTTAAATTATGTGCTGTGACGTTTAGCGGCGCAGTACGAAAACTGAGATATAGAAAATTGTGTACACGCGCATAATTCCTTTATTATTTCTAAATGCGGACGCCGAGAAAGTCAATCTATTTACTTATTATTCGACAGTAATTGAAAGTTATCATACTGATATATTTGAACTTTTTACGATGCATTGATACTTAGATATCACTGTTACAAGAAGCGCCATCAATACGTATACGTTGAAATAACGACGTTTTCCTGCATTTTTGAAGAACGTAAAATCATTGATCTGTTATTCAAGCCGATACAACCTCCACAAAAGACATTATATATGAGTAAAATGGCTATGGAACGCATGAAAATGTTTCGAGCGCACGTCAATATGCCTTCAATTTGCACAGAAGATGATAATTTGATAAAAATCATTCAAAGAGGATGGCTTGGACTACCTGAGAAAGCAAAACCGAGTGATCCATACGTTCTAAAATGAAATTCTTAATACGTCATCTGTGAACCGATAGAATAGGACAAGGGAATAATTTGAGAGCATTATTACCTAGTTTATTCTGTATTATGAATTTTTGAGCCGATTGACATACAATAAATGACTTATGCACCAATATGATGTCAAATTTAGAGACAGAACAAAAGGTAAAAAATGATGAATACTCCGTATTTTGCGTGACGTTGCTTTGGACGACATTTACTGCGCCGCTTTCCGAAGTCACTCCTTAAGAAAAACACCGCATCTCTTTCATAATTGATCGATTGCTTTAAAATTTGCACAATAACAATATCCAATGTTACAGAATAAATTAGTATATGAACAAAATGTTTGACGATAACGACATAAGTTTAATTTAACTTGTCCACGAATTTATCGAACAGCCCTCGTATATAAAACAGAACTTTTTCATGAGAAAAGAAAATGCGGACAAACAGACGGAGACAATAACAGCACCTTAGCAACATGACGAACAACAAAATTTAAAAACAATCTGCACAGACCAGTACAAGAACGGAGTTTATTGTCGGTTGTGATGTTACAGACGCGCCGTATCAATTAATTTAGTTTAAACATATTCAAGTATTCCAATGCAAGGTTTCAGCAAAATCTCAAAAATGTCAACAGAAAGTAAACCCTTATTTTCCATAAAGTGCATACAGCAATTAGGTTTGTTGAGTAATCCAAAGAAATGATACAAAAATGATCATTTCAAACGAAGTCTGAAATGTATAAAACGAGTAAAAATTTAGGGTTGAATCAAAATTACAACGCACGTATCTTTCTGTCTACATCATATTGATGCTTTGTGCCCCGGTAATGAAAACGAAGTTTGTCAAATGAGGTACATCTCCTTACCTACTTTAACTTTGCAAATTGCCTCGGCGCATTCCGTATTTGTCCTGAACTCTGGAGATTGTATATTAGATGAAGTTGTCTTTCGTGTTTCCATGGTGTTGTGTCTTTGTCTCCGTCTGTTTGTCCGATTTTTCTTTTCGCGGTAGAAAGTTCTGTTTCAATTTTTTTTGAAGAATTGAAAAGTTTCCCAAAAGACTTCAGAACAAAATTTGAAATATAATGAACAATTGACAATGAGCAAATGATATTCGCAAGGAACAAAGACATTTTTGCACCAAACGACCATTGATTCAGACTCCTAATACCGAGGGTAAGTAGTCATTTACGTATTACCTGAAACATCTAAAAGAATTATACCATGATAATGATAATGCAGATCGAGAAATATAGCATACATATAGATATAATGCTGTCTTACAACACAATATGAGTTGAAGCAATATATATGTAAATCGATGTATCATACTATTGTTTCGTGTAAAGTATTGGCGTTACCTATTACAGGCCAATAAATGCTATGGGGATTTTGATACATCCACAGCGTGTCACTTTTTGTTTCTTTAATGCGTAGGCATTACATTTTTGATACACGAAGTTTTCTTCTGTTTAAAATCAATTAACTCGCATTCCATCAAAGAAATCAAAAGATTACGTTCGGTGATTGCGTCTTTCGTATTCAATAAGGCATTGACATAGAGGTCTTTGGAGATTCTTCTACCATGTTCATCTAAATTAATGTTCTTATTCATCAGAAATCGACCCACATCAAAGTGAATAGGTTTACCTTGTAGTTATAGAGACGATCGTGAAAACTACTAGTATTCAATAAACTAGAAAGGTTTCTTGTTGCGGTTGCAACAAGAGTGTCTTCCTCCTATACAATTTTTGGTTTGGAAATATGAAGGACGTCACATTACATTATACAATTATGGACTTTTTACGAGGTGAATATGGTGTGATATTTTCTGAATTTGAAAATATTGACCGAGGCGACAGCCGAGGTCAATATTTTCAAATTCAGAAAATATCACACCATATTCACCGAGTGAAAAGTCCACAATTGTTTTATTATATAGTGGACTTCATCAGTATTTATAAAGGTACCTTTTCGAAATGGCTGACATCGACGTTTCTTTGAAAATGATTCAAGACGTGTTAATATCAGCATTTTCTGTCGCTGAATTATCCTGAACGTAATGGAATTCATTCAATGAGTCAAATGAAGAATATTTCAGAGTCAAAATCCGTAGATAGGCTCAAAATTCAAGAATTTGAGCTCAGCTTCAGGGTCCTTGCTGCTGTTTACGAAATGACGTTAATGACGTCACAGATATAAATTTCGCGCGTTTTCGATATTTCATGGTAAACCGGAAGCAAGAGTTTTCGCGGTAGTGATATTTAATGAAATCGCCTCTCACAGGTCAAAATGATGAGACAATGACTCGTCACGTGACAGTTCTCAGCCAATGAGAGTGGGAATATAAACAGACTATATAATAAGTATTTATATTATATATTAAAAGTTTTCAAATAGCAGTAACATTAAATTTTCAAACCGATAATTGTTGGTGATCAACCATTTGATTTGGGGGGGGGGGGGGGGGGGGTTAGGAATTCTATTGCCAGCCGGTAAAATTTTTCAGCAATTTTCTGAGCAGGCCATTTTTTTCAGCCATTACCAGAGTCGGAGAAAAATTTTCGCCGGTTCTTCGGGCCGGATTTAAACAAATTGTCAAATGTTGTGAATGTCTGTGTAAGTTAAACTCCCCGCTGTTACAGAGTATGAGTTAATAACCGTTCCTTCAGATGTCTCTTTGCAATTAGCGAATTTCAGACAGATTGTATGATGTTTAAATAGAACCTTTTCTAGATTTTTGTGCCTATGCGTATTAGGTCTCTGGTAGATACAGCTATGTGAACAGTTTGTATTTATATAATTAATTTTTTGACTTTAAATTGTCTGGCACAAAGGGCCAGCAAAAATTTCCATATCATGCAATGTATCCTTACTTTTGCATGGTCCGGGAAAAAAAAATTGCCGGCCCTTTGGGCCGGAATATTTTTTTCAGCATTTTTCAGAGCCGGAATTTTTTTTTGCAAATTCTTCCTGCCCCCTTCCCCCATAAAAAAGGCGAGCTCGTAGCTGTAGAACCAATTTTCTTGAGAAGAGAAATGGTAATAACAAGTTACGTTCAATATATATATATAAATACCATGATTCTCGCTGTGCAGGTTCAAATTTGGAACCCCCCCCCCCCCCCTTCCCTTTTTTCAAAGTTTATTTTGAATTTCCATCATGGCGACATCGTTCAATATAAACAGAACTGTTTTCGAAAAACGAGGAGAGGGAAGAATGTTGGAGAAATTGTTCATCAATTTGTAAATAAACCAACCGAAAATTATGTTCGAACGTTTGCTAGAATTAGAAATTAAACTTGATGTTCAAAATATAGTTATTGAAGTTTAGAAACAGGTTTGTAGGTTAGAAATCGGAATCAAACTACCACTTTTTGTGTGTAAATTCTGGTTTGTAGCTGATCTCTTCTAAATTAATCAACTGTTTTAAAATCAAATTGTGTATATCGAAATGTATTTATGAAATGCATATTCATCATTGCCGTGAAATCGGAATTTGAAATTCTCAACACTGCTTTTCTCGAGTCGGACTCGGACTACCAATTTTAGTGTGCGCCCGATCTGTTGGCGTGAAGGTGTATCGAAATACCCAACTCAAAATTTCGATCGATGCTCATATCTTTTCAACAGTAAGAGATAGGGAAAATCAGAAAGACTAAATAAGACAGATATATGGATAAAAAATAATAATATTGAAATTTTTAGGAAACTTCATAAGCTTAATTTTTGTTTACTATTATAAGCAAAAAAGTGTCTTCCTCCTATGAACTTCTGAATTTGGAAATATGAAGGACGGTGAAGGACGTCATCGTAATAAATCGTTACAGTGTGCATCTAGCATTTCATATCTTGCATGGCTGTCGACTTTCAAAAAGAATGGAAATTGTAGATAGCAAAATACGAGATATTTAAGCTTACAAATAGCAAAACATGAAATTTTCGGTCCTTTTGAGTAATTCGACGCTCCCGTCAAATATTTGAATCTACTAAAAAACATGATAAAAAAAATAACAGAGACCAAAAATAAAAAAGACCAATCTAGCTTTTACTCCAAACGTAACGTTGGAGAACTTTCATTGTCCTAGCTTACTGGGTTCTTGAGAAATCGCTGATCCAATTTTCCACGGTTACGAAAACAATAGGTCTTCCGACGGAAGTCGGAAGACCTAATAAAAGATGCTCTATAAAAGTATCATGCAACAGTCTTATGATAAGCAAAACATACGACAAATTGGTGCCAATATTAAATATACATAAATGGGGAAATCAGTTTAAATCCCACAGTGACCACAACGGAACAAACTCTCACATGACAAGAAAAAGCCGACAAACTGACAGAGACAATAACATCACAATATAGAAACACGAAGGACAACACTATCTTAATGAACCTTAATGAATCTTCACAAAGTCCCGTGTTAAAACGAAATTTATCATAGGTGTGCCACTTAAATTGATGCATATAGATATCAAAGTGCTTCAATAAATACAATTTAAAATGAAATGCTTTGCGTAGAATAAATCCAAAGGACGTACGTATACCATTAGAAATCCAACTGTGCATGTCTAGCTTGTCATAATTATAGAGTAGTACACTCCTCCAGGGGCCAAGGGCTAGGAAATATTGTTTTACCTCTGTAAATTTTATGACATAATATTTAATATACTTAAATGATAACTTTCATAGATTTCCCTTGTAAAAATGAAAATCGTTGTAGGTGGCGCTACTGAATTTAGACGGAGACCCACTCAAAACTTCACAATACAACAGCGAAAACTCCCTCCGTTCCATCAGAGATATTTGACATTTGTTTGGACTAATAAAGACGTACGTCTATACTACACCTTAAAAATGCTATTACATTATTTCAAAGCCTACCGAACAAATTAATTTCTTGTGGAACCTGCTTTGAACAAAGGAAGCCGGAACAACGGTGAACATTGAAAACTTGGAAGGATCAGCTCTGTAACAAAACAACGTATAATGGACATACGACTACAACGCCAACAAATAGCAAGAAACAATGAAAATAGTTTCATCAACTTCGGTTGATCGTCTCTTCAACGCATTCGAAAATTTCTGTTAACTAAATTTCTTAAAATTTCCAAAACATGGGTCCTGTAGCATCGTATCCCACCCATTCTGGACCAGACATGCACGTTTCGGGTACTTAACTCTCGTCAGTGATCCTCAATCTAAACAATGTAATATGGCCAAAGAGTGTGAAAATTATTTTTTCCCAAAAATGTACCGAAAAACGTAGCAGGCTGGGTGGGATATGGTGCTACATGACCCACGTTTCAGAAATTTCAAGATTTTTTTGATAACAGAAATTTTCGAATGCGTTGGAGAGACAGACGATCAACCGAAGTTGATATAACTTGGCTACATGCTCCTGGTTCACAAGCAGTGACACTTACCATGTGGTTCAAGATTTTTTGATAACAGAAATTTTCGAATGAAATTTTAGAATATCTTCCAAAAGAACAACCCGATGTGATAATGTTTTAATTTTTTCATTATATCGTTATTAAAAATATGTATGAAAAATTTAGTCTCTCACAATTGGTCTCGTCGGTTTATGTGTGGTCTTTTGTGTTTCATGTTTCTATGGTGTGAGTTGGTGTTCCTTGTCCCTTTTTCTGTAGGTGTCTGCTCTGTGTTTTTGTATTGGGTGATTTGGAGTTTTGATGTGGGTGCTGCAACCGAGTATTATTGGAGACCCCTCCTTTCTTTCACAAATATACCCTTGAATGATTAGTTTTTTCTGTTAGTCGCCTTGCCCCCAGAAAGAAGTCATTCTAGTTTGAGCTTGCTCTGGAATATACACCATAGACAGGGGACGAAGTAATGTTACTGGTGAATGTGTCTTCGGTGTTTTGGATGATTTTCCTCTAAATTATATTCCAGCATTTAGTGCAACGGAATGATCATGTTTGATATTTTCATGGCATCGTCCAATCTTCGAAGCAGAAGTCGTCACGTTTGTCATATATAAGAGCTTGCATAAGAGTTTCATGGCAAAAGATAACATGACATCTAAATTTGATATATATAGAATACATTTAGAACTGCTATATAAATAAATCTGTATATTTGATATAAAAGAATGCAAGATCACTACTTTCGAGGCCGACTCTGTCGGACCTTTCCAAAATCAAGTTTGGGATAACAAAACTAAGAGTCTTTTCGAAGCACCTGGATAAACTGCCTTAGCGAGAAATGATTCCCGAGAAATACCAACGGCATAAAATAATCTTTTGTTATTAAAACAAAGGAGGGAATTGTTCCAACAACACCAGGTTGCAGAACCCAAAACAAAGCTCCAAAACTCCCACTGCAAAAACACAGAGCAGACACGCACAGAAAGAGACACAAAAGGGACAAGGAACACCAAGGCACAACATAGAAACATCAAACACAAAGGACCCAGACGGTGTGGTTATCCGGATTACGTGCGCACAACCCTATCACTTTTCCGATTACCCAGAGGTCTCGAAGAATACATAATTGTGGTGTAAAATAACCTCCTCACTGTAAGATGAACATACAAACAGACAGCATGACGTAGGGACCCAGGAATCAGATGGATTTGTAAATGGATATTTAAAACAGAAGGCATACGAAATACAGCTCGTGCTCTGTCGGCTGTTGTGATCACCCGAGGAGTCCAACTGAAATTCAGAGAGGACGGGTGGTCGGGGCCCTGTCTTCTCTGAAGAGGTCGTGACAGGGCCCGTCATGGAGTCCTATCGTCAAAGTCAGTAAGAGTGCAAGTCTTAAGAATGCGTTGGTCCAGTATCAAGCCAAGAGTTCGTCTGGGACAGAAGGATTATATCCACGATATGCGTTTGATGATTCTAACAAAATTTCGATGGTAATTCTGTCTACCTTTTATCCTACTTATTTTGTTAATAATATCACCATTAAATGCAGGTTGTGAAATACACAATGTGATATACTCTTAAAATTTTGTATGTAAAATGTCAGATTCAAAATTTGCTGAGTACATGTGAAGGATGTCTATTTTTGAATAAATCTGACCAAATTCCAAACTCTTCTCGTTTTTAGAAACTACCAAATTGTATCAAAACTTGTTTGTATTAATTCCATATCAGAACAATTGCAAAATGTATTTATGCATCAGATTTCACCAGACAAAGCAAACTTGTCGTAAATTAAGCAAACTTTGCTTTTTATTTGATATCAAGATATCATAAAATTTCTGCACATAAGAGTAGAACAAACACAAAGAGAAGTCGTCATAAGGTAATGGTGATTGTATTGACATGCTGTGGAATAGAATGTTGACTTTGCATGTCTTGTATTGCACTACAGCGAGGACTTGCTTTGATTCCAAGAGGTCCTCCTGAGAAGTCTGTCAACATGAGAGGAACTGAAGATGATGGATAATTCATTTGAAAGATCAGAGGAAAGGCTGTCTGGGAGACTTAAGTAGTCGTATGACAGTGTGTATATGCTGCGGCTTGTAAAGACAGGGGTATGACTTGCAGCGCGGCGCACCGGGTTACTTTTAATGTAATTTTAAAAGATGATTAATATTAATGGACACGATACAGATCTCTGTCAATCTCACGGTTACAATCCATCACAACTGAGCTTGGTGTGTTTAAGATGGAGATCCAGAAATCTGCACTGTCATACGGTCAAATCTACTCGACTTGGTAGCATCTGTTAAACGTTTTCAAATTCAATAGCATCATTTAAGAACTGATGAATTTGCAGCATGGATTAGACGTGCATGTTTTGGGTACTTCACTTCATCAATGTAATATGACCCAAGCATGACATGTGAAAGTTATTTTGTCCAAAATGTATCGAAAGACGTAGCAGGAACATCTCATTCTTGCAAAACATACCCAAAAAAATTCAAGAAAAACAAAACGGCGCATTTAATAGCCTATCATCATTCTGTTTCTCAAATTATGTGTCCAAAACAGAAACAGACTTATCCTTATACTAAGCTTTTAGCGTCCATTTGGCACACATTTTATACGTTTCAATGTAATTTGAGTCATGAGCAACATATTTCAGGTATATGTAGGTTGAGAGATATGACATGTACACGATTTGTGATAGATGGACGCAAAAGTTCTAAATCCGTTTCTGTCTAGAGTATTTCAGGCTTAGTCCGCGTCTTTAAAAGCCTCTAAATATTAAAATTTGAAGCAAAATCTAGTACGGCAAAGAAGAGGAAAAAGAACAAATTACGAACTGCTCTGCACATGAAAAGTAGGGTGTGATACTTGATCTTACAAAACCATGAGTTTAATTTAGTTTTACATTAAATTACATGCAGAAATAGTATCAAATTCGAAAATAAGAATACGCAAAAACATTTTCATTTGTGTCCTATGTTGCCAATTTACCTGTTCTTAAATGATGCTATTCAATATGAAGACGTTTACTCCTATTGATTTCTCATATCTGCCAGCCTCCCTATAGATATGAATACTCGATAAAGTATACTAGTAGAATGTTTTATGTTTTTATGTGTCAATAGATTGCTCTGGTTGCACAAAAAAATGGCCTTTAATATTTTACCATCAACAAAGTACTCTATTATTCCACTATGGATGAGTAAATATTTTGCAAAGATTTCTTTATATTAATATCAGTTTTGCTTTGTGTACAATTCGAATGAATAAAATATGTTGTTAGCGGATGAGTCATAACATTGTGATATTGAGACTTTTGATTTGCTTCATACTTCTAAAGGTCCCCGCGTTTTTGCTGTCTTGTTTGTGTCGCAACCCTGCGGTGAGGTGGTTATATATACAATGTATAACAATTATATGCTCTTAGGGAAATGTGAATTTGTCAATATTTTAAAAATATTTGTTCAGTGCACCATATGCGCATTTCGACAAGTTATGTCATAACTTGTCGAAATGCGCATATGGTGCACTGAACAAATAATTATGTGACAGTGTTCTAAAATGATGCTATTGATCATTTGTCTGCAGTAGTCTTGACAACCGAATAAAGTTTTGTGTTATCCGCAAATAGTTTAAGGTTCATGGATACACCATCCGAACAACATATCACTTCGGAGTCTCTCTCGTCGCCAAAATCGACATCACGTTATCTATGACGTCACGAAAAACGCGCCAAAATTGCATCGGCACTCATATTATTTGATGCTGTCTAAAGCCCCGTTTACACTATCAAAGTTTTCTTGTACAAGAAAACTTGGTCAAAGTTTTTGACGCGAACTTTGATAGTGTAAACGATCCAACTTTGATCAAAGTCCGTCAAAGAACTTTGATGGACTTTGACGGAATAGAACTCCATCCTATTTTTCTTGAAATTTTGATGAACTTTGACGAGAATCGACCAATCAGTGTAGAGATTCAAAATTACACCAGAAGTATTTTAAGTATTGATGAAAGAAATATAGAGGCAATTTAGAACGTTAAAAGTAATGACTATATCAACAACGACAAAAGACGCGTTAAGTGAATTTCATCTATATTTTTTTGTTTTATAAATCCTGGAACTCGTGCTTAATTGTTCCAAAGCATGTAATAAATAAGACCTATGAACAACCACTAACATAAACTATAAAGTTTTCATGAGAAATATTCAGAATTTTTACATGAACCATCTAAACAAATCTAGCTCATTTTAACCCGCGTTTAAACATAGATGGTTCATGTAAATATTGTGAATATTTCTCATTAAAACTTTATAGTTATAGTTCAAGAAAGAATTTGTCATCTAGCGACTATAATGGTGAAATGAAAAATGTGCAAGTAGACCAGTGAAACAAAAAGAAACGTTATTGAACGTCATGGGTCGGACCCGTCCCCCGACCTCTGGATCCGCGCTTGAACGTAAATAACATTTATCGAAGATAGAACTCAGTTGCAGGACTTTACTTGTTTTACTGTGATATAAAAAAGGTAATTGCATTTTACATTGTCTAAATGAATTAAATGTACTTTTATTTGGTTTTTTTTGTTTGTTAAAAGTATAAAATATCCTTTGAAATGTTTACTGTTTTGAAAACCAGATTTTTATCTTTATAACTACAAGGCGACGTCGTATTGTATCTATTACCCTTTTCTCGGCTTTATTCTTAGAAGAAAACAGATGTCATGCGGAAATGAATATGATTTTCCAAAAATATGGGAATTCAATTTTTTTGTTCATTTCAAAAAAATATTCAGAAGTCACTAGCCCGACTTTAGCCATTCCCGGCTTTTCTCCTTATCCAAAACTATAATGGATAGCAACATACAAATCATATTTCATATATAACGTGTGATTGAAGTATTAGTAATTTTCTTTGCGCATTCGATCATTTGTCTGAATACATTCTATACATTTATAATTCTATTCTTAAGATAAACATCTTGTTTTCATCGCCCTATTTCATTCAGGACCGTTTTTTCTTTACCAACGTGACGTTTTGACGTTTAAATAGCCAAATACATCCTGTGACGTCATTTGTGTAACACTGTTGCAGGCGTAAAATATTACTGATATAATGGGTAAATATTATAAAATGGTTTACAGATTTTACTTTTTTGATCAGTTCTATTTCCGATTGATATATGGATGAAAAATGGAGTAATTTAGATGAACGGTTCAGGAAATATTAATCCAAAAAGAGTACGGACGGGATCTCTTGCCGGCATTTTTTAACAAAATCTGAGAGGGGGGTAGGTTCATAATTTTGTATCAAACTTGAGATTTTGCGCGATGATTGCTACATTTCTTTTTTATTTTTGAAAGATATGTTAACTTAGATTAAGATAGCAAATTTTCCTTTCACTGGCATGTTAACAAAGTACTTAAACCCATTATTTACCAGTTGGACTCTAAAAATAATGATGTCAAGAAAAAAGCCAAAAATGTTACAATATTTACTATTTCATAGAATTTGACGTACCAGCATTGATGTATTTTCTATTTTTTATTTGTTTTAGACCTTCTTTCGTTATTAAAAGAATGACCATATACATTCATGCATCAAGTTTAAAATAACAGGGGTATATTGATGATATGATGCAAATTTTGGGGAAATTCTTGAAAAAATGGACATGTACTTCTTTGGAAGGTCATAAATCCATTGGAAGCTCGTTGACATATACTTTTTTCATCAAAATTCTATACATTACATTGTTTTCTTCCATTAAAATCAATAAAACTTAACCTGTGAAGTTGTACAGTGTTTTGGGGAGTTTTGGAAAGGGTGTAACTATGAACTTTAATTACGATGTTGTCGACTACCTCGTTGTCGTTTACTAGTATGGTACCCTGAGGAATACCAATTGTAACATCAGTGGAATTAGATTTAGACCCATTTGGCACCACATGTTGTTTTATGCCATTGTTTGTTAATTGAAAGAAAACTAAGTTGCACTGATTACAACGAAACACACATGTGCAGAAGATCAAAGTACTAGAAAAAGAATAGATGACGCCACTGAAACAACAAAGTTAATAAGGTTGGTAATTGGAGAGATTCAAGTCCCTGTGTTGTTTTTCGGAAAAGAAAGCCCGTTAAATGTACTTTCTGATACTCATTTACATAGTATTTGTGTTATCTTTGGTTACTGAGTTTTATTGTCTTGTTTGTGATATTGCCCTCCGGTGATAAGACATTTTCAACAACAGTGCATCTTCGTAGAGCTCATTCTGGTAAGTGGAAGGAGGTTGCGCACATAACCCTGAAAATCATTTCATTTGTTGTCGTATAGCTGATGCCGTCCAAAGTCCGACCGTGGGTTCAGATCGATCTTCCTTACTTTTAGCCGCGGAAACGGCCAACGGCACTTGGATATTTGGATGGTAGGGGTGTGTTGGCCGCGGGAATCTACATTGAACAAATCCGTGACCCAAAGTCAGGATATGGCCGGCACGAATCAGCAAATTTTCCAGGGTATTATTGACTGTGTCTCACTCGAATAAAGGAATAAAGTAAAACTAAACGATCGGCAATCATATTTTACCTTGTTAAGCTTTATTATCAATGATACGCCCGGGATTCTACTTGTCTCCGCTTTGTCTCTTCGAATTCAAGCGCCATGTTGTAAGTTTACACTCATGCGTCAGGTCAAACACGTGACACCTCGACCCATATGTGGAAACAATATCGCGGTGTCACATGTTTGACCTGACGCATGAGTGTAAACTTACTTTACTCTTCTTGATATTTGAGTTGAATTATGTATTTTCGAAACAGTAAAATTGAGCATACGGTCATGACACATATTAATAATAAAGGTACGATTCAAACATTTTGCGTTCTTTTGGACATTTCTGATTGTCCATTCCATTTGTAGCCCCCAACATCACCAAGGCAAATGGGGGGGGGGAGTACAGGGATTCCCACCCCCTTCCTCCCTCCTCCCCTAAGAAATACTTATTTTCAATCAAAGGTCCTTGTACTTAAAAGAAATCCATGTATGACAATGCACTAAACTGTCATACTTGTCACATTGTACATAAACGAGTAAATTCTTGATGTCGGACTGGTCACATGACCAAATTTCCGCCATGTTTACAGGGGGATGTGCCTCTAGATTTTTCACTGCACCCTATGAAAAATCCGTGATTTTGTTTGCTCCTTCTTCAAATCTCGTTTTATATTGGGGTTTGAGGAGCTAAGAGC
This sequence comes from Pinctada fucata, assembly GCA_028142955.1. Lineage (NCBI taxonomy): Eukaryota > Metazoa > Mollusca > Bivalvia > Pterioida > Pteriidae > Pinctada > Pinctada fucata. The sequence continues at coordinate 69,938,247 of AP027104.1, read as the reverse complement.
TAATTAATCAATGGCTCCTTCAGTAAATTCTAGTAGTTTTATCCTTGATATAAACGTTAGATTCTAGATATAAAGCAATTTCATGGGCGGATCCAGGAGTTTTTTGCAAAGGGGGGGGGGGGGGGGGGGTCCTAAAGTCCGAATTTTTTGAAGAGCAAAAAAAAAAAAAAAAAAAAAAAAAAAAAAGAGAGTAAAGTTTATGTAAGTTCTGTTTCTAATTATTAATAAAACAGGTAACTGAAGAGCAATAGCGAGCAAAAAGCTTAAATTCTTGAATTTTTCACATCATAGTACTTGATTATTAATTGTGAGTTCTAATATGTAAAATTTATACAACAAATGGCGAGCGATAGCGAGCCAGAGAAATTTTTTTCCGAGAATTGGAATAAAATCCACAATTCGTGTCTTTTTCAGTTTCTTTTCGTTTTCTTGACTCTCGACGCCATCTTGAGGACTATATATGTGTGTTGTATATAGGAAAGCGCAGCATCATTTGAAAATATTAACGTACATGTATGTAATAAATTCTGGCGAGCGGAAGCGAGCCAGAAAAAAATGTTGAAATGCTGACGTCAAAATATTATCAAAATGAAAGATTTCTAATACAAACTCATAATATATTTTTCAAATATTATGACAACAAAAGGGATATTGGGACCTAATCTTATGAAATATGTATATTAATAATAATAAAAAAATTAGCTAGGCTTCGAAAATTCCAGGGGGGGGGGGTGTCCAGACCCCCCCCCCCCCCCCCCCGAACCCCCCCCCCCCCCTGGATCCGCGCTTGAATTTCCATACATTATGCTCTATGATAAACACCGAATTCATCCCCCAACTATTTTCGGAACTTCTTTGTGCTTATCTCTAATTGAACCTTTGTGAAAAAGGCCTTAAAACTTCTAAATCACACGAGCGGACATGGTTTTATAAGTGTACATTACTTAAGGTTAGGGTTGCGACTACAGGGAGATAACTCTATTTTCATACCACATAATATTTGAAACCAACATAAACGATACATGGTATAAGCTCAGATTGTTACATTATTTTAGAAAAAAATAATACTCCTTGAAACTTTCTTTGCTGAATGGATATTTTGGGGGAAAATGCATATTTTTCAATGAAAAATCGCCGAAAATAGGAAAAAAATTGTCATTTTCGCACGAGCTATGCTACCAAAGATTCAGACATCAGAATATTTACTATCCATTATACTCTTTAAAAGTGAGATAATTAAAAATTCGAACTTCAAGTTAAGCTCTATGTTTTTGGGTCAAAATGTTGGTTTTTTGCATAAATTATTGTGCTATTTATAGAAACAGTCATTTTGCTCAAAAACTAATTCGGGTACATATTGATTTGACTGCTTTAGGATAAAGCAATACCATAGATATATATGTAGAAAAAAAATTGTGTAGCTGGCGACCTTCTAGTTATTAATAAAAATAACAAGTTGTTGCCATGGCAACCAGCAACATAGTTTTTATAGGAAAATACTCTCCTTTGAACCGATTATTTTATCAGAATTTTTCAAAATAGCCTTTAATTCATCCACAAGTCATAAGAATCTTGAAAATTAAGGATATATATGATTTTTTGAAATTTTATGCATTTCCGAGGTATGTAAAGTTATGAGGTGGTATTCTCTGAAATTACAAAAATGTTAAAATAGGTCAAAAATGGACGTTTATAGCCAAAAAACGAGACGGGCAAATTTTGAATTTTTGGTCTGAATAGTTCGAGGAGATGTTCCTCTACATATGAATCTATCCATCTTTCTTCTGTGGTAGTGTCAAATATTTCCACCAAAATAATTGGTGTCATAAAATAGTGTTTTTAACATTCATTCGTTTCCGTTTTTATGAAAAAGATCGGAACGATCTTGTTCATCAAATTAAGTCCTAATTCCTTCATTCATGGCCTAAGGCTATGTACTCCTTTATTGTATTTAATGTTTTCGCCTATTGGTCGCTTTAAGTGGTGTCCGCGCTGACCATTGGTCATTTGCATTGGGCGCAAATAAACAAATGCGCAAAGCGTCAATTTCACATAAAACACCGCAGACACGCACAATACATTGTCGAACAAAGACGTATAATTACCTGACATTTGAATATTACAAAGAACTTAACCAAATTACAATGACTTGAATCGTAAGTCTACTTTACTTTATTTCTCCTTAATATTTCTTCTAATCGTAACATTTATTATCCATATAATTCCTTGAATTAACATTCAGAAGTTCGTACGTATCTAAAGAGAGAAAGTATTTACATGTATTTCTGTGGAATCGTATGATAATAGTTTTTATATTGTACATAGTTGAATCTGACGTGCATTTCATTGTTCGCACGTAGTATTTATTATTTACTTATTTATTCTATAGGATATGAGAATTCCTTAGAGTTTATAGTCCAGTACCATTCCTTGTGTATGGGCCCTGGTCCATAATCAGGTGATTAAATTATTTCAAATACTTAAATTATGTTTAATACACGTAATCGTATTTTTGAGAATATTTCTTGTGATCGAAATATATGTTTGACCAATTTGTTGAAGTCGCTTGCAAGGGAGATTACTCTTACAATTCATACTTTTAACCATTGTATAAATATCTAAGCGACTTGACTTTCTCATATCATTTATATAAATACATGCATCTTTGAATCGTCACCATGTACGTTGTCTTATTATTGTTTATACATTGTTTCAGGGTTCCACATAAATTACAACTACTTTTCCACTACTTTGATGATTTCTAAATAAATATCTCGGAACCTGAGCCACAGTGTGTTTTCTTTAAGTATACCAGAGGAAACCCTGTTACAGAATTGGCGCCCACGTTGGGACGGGATGCTGCAATCCAGTGGAGAATTTTGGACTTCTACATATTTTTGACGATTCTTACAAAATTGGACGCATAAACATTCCAGTGATCTACATTGTTTTGACTTGGTCAGTGAACTGTTCGTACTCGTTCCGGAGCCGTGAACGCGCTATTGACACTTACCTGAGATGTGCAATCACCTGTGACACTGAACAGTGCAATATTCTAACTGGACTTTAATCACGCATAGTGATCATTTTGATTAGTGACTATTGTGTTATCATCACCTTAATTAAGGGTATAGCTATCCAGTACGGTAATGCTATTTATGATTTACCTTGCACTTATTAGCATTAATTAAAGGTATCACTTGCACTCTGTTATTTTTGATTTTTTTTTACATACTGAATCTTTTTGTGTGTGAGGGATGCAGCGTGAATGTGGCTCCAGGAGGGTAAGATACTAATACAATCCCATCCTTCCTCGATTACTAATTCCTGTATCCTACCTATATAGCTCTTGACATTGACATGTACGTACCAGATTTGCATACATGCATCACAGTACCACTGCATTGATACAGGTAGATCACATACTTGAGCGCATTAGCGATTATTTTACGCATCACGATCAAGCGAAGTTTGTCTGTCAAACAAATGAAAGTCTGTCATGTGCGGTATTTACTAGAACTCCACTAGCGTCTGTCCGTCAGTTACAAGAGTTTGCTCAGTTCGTCATTACTTTCAAAGTGAACACAATGTGTTACGTATATGCATAGTCATTGTGATTGTTTTCTGTTAAAAGTCAGAATTTCAGGTTACGGCCATACCAGAATTCGTAATTTGACTTTACTTTTCAGATATTTTTCTGTGAAGATACATGTCTCAGACGTCGTACGTCCGAATGTTCGTCACGCATGATTGACCACATACCAGAGATTGGATTCCATGCAATAGTTGGAGTTATCTGCTCTTGGTGATATAGTGTATCACTAGAGTGACGTTTTCTATATTTACAGTTTTGTATTTTCAGCTGACGTGCGTATGTCCCATGTTTTATACCTGCATTTTATTTTCAGCTATAGTATTTGCAACTAGGTTTTGCATATTTAATACATAGACTGAATGTTGCATGTCATAATTAAGTGCATTTTAGTTAGTGCATACCTCCTTACCGTTATGTCTACGACCCCGCCGAATCAAAACGTTTCGCGCAAAGATGAACAAATTGAGCGTATGATTACTTATCTCAACGAACATACGCCATACAAAGTTGTCACAGAAACTGAGTTTCAAAGAATTGATCGTAAAGGTGGCATTCCGCAGGTGCAAGAAGATGCACAAAACGCATTTAAGCTAAATGACAAATCCGATCAACCGATCACGATGAAACATAGTACACCTAGAGATAAGGGTGCTATATCGAAAATACGTACCGAACCGAAATCCCGAAGTGCACCGAGTGCCAATATGCACCATGCACTGAGTAATGCATCGAATGTTGTCATGTTGGATCCGCCAACAGCCAATAGCATACGCCCCCGCTTTCCGGTTTTCTCAGGAGAAGAGAAATCGGACTGCACATTTGAGGTTTGGAAATTTGAGGTGAAATGTGCATTACGCGAGGGTACATGCTCCGACACTCTTATACTGCAATCAATTCGGTCATCCTTGAAAGGAAAAGCTCGAAACTTGTTGCTCACTCTCCCCGAGGATGCGAATCCGAATCAAATACTCGATAAATTAGAAGGAGTTTTTGGTAATATATACCCAAGTGAACAACTTATTCAGCAATTTTATGGTGCAAAACAAAGAACAGATGAATCGGTTGCAGATTATGGTATGCGCCTCGAAAGTCTCTTACAGACATGCATAGACAGAGGCGATATAAGTCACAATGCGCGTAATGATATGCTGCGCACAAAGCTCTGGTCAGGACTCTGCAATGCAGAGCTAAAAAATGCTAGTCGGTACAAATATGACACAATTACCGATTTTGATAGTTTACGAATTGAGCTTCGTGGTATTGAGCTTGACATGTCGTCAGCATCTGTATCAAAAGACACTAAAAGGTCTACAGTTTCTCAGATTAACGATACAAGGTCTGAGGCATCAATGGATGCTATTTTCAGTAAGCTTGAAATGCTAAACAAGCGCATGGACAGTATGGAAAGAGAGATAAAAAGTGTCCGTGCCCCTTACAATCAAGAGCAGCGTAGCTACGGTAGTAATGCTAACAGAGTGTATCCGAGAGGTGGATACCGTGGGGGTACATTCAGGGGTGGATCACAAGGTGGTACATTCAGAGGTGGATCCCAAGGTGGTACATTCAGAGGTGGATCACAAGGTGGTTCATTCAGAGGTGGATACCAAGATGGTACATCCAGGGGTGGATCACGTGGTGGTTCATTCAGGGGTGGATCGCACGGTGAATTTAGAGGTGGTTATAGAGAAAGACGTAGTTTTCAATTTGGGAATGAGTTTGATAGTAATGGCCAGTCAAACTAGATGCAGCCTTCAATGATGGGCAGTTTGGAGGCTGTGAGAAGAATGAATGCCCTATTACTGAGAATATGGTCCTACAAGTGACATGTGATCGCTGTGGCCAGGAAGGTCACAATGATGTACTATGTAGAGTGCGATTGGATCACTCTAAGAGAATCATGTACGATTATTTACCGCCACATAAAAAGACAAATCGCCAGGTGCGAGTGTCTACATTGGTTGGTACAGCTAATGAAGCTGACGTTACCATTGATGGTGTACGTACAAGGTCATTATTAGATACTGGCTCATCAGTTTCAACCATCAGTTACGATTTTTATCAGGCAAGACTGAGCCATTTACAGCTACAACCAGTAGAAAGCTTACTAGAGCTCGAATGTGCAGACGGCTCTGAACTGCCGTACCTTGGATATGTTGCATGTGAATTGCAGATTGAAAATGCACAAGGTTTTAACGACTGCATTGAATGTCTATTTTTAGTTGTACATACTACCAAGTATCATGCATCAGTCCCAGTACTGATTGGTACAACTATTTTAAACTTACTTATGTCTCACACCAAAGATAAATACGGTGTACGGTTTCTCCAGACAGCTCGGTTACAAACCCCTTGGTACCTTGCATTTCGGTGTTTGAGTCTCCAAGAGAGAGAACTCGGTCGTGCACATAATGTGCTTGGTATGCTCAAGTCCGCGGAGAGAAATTGTGTCACAATACTGCCAAACAGTAGCGTTGTCATTAATGGTTATTTGCACGATTACATACCATATCACCCAGTATGTGCATTATTGCAATCTACTGCATCATCAGGCTTAACGTCTGACCTTGACATAGAACCCTCATTGATTACCTATGACCCGCAACATTGCACAATAATACCCGTTAATATTAGCAATGTAACGACGCGCACTGTTACTGTGCAGCCCCATACGACACTCTGCGAAATTCAGCCTGTCACTGTGCAACCATTACCCGTAGCATCAGTTGCTGTCAGTGACGGAGATATGTTAAGCAAAGTCAACTTACCAAAAGGGGAGTTAACAGAGCAACACGAGGCCGAATTGAGACAATTGCTCACAGAGTATAAAGGTATCTTTTCAACTGGCGATAACGATATTGGATACAACCCGTCGGTTGAACATCACATTGAGCTCATAGATGAGACTCCATTCAAACAACGATACCGTCGTATCCCTCCCTATATGCTTGACGAAGTCAGAGATCACTTACAGCAGCAATTAGATGCTGGTATTATTCGTAGATCTCGCTCGCCATTTTCTTCAAATGTCGTATTAGTAAGAAAGAAAAATGGCCAGCTAAGAATATGTATCGACTTCCGCCAGCTAAATAATCGAACGAAAAAAGACAATTACGCCTTGCCGAGGATCGATGAAATCCTAGACTCACTCTCAGGCAATCAATTTTTCTCGGTGCTGGATATGAAGGCGGGGTACCATCAGATCGCCATTGCGGAGGAGCACAAAGAGAGGACTGCCTTTACGGTAGGCCCCCTTGGTTTCTTCGAATACAATAGGATGGCAATGGGACTCAGCAATGCCCCCGCCACATACCAGCGCCTGATGGAACAATGCCTAGGGGATTTGCACCACAGGATGTGTCTGATATATCTCGATGATATCATCATCTTTGGCAAGAACATGACAGAACATCTAGAAAGGCTTAAGTTGGTATTACAACGCCTCAGCGAGTGTGGTATCAAGTTGTCACCGCAAAAATGTTCTCTAGCTATGAGACGTGTGAAATATGTAGGGCATATAGTCTCTGCAGATGGTATAGAGCCGGATGACGAGAAGCTTAAACAGGTGAAAGACTGGTCTAGACCCTCATCACCTGAAGAGGTCAGAAAGTTCCTTGGTTTTGTGGGGTATTATAGAAAGTTTATCCACAACTTCTCACGCATAGCACGCCCTTTGACAGACTTGATGCCAGCCCCTAAGGTTAAAACTAAGGGTACCAGAAAACCAACACCGATACAGTGGACGTGGGGTGAGGATCAGGAAAACGCCTTTCGGACACTCAAAGACCGATTGTCTTCCCCTCCGATCCTTGCATACCCCAATTTTGATATCCCGTTTGAGATCCATACCGATGCTAGCTTTCAAGGACTGGGAGCAGTCCTATATCAAAGCCAAAATGGCCAGAAACATGTAATAGCATACGCCAGTCGGGGATTAAGTAAGTCGGAGAGGAATTACCCTGCTCATAAGTTGGAATTCCTCGCCCTTAAATGGGCAGTGACTGAAAAATTTCATGATTATTTGTACGGTAAACAATTTACTGTAGTTACCGACAATAACCCGTTGACGTATGTCCTCACAACAGCAAAGCTTGACGCAACTGGGCATCGGTGGGTTGCCGCTCTCGCTGCATTCAATTTTGACATTGTCTACAGGCCAGGCAGAAACAATGCTGACGCAGATAGTCTATCTCGCCTGCCTGAAATTCTACAAAAGCATGAGCAACACATATCTGAAGAGAGTGTAAAGTCTGTGTGTAGAATTCAACCCACTCCAGTTGTTGAGAGTCTAGCTATTGAACCCGATATCTTAAATGATTTCAAACAAAGCCCCCAAATGCAGAGTATAGATGTAGAGTCAGAACAGCGTAATGATCCTATACTCAAAGATTGGATCTACTTTGTCGAACAACAGAGATTACCAAAGGGTCATGAACTACCCCAAACACCAGAATCTACTCTATTTAGAAAGAACTTTTCTAAGTTTAGAATAGTAGACAATGTGCTCTACAGGGAGGTAGTTATCGATGAAGGAAATCTTCAACAACTAGTTGTTCCACCGTCTCTTATAGACACAGTATTTACATTTGTTCATGACAATATGGGGCACCCAGGTCGTGATAAAACATCATCACTTATTAAAGACCGTTTCTATTGGCCTGGAATGACCAAAGATATCGACGATTGGATCAAAGGATGCAAACCTTGCCTCCTTCGGAAATCCCCAGTACAACATAGAGCACCGCTCTCAAATATCACTACTACAGAACCTTTAGAACTGGTATGTATGGACTTCTTGTCCTTAGAGTCCTCTAAGGGAGGTTACCAGTATATCTTAGTCATTACCGACCATTTTACTAAATACGCTCTTGCCGTTCCTACGAAAAATACTACAGCTAAAACAACAGCCGACGCATTTTTCAACCATTTCATCATTCACTATGGGTTTCCGAAGCGAGTGCACTCAGATCAAGGTGCTAACTTTGAGTCCAAGATCGTAAAAGAGTTGTGTACTATCACAGGGATAGAGAAGTCCCGCACTACCCCATATCACCCAATGGGTAACGGCCTTACTGAAAGGTTTAATAGAACACTATTATCAATGTTGGGCACGTTAAAACCAGACCAGAAGCGTGATTGGAAATCACACATAGGACCTCTAGTTCACGCATACAATTCCATGCGACAGGACAGTACAGGTCAAACGCCATACTCTCTGATGTTTGGTAGACAACCTCGCCTCCCCGTTGACATTGCTTTTGGCCTTGACAAATCTAACACAAAACCCCTCTCGAGTTATGTAGAGAATCTGCAGAATAGACTACAGCAGTCATACAAATTAGCCACAGAGGCAAATAGAAAGGCCCAAGAGAGGCAAAAGGCTCATTATGATTTGAGGGTGAGAGGTGGTAAAGTCGAGATTGGAGACAGAGTTCTCGTAAAGATTGTGGCCTTTGATGGCAAACACAAGTTGGCCAATAAATGGGAGGAGGACCCTTATATTGTTCTAGCTAAGCCCAACAATGATATCCCCGTGTATGTAGTCAGAAGAGAGTCAGGTGAAGGTAGAAGGAGAACTCTTCACAGAAACCTATTATTACCCATAGGTTATCTAAATGAAGATGATGAGGGCAACAAGAGGACCAAACCGAGACCAGCTCCCCGTACAAGTCTTACTGAAAAACCAGTACAGACTGACACTGTTGTTCAGAATGACAGTGCTGATTGTTCTAATGATGATGACTCTGAAACTGAATCATCAGAAATGCTGCAGCATAAGTTGGATAGTAATGTAGAGGGGGACGCCTCTCAGTCTGCTCTATCATCTGGGACAAGTGTACTGGAAATTACACCCCCACATGAGAGCAATGATGACCCCATTCTGATTGAAATATCAGATGGTGATACCAATGACACAGGAGCTATTGAGAGTCAGAATCAGAGCCAAGACTCTGTACCAGTATCTGAACAACATGAATTTACTACCTCAAACCATGACTCTGAACCTTCCTCAAGGGAAGATTCAAATGTATCGGACTTAGGATCAACTGATATACCAAGAAGGTCGCGTCGGGAGCGTCAACCCCCTGCTTGGATGAGGGGTGACAGCTTTCTTGTAAATAGTGTGCAAACGTCAGATTCTTGGTCACAGAAAGCTAATTTCCTAAAATCCTTAGCTGAAACAACAGATTTGTTCAAAGGTATGGAGAGTGAGGTCAGCAGAGCGATGCTGAGTGTGATTTTAGAGAAATAGAATCCCGTATGTTTTTAATTGATTCCCATTTGATTTTCTGATATTTTGCCTTCTTTATTTCATCTTGTCATCACATTCATCAAACTCTATGGAAAATGCCGGGGACGCCATTTTTTATGGAGGGGGTGTATGTGGTAGTGTCAAATATTTCCACCAAAATAATTGGTGTCATAAAATAGTGTTTTTAACATTCATTCGTTTCCGTTTTTATGAAAAAGATCGGAACGATCTTGTTCATCAAATTAAGTCCTAATTCCTTCATTCATGGCCTAAGGCTATGTACTCCTTTATTGTATTTAATGTTTTCGCCTATTGGTCGCTTTAAGTGGTGTCCGCGCTGACCATTGGTCATTTGCATTGGGCGCAAATAAACAAATGCGCAAAGCGTCAATTTCACATAAAACACCGCAGACACGCACAATACATTGTCGAACAAAGACGTATAATTACCTGACATTTGAATATTACAAAGAACTTAACCAAATTACAATGACTTGAATCGTAAGTCTACTTTACTTTATTTCTCCTTAATATTTCTTCTAATCGTAACATTTATTATCCATATAATTCCTTGAATTAACATTCAGAAGTTCGTACGTATCTAAAGAGAGAAAGTATTTACATGTATTTCTGTGGAATCGTATGATAATAGTTTTTATATTGTACATAGTTGAATCTGACGTGCATTTCATTGTTCGCACGTAGTATTTATTATTTACTTATTTATTCTATAGGATATGAGAATTCCTTAGAGTTTATAGTCCAGTACCATTCCTTGTGTATGGGCCCTGGTCCATAATCAGGTGATTAAATTATTTCAAATACTTAAATTATGTTTAATACACGTAATCGTATTTTTGAGAATATTTCTTGTGATCGAAATATATGTTTGACCAATTTGTTGAAGTCGCTTGCAAGGGAGATTACTCTTACAATTCATACTTTTAACCATTGTATAAATATCTAAGCGACTTGACTTTCTCATATCATTTATATAAATACATGCATCTTTGAATCGTCACCATGTACGTTGTCTTATTATTGTTTATACATTGTTTCAGGGTTCCACATAAATTACAACTACTTTTCCACTACTTTGATGATTTCTAAATAAATATCTCGGAACCTGAGCCACAGTGTGTTTTCTTTAAGTATACCAGAGGAAACCCTGTTACACTTCTACCTCATTTCTATTAAAAGTCGCCACCCTGACCTTAAGGTATCCGTTGTACAATAGAGTCATTTTACATAGCGTTTCAATCATCTCTCCATTGTAAAGTAAGGTAAATTTTATGCCTGGTAAGGTACAATAAACTATATATTTTCTGAAAGGTAATGATGCTCTGAATACAGATATAAGACTCCTAGGTCTTAAAAATCAAAGGGAAAAAACTCTTGTACAACTTCGTCATTTTGCATAGGTTATATAGAGAAAATAGACAATTTAAATGCTTCACCAGTTATTCCCCTTTATTTTTCTGACCCCAAAATTATTATTTTTGAGCAGTGGGCATTATAACCTTTCAGAAAATATATAGTTTTTAGTACCTTACCAGGCATTCAAAAATGCCCAATTGTACATCGGATACCTTAACTGTTGCTTATATATAGACATCATGGTCTCTGTGCTTTAGAACAAGAATAAATCATTGGAAGAAGCAAAAAAAAAGGTTAAATCTGCATTAGAAAGGTTGGGCCGAAAAAAAGGCCGAAACCTCCAGGCCGAAACCTCCCTGGTCCGATCAAGAAAAGGGCCGAAACCTCTGGCAACCATTGTAAATACTGGCAGAAGTACCCAAGTCCGAATGGACTTAACCCGATATGACCAGGTATGTCTACTTTCAATTTTGATTCGGCACGGACAGAAGTTTTCGCAAAAGAGGATAGCCAAATCAAGTTTGTGTTCGTTTGCTAGTATTTTTTTTACATTCTTTCAAGCATCAAGTCATTTGATAGATGCATACTGTATGTTATAGTCACTTTCCACCCTTAAGGCACGGTCCATTGATATTCGGAGGGGGGGGGGGGGCTTTTAAATTCCTGAAAATTTTCCGGCTCCCTTCGCTCGTCGCAGTTTTCCATTTATATTCCAAAAAAAATTTGGCTAACATCGTTCACCATTACCTGTTACCTCCTGTTGGGATCTAACCATTGGCTGAATGACCCTCTAGATCCTCTCTAGTGTTTGAGCCAAATCTTTCATCTGTAGCATAGGGGGTGATGCAAGTAGGGTGGAATTTAATTTCCTGGTTCTTCCAGTGGGTGTTCAGTCTGTTCTTGAAGGTGTTAATTGTATCAGCATCCACTACGTTGTCAGGGAGACTATTCCATGCATTGATAATTCTAGGCGCAAAGCTGAATTTCCTTATGTTCAATCTCCCATGTTTTTTTTCCAATTTGTATTTGTTTCCCCTTGTCCTTGTATTTCCAGATAATGTTATAACATTTGCATCCATTGCATCGAATCCTTTTATAAATTTAAATGTCTGGATCATGTCTGCTCTAATCCTTCTATATTCTAAAGATGGTAGTCCTAAATGTTTTAACCTTTGGCTATATGGTAAATGGCTCATTTCCCTGATTAATTTCGTAGCTCTCCGTTGTGTATTTTCAATGCTAGCCGCATCCTTTTTGTTGATTGTACTCCAGACTGTCGAGGCATATTCTAAATGCGGTCTCACAATGGATTTGTATAATGCAGTGAACGACTCCTTGTCTAAATAGTGAAAGTTACGTCTTATAATCCCTAATTTTTGGTTTGCCTTTTTAACGGATAAGTTAATGTGTTCCGTGAACTTGAGCTTATTATCAATATGTACACCTAGGTCCTTTTCTACATCGCTTTTTTCTATGATGTCATTCCCCATAGTATATACATCTGGCAGTTCTTGCCCGCCTAAATGCATATACTTACATTTTTGGGGGTTGAATTTTAGGAGCCAATTTCCTGACCAGTTCATTAAGTTATTGATGTCACATTGGATGGAGTTGTGGTCATGTTCATTATCAGATTTTCTGTACAGCTTTGTATCACCTGCAAATAGTTTTATGGCATTTGTGACTACTTCTGGTATGTCATTAATATAGACCAGGAATAAAATCGGTCCTAGTACTGTCCCCTGTGGGATGCCGGATGTTATATCGGTCCATGAAGAATGTTTCCCGTTCAAAATTACTCTCTGTTTCCTATTTTTCAGGTATTCTCTGATCCATGCATGGACTTTGCCCCTTATTCCATAGGCATGCAATTTTGTTAATAGACGTGCATGTGGGACCGTATCGAACGCTTTTTGAAAGTCTAAATATATTACATCGATACCATGTCTATTGTCCAGCCATTTGGTCCACTCATCAATAACTCCAATTAGTTGTGATGCACAAGAGAATCCCTTCCTGAATCCATACTGATGTTTAGTGAAAAGGTTATTTGTTTCCATGTGGTGTACTATTTTATCTCTTAATTTTTCCATTGTTTTACAGCCAATGGATGTTAAACTACATGTAATTGGACGGTAGTTTGATGGTAACTCCTTCGGACCTTTTTTATGTATAGCAGTTATATTTGCATTTTTCCAGTCTAGCGGAATTTCTGATTTTTGCATGGACATGTTAAATAAATACTCCAAGGGGGCACTGATGTATTCTGATGTTTCCTTTATAAATTTTGGGTTCAATCCATCTCCTCCTTGCGATTTTTGGGGATCTACTTTTTTCAATAGTTTTGTGATGTCATCCTGGTCGAAAATTATATCTTCTAGACATGTTGTGAAGGCTCGATCGTTAAATTCGGGTATATTATCTTTGTTTTCGATAGTAAAGACTGATGTAAAATAGCTGTTCAGCAAGTTTGCCTTTTCTGTTTCATCATCTATGATGTTGTCTCGTTCATCTTTCAGGTATTTTACATTTTCTTTTATTTTTGTTTTCGTTTTTACATATTTCCAAAATGCTTTGGGATCCTTTTTGACGTTGGCCGCTATGCTATGTTCATACTGTTTTTTTGCTTACTTTATCTCCCTACTTGCATTGTTCCTAGCTAGCTTGTATATGTGGTGATTATAATAATTTGGGCAATACAATAGTTTCCTCCATGCTTTTCTTTTGTTTTTTATTGCTTTTCTGGCATTATCTGACATCCATGGTATTTGGTAGTACTTGGAACCGGGTTTGGCAAATTTCTCTGGTACAGTTTCCTTAATTATTTGTGAGTTTCCTTAATTATTTGTTTCTATCAAAACATTATTCCTTCAATGGCATAGTTCATCTTTGAAAATATATAAGAATGAAAGTATTATGAAAAAAGGCTTATAAAGAGCGCAATAATATAATAAAAGAGCTCTTTAATTGAATTATAGAGCTCTCTAATTCTCTTAAAGAGCTCTTTAATTAATTGAAGAGCTCTCTAATTATTTGAGTTTCTGTTAATTTGGTGTTCCATAGACCGACCCACTCAGTTCTTGGCCTAAATCAAGTTTTAAATGAAAAGGCATACATCATAGTGAAATGAAAAAAAACTTTTGTGCCAGTAAATAATATACATACCAATCAATTTCTCCTTTCCCTCCAAAAAAGTTGATATATGTATACAAAGTAACAAAGATGAAATATTTCTATGATATATATCTGATTCAGGTAAAACATCATGCCGACTGTTATTGTACTGGATGTCTCCCTGTCAATGTGTCGTCCCGTACCTGTACCAGACTCCACAGAGGAATTTCAGCGAAAGAATCTAGCCATCCATGGAATCAATTCATTCCTTGATTATATGTCACTTCATTGCAAACTGGAATTTACCTCTCTGGTAATTATTACCTTATAGAAATATCTTCTCAATAACTTGTAAAGAAAAACAGCTATAGTATTAGAATTAATACTTAATTTTTCATTTAAATGTTAAACTATCATTTTGTTTTCAAATTTCCCACAAACAAATTACAAAGGATAGTAGAAGTTTAACCATAATTCAGTGATTTACAATTCAATCAAAATTCAAAATTTTAATCAGATATTATTAGTTCATGTTCAGGAACCAAAAGCTGCTAATGATATGTCAAATGAAAAGAAATGCCATGGCCTTGATCAACATGGGGTTATGACAGTTATTTCCAATAGCATCTGAATCATACATTAATGTCTGGTCCTGTCCAGTGCTACTTGAAGAACAAAACTGAGGAATTCTGCCTTATTAATTGAAAAATATTATTTGTTTGTGTTAACAAGTCACTACAGGGATTAATTGCACTTCCTGGTTGTGTGATGGTACTAAATTTATAGGTTACATTACCAAATAGTACCATCAGGGAAGTGCAATAATTCCCTATGACTGCTGACGATGAAATTCTGTTGTTAGAATGCATAATGGGAGGTATACTAGTAGATTTGGAAATGTGTTTCAACCACCTAGATTTATTGCATAAAACTAAGTTTTTGACTTATAGATACCTCAACTGAATAGCATTAATACCAGTAAATATGCATTTTAAATATTAGAGTTACCCCTCTTTCACAAGTTCAGTTTAAATTTATGTACAAGTCCTGAAAGTTATTTGGAAGAGAGAGTTGGTAACGTTGCCCTTCACATTTGAGTGTGACCATTGAACTAAAAAAAAAGAAAAATTGTTGTATCAACTTGTTCATGTATCAATGTAAAACGTCTTCACATTCAATAGCATCATTTACGAACAGATAAATTTTCAGCATGGACCGGACATGCACGTTTCGGGTACTTAACCTTGCCAGTGATCCTCAATCTAAACAATGTAATATGACCAAAAAGTATGAAAGTTATTATGTCCAAAAATGTACCGAAAGACGTAGCAGGATGGGTGGGATATGATGCTACAGGACCCCAGTTTTAGAAATTTCAAGAAATTTTGATACAGAAATTTTCGTATGCGTTGAAGAAACGATCAACCAAAGTTGATCAAACTTGGCTACATGTATCTCCTGTGCATGAGTCCAATTTCAGTTCAGCTTTTCTCCACTTTCAAAGCAAGCTTCTATTGCCTTGTTTATTGTACATGTATATAAGTTGTAAATTTTGATTACTTTCATTCTTCACATGTGTTTCTTGAAATAAAGATTTTCTTCCCAAAATTTTTTATCCCCTGACCTTTGCCTTGGCTTTTATCAACTGATTTATAGAATTCATATATGAGTCATAAGTTTTGAATTGTAAGTGATAAGGTTTTATTTAAATATATCAAATGTATTCCGTGTGAAAAAATGTATATGTTGGATATACTGTTTGAAACACAGTGATACTGTCGGGGCTTGCCTCCGACGGTATAACATATGTTTCCAACAGTTTATCCAACATATACCTATCGGAACCACAAAACACAGTTTATATCTATTTTAGTTTATGTGACATGTTTTTGCTCTTTATCCCCCTCAGAGGGTCTCACTTATCGCTTTAGAGGTGACGTTGTTACAGAGGACTAACAACGACCAACAGAAATTATTGTGCTCCAAAATATGAAATACATAAACTGCTTCGTGTTTATTACAATGGCAAAAAATCAAAGTATGATCAATATTAAGCGTGGGAGTGTTTAAAAGAACTTACATGCTCTGTTGTTTATACGTGTAGAAGCCCATAACTTATAGCTTTACGTCACATTATGACATCATTTGAGCAAAGAGCACAGGGAGTCATGACGTCATATGTAAAAAATCTTGTAACGTGCAAATTTACATAGGAATACATTTTAAAGTATTTCAAGTGAATGGGTTTGTGGTATGTATATCGTCTTTATACATGCTTGTAGAAATGCTGTGAACCAATCAGAATGCGTGAAACAAACAGAATGAATTCGAATTAACCTTGAACCATCATATTTTTTGACAGATAGTATTTTCATACCTATGGGAACAGCTAGTTACATTCACCAGGGACTTTGATTCCATAAAGTCGGCCCTGAATAAAGTAGAAACCTATAATAAAACATGTATAGAAGCGGCTCTTACAGGTGTAAGCTCAATAATCACAGATGAGTGGAACTCTGTCACACCATCACAGGTAAGGTATTTTATGCTCTTATATATTTACTTTTGCTTGATACCATGTTCTCCTTCAGATAACATATCATTTAACTGTTGTTGCTATGGTCTGTTGGTTAAGCCAAAGGAGTTTGACTGGTAAAGTGAAGGTAGCTGGTTTGAGCTGTAGTACCGCAGTACTGCAGTCCCATTGACATGCATACAATTGCGTATTACATTGTTTGTGTTGAGTGTACCTGTCCATAGTGTATTGTAAACGTGGTTATTTAAGCTGGAGGAAAATTTCGCAATTATAACATCCAAGACATTACGCTCGGGGGAAATATTCACGATTTAAATGTCTCTGCCTTTGTCAGAATGCAGCAGGGTTATTTTAGCATTGGGAAATTTTGGCTAAGTCTCTTGATTCGCTAAATATGTGAAAATTACCCCCATGCGAAAATTTCCACGTTTACAGTATATCGATATAAAAAAAAAACACGTACCTTGATGATTTTTGGGTTGCCAGGACAAAAGTCTGGATAGCTTTTGCGGTACCCACAAGATGGGTGTTTGTGTCCATGCACAAAGCCTTTAAAACTTGGGTTATATCTCTTGAGTCATAGAGGCTAGGGCTTTGATATTTCACGAATAGGTATCCGATGACAAAACTTTCATTTGCTACCGTGACCTTTGACCAAATGACCTTGGACTTGACTTACTGTAAAAAAAATACAACTTTAATTTGCGTTATATATCTATTGATCCATATAGATTCCTCATTAATACAGCTTTAGTTTGATACCACTCTTAACATTGTGACCTTGAGACTTGAAATTGTACTTTAAATGAAAGAAAGAAAAAAAACTTAAACTTGGTTGATATACATGTATTTGAACCACAGGGAATAGGGCTTCTTTATGTTCAAGGTATTCATTTTCTACCATGATTTTTGACCCCCTACTTTTGAAACTTAAACACTGGCCACACCTATATAGCCAACTCTTGACCTTGGACTTTCACATACTAATAACACTAAGATGTATTTTTTGGATGTAGCTAAAACTTTTCAAACCGACTATTTTATTGGTTACTATAAAGAACTGTATGATGCATAAAACGAGAATTCCCGGACAGCGGCCTTTAATCGTAGGGCAATAGGCTGTGAGTTTCCGATGATGCCACATGGAAAGCTATGTTGTCTTTCTGTCGAGTCATTTTATGATTGTGAAATGAAGCAGATTTACATATGCAGATATTTTATCAGGAACTTATGTAAAGATAAATTCCTTGTAAGATATGTAAGAGAATATAGAAACAAGTATAATAATATACTAGTACATGTAATCATTATTACATCATTATTTTTACAGGTGATCCTCATAACAGATGGTTCAGTAGGATATGGACAAAAGTCATTAAAGCATTCTTTGGAGACTTGGGATCAGAGAGACCCTACAGTTATAGAGGACAAGTTTCCTTTACCGTTCAGATTTCCCAGCAATTTACATGTAGTGGTAGTTGGAAATCCTAATGATGCTGATGTGAAAACAGCCATACCATTGTATGAAAAACTGATAGAAATTAACGGTCAAGGGGGAGAACTCTTCTTACCAGACTCGAATTTGAGTTTAAAAAGTGTTCAGACTATGTTTATGAGATTGGCGGAAAAATATTACAAACCATATACGGGAGCACTAAAATGTGGTCACTTTAAATGTCCTATACAATTATTTCCACCACCGGAAAAATATGATAAGTAAGTATTGGCCTGATGTAACTTAGGTCAGCATACCAAGGCTATACCTTGATTCATTTCATTTGGGTGTAAATACTTACTTACTGAAATTTAAGCTAGGTAATGTAAGAGGTACTGTTAACTCAATTTTCTGTGAATATGATTAACTTCAAGTCAATGATGCTGAGCGATCTATCATATGTCAGGTGAGAACTCCCTACAGGAAATCCTGTGGGTGATGATATCTACTTGACTGTGAAGATGTCATATACCTGAGACTTGTCAATAACAATGGCGTTATTGAATTCTGGAAAGTAATAATGACTTTGTGAAAGTCGTTATGCACGACATCAATGATGTTATTGTATGTCGTTTGATAGCATGCTGTGTTAGATGTCCTCTTTAGTGGGAAACAGTTATATTTAGCTTGTATCCGTTCCTGAAGAGTCAGAAGTCACACTGGCTAGCATATGATAATCGTCACGACTGAGATGTAGTGCTAAAATTACTATGTTATAAAATCTCTCTGTTATTTTACTAAAATAGTTCGAATATTATGCTCTTGAATTTGAAGAGAAGTAGAATTTCATCATAGAATTTGTAGAAAGTAAAAAATGTGTAAGATTTCTAATTTTGTATTTATAAATTATGAAATTGATTAAAAATTTTTAGGTTCCTATTGCTACATATTTTTATTTTCATGTTCTTCACTTTCTCTCATGCCTTATAACTTTCAAAGAGCACATCTACTCCATTTATACATTCAATGCTATGTGTGATAAAATTTCCTGTATCAATGGGCTATGATATTAAGTTTACATTTTTATCAGAATTTGTGACAGCATTTCTATTAAATGAGAACAAAACCATAAGGACAGCGATAAGAACTTTTTTTCTTGGATGCAATGAACTAAGATGCTTGAAATTCAATACACAAAACATTACCATCAAACATTTATGAAAATTTTCTATTTACAATAAAACAAATGATAGACTTTTAATGCTGGTCTATGATGAGTGTACGTGTCCTGTACATGTACGTCTGTCATTTGATTACATGTCGAGTCCTTATGTTCAGGTTGAATGCTGCCAACTTTCCCATTGAGACATAAGATGATTTCTCCATGTAAATGATGTACACTTACCTGAGACTAGTGAGGATGTAATATGCCCAGATGATATTACACGTGTATTCTCTACACATACACACCAGGATAGTATTATATGCTTTACATGTACATGATTTTACAAACTTTGTTTTTCAGTCTGCATGAGTTTGATCATATAAAGAAGGAAGTATCGAGTTCTCTGGAGGTTATGGGTTTTATTGAGATCGGTGATGCTGCTAGTCCACAGACCCTCTCACGCCATCTTGTTCTGCCTTTACCGTCTAAAGACTCAAAAGTCAGCTCAGGTTTGTTAAAACTAGTCTAACTTGCATAATTATCTCTCCATAGTTTGAGAAATTATAGCAGTTACAGTAATCTTCATATATAACGAAGCCCAGGGGACCATTGGTCCACATTCGTTATAGCCATATTTCATTACATGCATTTTGATGCTAAATATACAATGTATGTTTCCTAGGTGTGGCCGATCTGAATGAATGAAAAGTTAAGAACAGTATTCAATAGCTATGTTATGATTAATTTAAAAGCAAGCTTTCTTTACAATTGACATGCCAATAGAGTAATAAATGATTGGCAATAATTTCCTCATGTGTATACAACATGTCTCATACTAGGTAATTAGCGCGGGTAAACAGACCTGGAGAGCAGTTATTTGATAATTAGTAATTATCTGTCCGCCAGGTGTGTTAATTGGGAATACCTTGAGGGCATTTTGTTACATCAGGTGAAAATATTGAAGAAACTATAACCATGGGACCAAGAGATGGCTTCGTAAAAGCCGATTATTCGTCACATACAAATTCGTTACAGGCGTACAAAAATCAATGGAGGGTAATAGGACTTCTGCAGGGACTTCCTTTTTACTTTGTTACAAGCAGAATTTCGCTATAAACCTGTTCGTTATAGGTGAAGTTTACTGTATATGACACTTTGTCATCATTATGTCCTTCCTGGGATGTTGCTTAGAGTGTACTTAGGCTATACACAAAAGATAGCTGCACAAGAGTGCTTAGTGTTTCCCAGTTACATTTAGTTCTTCTTATCAGATTCCAACGAGAACAGGGGCACAATGTTGGAGAAACACTTGTACTTCTATCAGATTTCAGTGAGAATGTGGGCATAATGTTTTACCGTCATATCTTGTACTTTCTATTAGATTCCAGTGAGAAGAAAGAGAAGGAGGAGGAAGATGAAACGTCAGTAGATGAAGGGAAAACTCCGGCATTTACTGTCCTGTTACATGGAAGTCTTAAAGTGGAAGGAATGGTGGCACTCACTAAACTAGCGTAAGAATACATAGAATAGTGTTATATAGTTTAACATTTATCATAGCCGTTTGTGGTACATTCCCCTTTACATTTTAAGAGTTTGCTTTAGCCATTCTTCCTTCATTCCAATACATTAATTATATATACATGTAGTTTCCACATGATTATGCAAATGCCATTCACTTATCAAAACTAGATAAATGAAGGAAAGGTTTCCAAAAATTTGGAGTTATAAAGTAGAAAGTCAAGGTCACTTTTAGGAGACAGTCTTCAAGTACTAGAAACCCTTTCTTTCAACTATGATATTTTATGAACCGGTATTAGGAAACTGTTTATTGTGCTGGTTTTTGTGATTTTTTTTTTTCATGTTTATATACGTTCCTCAATTTGTTTTAGAGAGGACTGGTATGGAATCCTATACTCTTGGGCTGACAGCAAAAAGAAGAGCAATCTCATGTTATCAATACTTCAACCAGGTTTGTCAAATAAGAATTGACTGTTCAATTTTGACAGTTTATTGGAGTATGAAGTTTGGTTTGTCGCATCACAAATTGTGTAAAACCGCGTAGCGTAGCGAAGCGGTTTTACGCAAAATTTGTGATGCGACAAACCAAACTTCATACTCCAATAAACTGTCAAAATTGAACAGTCAATTCTTATAATTTCCAAACCCAAATTTATCCAAAATTTCCCAAATATACCTAAGAAATTAGTAATTTAAAACATTGCGTATGAAAATATCAACTCTGTAGGGCCCGTAGGCGAACTACATGTAGTTCCCAGACGAAATAGATATAATGAATACGTTGCTAGTTAAAGGCAGCAAATGTGTCAAAAATATTCGTTCCCCATCTGGAGCCCCATTTTACCAATCCATTACATCATCCGATGATATGACGTAACATTTTGATGACGCGTTCTGCAGTTCAAGTTCAAGGTCGCCGACATGGCAGTTATGTGTTTGGATTGTACACGCAGGAGCTGGGAGTTTATACAGACAGATTCTCTGTACTTATAAATCTAATCCTTGCAGAAAACGGCATGATTATGATCTATTGGTATCAGAATACCTTCCTAGGATTTAGTTATTTCATAAGTGACAAGTTAATTGTGAAAATTCATGACGATACTGTATCCTGATCGAGGCCGAGGTAGGTCGCCGTCTTTTGATCTCTTAATTTTCTATTCGCTGTCAATATTTTCTCCTAAATTCTTCATCTCGCCGAAAATATATCATTAGAAAAGTTTCTAGTTTCAATACTTCATAGGTTCAGAACGATTGTACCTCATAGAAATCATTTGAAACAGTGATCTTCGGTCCTTTTGAAGTTCTCAGTCAAAACTATTGCACGTTGTCGTTGACAGTCGTCAGTCATTGGAAAATTTCAAACGCAGGTACTTTCTACTGTTACGACGGGAATGTAATTTTGAAGAAAATAGCTGAAGTTTCTGTTTTTCTCGTCATTTACTGATTTGTCTGTCTTTCATGAAATTTTAAGGACAGGAAATGGTCTAAGAAACTTCAAAAACAGGAGCATAGCAACCAAACAACGCTGTAAAAACCACGTATACCGGTACATCATCGAAATTGTCATAAAATTTTCATTGATTCTGATATCGTATTTATATCTAAGGGCTACTATTAATAACATTTTTTTTCTTTGCATAATTATCATTCGAAAGCCGATCTTAGCAACATACTAAATGATTTTGATGGAAGTAGTTCCGGCTCTTCCGGTATTTTATCGTGTTCATTGGGGTATGAAGTGTATTTCGCCATTTTTCTGACGATCATATTAACCAATCAAAATGCATAGATTGGTGTAAACAAATTTATTTGGAAATTATATAGAATTATCATGTTGAGAAGTTTTTTTTACACATCCATTGAGCAAATAAAATTCTCTAAAATTCTCATTTATTTAGATAATGCTAACATGGCATTGGTAACATAACTCGACTCAACTAATCCCATAGCAAATAGGAAATTTTGTATTTGTACCTGTGGAAAAGGTAATAATAAAGAATGGAAAACAAAAATGGCAATAAAGAATTGATAAAAATACAAAAAAAAAAAAGATAAAGTTATATCACGAAACTTTACAAACAATTTGTACAATGGATACATTAAGATGAAAATTTGATAAGATTCTTATAAACTGAAAACACACATACTGTAAGTAAAGAGGAATGCCATTCATCCGTGAAAAAAGCACTATTTAAAAGTATTCATTCATAACTGAAAGGGACAATAAGTTTCCTTTCTGTCTGGCTGTTCCAATAGTCTTGTCCTCAGAAAGAAATGCATGTAGTAGGATATTAAGATATGCATGAAAGGAGAATTATTTTCCACATGAATGGTTCTGCTTTGATTGAAATTGCCAAGATAAAGGAAAAAAGTGTTAAACTTCCAATATTTGTACCTTGAATTAATTATGTCTCCCCCCCAACGGGGAGGAGACATTGGTTTTGCCTTCGTCATCCGTCCGTCTGTCTGTCTGTCCGTCTGTCACACATCGTGTCCGGGCTATATCTCCTGAACCGTTTGCCCGATCACTTTCATATTTTAGTATGTTGTTGCTTATGACTGGAAGGTTTCACATCACCTTGACCCAAGGTCATGTGACCAAGGTCAAGGTCACTTAGTGCATTTTTAATGAAATTATGCATACATTCCTGTCCGGGCTATATCTCTTGAACCGTTTGCCGGATCACTTTCATATTTTATTATGTTGTTGCTTATGACCCAAAGGTTTCACATCACCTTGACCCAAGGTCATGTGACCAAGGTCAAGGTCACTTAGTGCATTTTTAATGAAATTATGCATACATTCCTGTCCGGGCTATATCTCTTGATCTGTTTGTCGGATCACTTTCATATTTTAGTATGTTGTTGCTTATGACCGGAAGGTTTCACATCACCTTGACCCAAGGTCATGTGACCAAGGTCAAGGTCACTTAGTGCATTTTTAATAAAATTATGCATACATTCCTGTCCGGGCTATATCTCTTGATCCGTTTGTCGGATAACTTTCATATTTTAGTATGTTGTTGCTTATGACCGGAAGGTTTCACATCACCTTGACCCAAGGTCATGTGACCAAGGTCAAGGTCACTTAGTGCATTTTTAATAAAATTATGCATACCTTCCGGTCCGGGCTATATCTCTTGAGCCGTTTGCCGGATCACTTTCATATTTTACTATGTTGTTGCTTATGACCCGAAGGTTTCACATCACTTTGACCCAAGGTCATTTGACCAAGGTCAAGGTCACTTAGTGCATTTTTAATGAAATTATGCATACATTCCTGTCCGGGCTTTATCTCTTGAACACTTTGCCGGATCACTTTCATATTTTTGCATGTTGTTGTTTATGACCCGTAGGTTTCACATCACCTTGACCCAAGGTCATGTGACCAAGGTCAAGGTCACTTAGTGCATTTTTAATGAAACTGTACATACATTCCAGTCCGTGCTATATCCCTTGAACCGTTTGCCGGATTACTTTCATATTTTAGTATGTTGTTGCTTATGACCCAAAGGTTTCACATCACCATGACCCAAGGTCATGTGACCAAGGTCACTATGTGCATTTTTAATGAAATTATGCATACATTCCTGTACGAGCTATACCTCTTGAACCATTTGCTGGATCACTTTCATATCTAAGTATGTTGTTGCTTATGACCCGTAGGTTTCACATCACCTTGACCCAAGGTCATATGACCAAGGTCAAGGTCACTTAGTGCATTTTTAATGATATTGTGCATACATTCTTGTCCGGGCTATATCTCTTGAACCGTTTGTAGGATCACTTTCATATTTTAGTATGTTGTTGCTTATCACGTAAAGGTTTCACATCACGTTGACTCAAGGTCATGTGACCAAAGTCAAGTCAATTAGTATATTTTAAATGAAATGGTATTTGTTACATGTATTATGTCCAGGCTTAATCTTTTGAACCGTGATCGGATCACGTCATATTTTAGTATGATGGTGCTGATGACCCAAAGGTTTCACACCTCCTTGATCAAAGGTCATATGACTAAGGTCAAGTATTACATTTTTTAATGAAATTGTAAATGCTACTATTATTACTAGTATTGAGTCTGTGCTATATCTGTGGAATCGTATACTGGATCACTCTTATACTATAGTATGCTGTTGCTCAGGATTGGAGGGTTTCTTATCATCTTGACCCAAGGTCATGTGCCCAAGGTCAAGATCATTTAGTTCTTTTTAATGAAATTGTACATACTAATATTGTCTGGGTTATATCTCCTGAACCCTTCTTACAATACATGATTTTCCAATAGATTCATAAGGCGGACAGACACCAGACATCACAAATTTTGGCGATATTTTCATTGTGACGTCAAAATAAAAGGCATGGCAACACATCAAGGTGGGTCAAGACGGTGCGATCAGATGTGACGTCACAATGGAAAAATGTGCCATATGATGTGATGTCTGGTGTCTGTGCATATAAAATCAAGGTTTAAAACGGTCATAGATATTTTCTGGAAAATGGACTATTGTTTTCATATTTTAGTATGTTATTTCTAAGGACTAAATGTTTCTTATCACATTGTCCCAACGTCACATGGTTAAGGTAGCTTCTTACTTTGGTAATGAAATTGTATATGCTAAGCATGTCCAGGCTGAACTTGTCTATGCTAATAATGTTTAGGCTTTATATTTTGAACCGTGTATCCAATCACTAATTCAGTTTTTTGTTGCTCATGATCCATACAATGTTAAATGTCTTCAAATTCAATAGCATCATTTAAAAGCAGATAAGTTTGCGGCATGGACCAGACATGCATGTTTCGGGTACTTAACCCTCATCAGTGAGTGTAGGTTTCAGATCACCTATATCCAAGGTCATGTGACCAAAGTCAATTTCTTTAAATATGCTTATAACGAAATTGTATTTGCCAATCATGTTTGGCCTTTACCTCAAACAATGTAATGAATCACTTTCATGTTTTAGTATGATGTTGCCCATGACTCAAAGGTTTCACATCATTTTGCATTTTGGCCTAAGGTCAAAGTAACTTAGAGGGAGGGGGGAGACATCTGTTTTTTTATGAAAAACATTTTGTTAATTTTTCTATTGATTGAGTTTGTCTTCAAATGCTGAAAAAGATCACTTTAATTTAGTCCCCTACCGGCAACACCGAAGGGGACTCTTATTCCATTTATCATGGCAGTCCAGCATTGGCTACTGGTATGGATTTTAAACTTTAAAAAATAGCAATCCAAGGAATGCTTGTGTCGCCTGCGAAGCGGCTTGATTATTATTCTAGAAAGTGGATCAAAATTATTGGTAACAGTAGAAAAGTTTTGTCAAATGAAATTCATTTGAAATATCAGACACCTTAATTACAAATTAAAAGATATGGTCATTCTCAAATTTTCAGAAAAGAGTGTCAATCATCTAGGCCAAGGTCACTATATAAAAATTGGTAACGAAAAGGTCTCATCATAAGAAATATTAAAGACCTATCTTTTACCAATTAAAAGATATTTACAACCTTAATTTCTAAGAAAGGAAGGTCAAATAATTAGGTCAAGGTCAAAAGGTAAAAAATTATGGTATGTGTAGAAAGTCATTGTTACAAGGAAAATACATGTGAAAAATCAAAGCCCTATCACCTACCAATCAAAAGATATAGCCAATTTGACTTTTCTTGAAAAGTTGGTCAAATATCTAGGTCAAGGTCAAAAGGTCCAATATTATGGTCTGTGTAGAATGGTCTTGTCACAAGGAATACACATGTGAAATACCAAAGCCCTATCACTTACCAATCAAAAGATATCTGCAATTTTAATTTTTTTGAAAAGTAGGTCAAATATGTAGGTCAAGGTCAATAGGTAAAAAAAAATATGGTATGTGTAGAAAGGCATTGTTACAAGGAATACACATGTAAAATATCAAAGCCCTATCACTTACCAATCAAAAGATATAGCGAATTTTATCTTTTTTTTCAAAAGTAGGTCAAATATCTAGGTCAAGGTCACTAGGTCAAAAGTTATTGTATGTGTATAAAGGTCTTGCCACAAGGATTGCACATGTGAAATATCAAAGTCTTATCACTTACCAATCAAAAGATATATCCATTCTTAATTTTTTTGAAAAGTAGGTCAAATATGTAGGTCAAGGTCACTAGGTCAAAAATTATGGTATGTGTAGAAAGGTCTTGTCACAAGGAATACACATGTGAAACATCAAAGCCTTATCACTTACCAATCAAAAGTTATGGGCTGTGACACCCAAAGTGTGACAGACAGACGGACTGACAGACGGACGGACAGACAGACAGACGGACAACGGACAAAGTGATCCCTAAGTGTCGCTATGCTTCGCAGGCAACACAAAAATAGATACATTTGCATCAAAATAGTGTAATTTTGATGTCAACATTTTTTTCTCAGGTCCTGAACCAATAAGTTGGCTTGGAAATATTCATAACTTGGCACCAATTTCTGATTTTATTGAGCCACCATATGGAGAAGATGATAATAAAACACCATTTCCAATCAGACCACAGGACAAACGTAGTTATGCTCAGAGTTGTGTTGTATGGATTAAACCAATGGGATTGCAGGTAACTTATCACAAATTCCAAATTTTTATAGAACAGGATAGCTTAAACATAGATGGTGTGTCTGTTGGTATCTCAAGGTTAAGCTTTCATTCTTCATGCATGTGTAACACGAGAGGAAAAGATGTGGCCAGACAGGGAAGCAAACCCGAGACCTGCTATCTTGGTAGAAGCTCGTACCAACTGAGCTGTCCAGGCATGATATAAATTCCTGCCACACTCCTCTCCACCAATTTTTCAGGTTTCCACGCCCTTGAAACCTCACATGAGACTCCACACCACGGTGAGTCATTTCGTTGGGTGCCATTTCTGTAACAGGAGAGGAAAAGATGTTGCCGGACTGGGAATCCAACCCGAGACCTTCTGCTATCTTGGCAGACGCTCTTACCAATTGAGCTATCCGGATGCGATACCTATTTCTGCCACACATGATGAAATTGTAATTGTAATACATTTTAATTTGAAAAGGACAAAGGTTAAGGTCAGACATTTTAATAAAAGTAATATGTACATCTTTGAATTTGCTTAGTCATTTTTTACGCTATATGTGTTTTTTTTTCTTACAGACAGACATACAGAAGGTGCTAAGACATGCCAGGAAACTTCCTGACAAATTACAACAGTTCTACAAGGTAAAATGAAAATCAGAATATATATGAAAATTATTGAAATGTTGATTATGAAAAGTTTTGCAGCTACAAACAATTTTTTTAATTACTGTAAGAAAGACACACCTCCCATTGAAAAAAAATATGCTATCGTTCAACGTGTTTTTCAGGAGCTCAATCGACTGAGAAGAGCTGCTTTATCATTTGGATTCCATGAACTTCTTGGTGCCATGGCAACCATGCTAGAACGAGAATGTCGCATGTTACCAGGGACGGCCCATCCAGACGCTACATTACAACTGACACATGCTGCCAATGCTCTTAGGGGAGATAAAGCTACGGATATTGATCAGCCTGTTAGTCCGTTAATCACAAACTTTCAACAGCAAAGTCAAGAAAATCCATAATTTTATGAAATACTTATGGAATATACTTTTTTTTTTATTATTATTAAAAAAAATGAAGAAAATGTCTAGTTTGGTCATTTATAGATTACTTCTTGAGCCATAAGATCAACTTGTCATTATCAGTAAGATGGAATTTCCCTATATGTTTCTTGAAGGAGGCACTCAAAGCCCTGAAGTTAATCTGTTTTAGCTTGTTATATGTTTTAGCTTGTTATTATGACAAATATCCTGAGAGCTAGTTTTTTGATAAACCCACAAGCGAGCTATGTTGTCGGTCTTACAAGTCTTTGACCAAATCTATCTACATGTACCAAGATGTACCTTTGATTTGCAGACTCAATATTTTTAGTCTTTTAAATGAAAATGCAAAGGAAAATACTTTACTAGATTACTTCAATTTAATCTGAGGGCTTGTATATCTATCAGTCAGTTTTTCTGCATAAAGCCTGTTTCTTCCAAGATTTTTTCATTAGTGAGTCAAGATGTTTTGAAAGCTTAAATTTAGTGCATGCCATGTTCAGTTCAGTTCAGTTATAGATCCCGCCTCTACTAGGCGTACCGTCCGAAGACGTAAGCTGTATGTTGGAATTTTGACCTATGCAACGGACCCACCCGAAGCAGTTAGGGTTCTTTTACGTGCCTACGCCTATCCGAGACACGGGACCCCTGTTTATAGTCCCTTCCGAAAGACTAGGCTTGGGTTACTTGGCTATATACAAGGTGTTAGCCCACAACACCTGGCGAGGCTCTAAGTTGGTAATCTTCCCTCCACCTGGCGCTCGTCGGATTCGATGCTGGTCAGTTGCATGCTTCACTGGGCACGAGTCGATGTACTAAGCGCTCTACCAACTGAGCTACGCCACCACTATGATGGCTTTGTCTTGAATAGTAATATAATAGATCATGGGTTATTTATTTTTAGCTCGCCAGGACGAAAAAGTCTGGAGAGCTAATGCCATACCCTCGGCTTCGTTGTCGTCATCGTCATCCGTAGACAAAACTTTAACCTGGGCTATATCTCTTGATCTATGTAATCTTTGATTACCCTATGTTTATATGAATATCAATAGTATGGTACTGTATCTTTTTGAAGCTGTTTGTCTATCATGAATTGTCATACAGAAGAGATAAAGAATCCCACCAATATTCAAGGTCATATTACAATGATGAAATCATGTTAACAGAATCATGAAAATGAAGTCCAATAATCTTCATATCTGCAGTGTAGCATAACAATTGCAATAGGAACCCCATCAACTTTTTAAGGTTAAAGATCAAGGCATATGCTCAAGTCTATTTTAACATATGTTGTACTGTTTGTAGTATCCCTTAAAGAGAATTATGCCCTTTGAGGACACTAAATTTTATGAATTCTTCTGTATTAAATGAAGCATTGAGCTTGGAATAGTCATTTCACAGCACACTGCACATACTTTGTCTTGTTTGGATTTTGTCTTAGTTTTGGTAGGGGTCACATTGTGTGGACAAAAAGTAGAAAAATGACAATGCTGAAAGATAGATGCATTATACTTGGATCTGCTTGTTATCCCCCTAGTTGCAGGGGGATATAGTAATGCCCCGATGGTGTGTAAGTATTAACGTCTCACTTTTGTATACAGCTTAGAGGTCACAGTTTTGATCGGATATTGACCAAACTCCATACACTTATTCCTTATGGCAAGAGGAAAAACCCTATTGATTTTCAAGGTCATAGGTAAAAGTTCAAGGTCACAGATTGGAAATGGCTAAAATCCTTGTAATCAGGTTAGAAGACCCACTTTTGATCGGATATCGACCAAACTTCATACAATTATTCCTTACCGCAAGAGGAAGAATCCTATTGATTTTCAAGGTCATAGGTCAAAAGTCAAGGACACAGATTGGAAATGGCTAAAATCCTTGTACTCAGCCTAGAGGACACAGTTTTGATACGATTTTGACCAAACTTCATACACTTATTCCTTTTGGCAAGAGAAAGAACCCTATTGATTTTCAAGGTCATGGTCAAAGGTCTTTGAAATGCTAAAATCCTTGTATACAGCCTAGAGAACACAGTTTTGATCAGACCTTGACCAATCTTCATACACTTTTTTTCCCTCGCAACATAGATGCAGGGGTATTAATGCAGTTGTTCATGTGCAAGTTACATGTAGTTGGCGCGTGTTTATGTATTTGTGTCACAAAATCCTTGTATACAGCCTAGAGGGTGCAGTTTTAATCGGATCTTCACCAAACTTCATACACTGATTGCAGATGACAAGAGGAAGAACTCTATTGATTTTCAAGGTCAAAGGTCAATGTCACAGATTGGAAATGGTCAAAATCCTTGTATACAGCATGGAGGGTTCAGTTTTGATTGTATCTTGACCAAACTTCATTCAATGATTCCTTATGTCAAGAAGAAGGACCCTATTGATTTTCAAGGTCATAGGTCAAGGTCACCTATTGGAAAAGGTCAAAATCCTTGTATACAGTCTAGATTGTGCAATTTTGATTGGATCTTAAGGTAGAGCATCCCTCAGGTCTTAGATGCTCATTTTTCCTAAATAACAACTTTTACAATATTTTCATTTCCATATATTCAAAGCTTATGTTAAACCTAATACACAAACAAAATATAATTTCTGGTTTCAAAATCATACTCAGAACAAGGCCATTTGAACATTAACATTGGACCCTATGGGATAAGTAAGAAAATCCCTTTTTAGAGGTGACAAAATGTAATTATAATAGTTTCTTTTCCCAAAACCATATTAGTTTGATAATCTGCACAATATTCTGAAAAGAAAAAATAGTGTATCAAGGCAAAAAATTACCAACAATTCTGACCTGAGGAATACTCTACCTTAACAAATTTTCATACACTGATTGCTTATGACAAGAGGAAGAACACTATTGATTGTCAAGGTCACATATTTGAAATGGTCAAAATCCTTGTATACAGCCTGGAAAGTGCAGTTTTGGTAGATCTAAGCCAAACTTCATACACTAATTGCTTATGACCAGAGGAAGAATCGTATCAATTTTCAAGATCACAGAAAAAAGGTCAAGGATGTAGATTGGAAATAGACATAATCCTTGTATACAGCATAGAGGGTGCAGTTTTGATTAGATCTTAACCAAACTTTAAAAACTTTTTTCCTTATGACTAGAGGATGAACCTTACTGATTTTCCTCGTATACAAGACACGTTGATTTTCCTGTCCGAGGGGATGCTATGCTCTGCGTTGCCTAGATGATGTATTTTTTATTCCTTATGGCCAGAGGAAAGACCCTACTGATTTTCAAGGTCAGAGGTCAAGGTCACAGATTGGAATGGCTAAAATCCTTGTACACAGCCTAGAGGACATATTTTGATCGTATCTTGACCAAACTTCTTACACTTATTCCTTTTAGCAAAGGGAAGAATCCTATATATTTTCAAGGTTAAAGGTCAATGTCGAAGATTGGAAATGGCTAAAATCATTGTATACAGCATACAGTTTTGACCACCCTTCTTTCACTTATTCCTTTTGGTAAGAGGAAGAACCCTATTGATTTTCAAGGTTAAGGTCAGTGTCACAGATTGGAAGTAGTTAAATCCTTGTGTAAATAGTTAAAATCCTTGTATACAGCCCAGAGGGTGCAGTTTTGATTGGATCTTTTCCAAACTTCATACACTACTTGCTCATGACAAAAGGAAGGGTCCTATCGATTATCACGTTCATGGCCTCATAGGTCAAGGTCACACATTGGAAACAGTTAAAATCCTTGTATACAGTCCGAGTGAGGACTTTGCGTTGCCTAGGTTTTATTACTTTTTGTATTTTTAACCCTTTTTTATGGTACCTTCATATCAAAGCGGTTTGTCAACTAGCTTGTCTGTATCTCGCACCCCGTTGTACGCAATGCCAACGACATGCGCGGATCGATTTTTTTCCAGGGGGGGGGGTCAAACCCAATCTCAGGTGGAGGATCAAGCCTCCTTTCGAAAATTACAATGTAAATGGAAGTTATCAAAATCGCATTTTTCCTAAATTTAGGGGGGATGGATTCCAGACCCAACCATCCCTCTAGATTCAAGCATTAGTTTTGGCTACTAAAGCCAAGCTTGACAATTTAAGGATTCTATGAGAATCTTTTCTATATTTTTTTCTATAATTTTTTTGGCATTGCATTGAAATACAGATACTTTCATCACAGGCCTAATATGCATGGGATAAAGTTTAATCTATTGTTTAGATAATCGCTGGATTGTTTTTCCATTTCAAAATTAAACTTGGTGTACATGAAAATTCAAATACATATTTGTATAAATATATTTATCGATTGTCACCTTAATACTAATTCTCTGTAATATATAGAACGATGACCCTTTCCTTTTAAATAATTCCATATAAAGTAATTTGTTTCATATGTTATTGAACAATTGTATAACAATAGGCATGACGAGTAACACATGTACTTGCAGGTGAACAAATTGGTAGTTATCACCTACATGCCGATAAATAAAATTAACCTACATGTTGCCGACTTACACTTTTTATTTGTGAATTGTTGGTATTATAACACCCTAGAATTTACAGTCTGTCGTGTCACATCTGCACGAGGTACGTCCGAAACATAGAAATCACAGATAATTAAATCTGACAGGTGCGACGGCAGCTGTACAGGCGAGCCCATCCACATACTAGTATCTTTTGTGAAAGTTCTCCTAAAAAAAGATGGAAGTGGGGAGGGGGGCTGTTGTTCCAATCGAAGTTTAAGGGAAGCCCCCCCCCCCCCCCAACCCACCCTTTAGACCCGTGAATGTTCAAAACTTGTGATGGATTTTAGCTCATTTGTTATAGTCACTAAATTTATGGACTTTGGTGTTTGTACATGTTTGTCGTCATAGTAAATTCCTTACCTATCATAATGGATAGTACATGTATAGTACATGAGAGGTTTTAGAAATTAGATGAGATGACCACTAATAGTAGCTCTTCGCAGTGACATACGTAATAGGACCGATTTAACAAGAAATTCAGTATGAACAATAATGTTTTAAATAAAGTCCTCTGGTGTGCATTGATAAGAGTCCAATGTTCAATCACCTTTCACTTTGTTTATAACAGTATTGTTGTCATAATAATAAAACGTGATCCTATGCCGAGTTCTTCCGCATTTTTAAAGTCAGCGACCCCTTCCCTCATGAAATCAGCATAAACATTTTTTGTTTAGTTGTAATTTTTTTGTGATTGTGTGATTCTACATGTGCGGATGAACAAACCGACCCGAGTACCCTCCCTCCCATTTTCCAGATTGCCGTTACCGTAAAAAAATATAGGTTGGAATCTTCGAAATTAAATCGTACATTTGTATTTTCAGTTTTGGAAAGGTAAAAGTGCACTAACAGTGGCGGATCTAGAATTTCAGGTAATGGGGTGGGCGAAGTCCAGCTCAGAAAAGCTGACAAGCAAAAATCCAAAAAAAAAAAATAATAAATAAATAAATAAATAAAAATAAAAGACCAAAAGAAAAAAAAAACCGAAGACGCAAACTCGAAACTGAAGACTGGTGATTTTTATTACGAAAGCTGCGTAAGGACGGGGGGTTCTAACTGTATTTACACAATGTAGAAACCAAAAACCAAAAGAAAAAAAAAACCGAAGACACAAAATTGAAACTGAAGACAAATGATTTTTATTACGAAAGGTGCGATAGGGGGGCTATACCTATATTTACACTATATAGAAGTGGAAACTGGCGAGCGGAGCGAGCCGGAAAATTTGAAGATATGAAGTTCTGTTTAAATTCAGTCATCCAAAATCATATACGACTTTATTCTATATTGGCGAGCCGGAAAATTGAATAGATGGTTTCATTTTGTCTTAAGAATACATTCTCTCTCTCTCTCTCTCTCTCTCTCACACACTCTAATTTTCCATGCTCTAGTTTTGTTTGACCAAAAGGGGAAGGGTGGGAAGGTAAGGGCATTGCAACCCCAATATCCACCTGTCTGACCTGGCATTTAGTATTTCTCCAAGTCTTAATTTGAATTTATGATATATGGATCCATTCAAACACGATGATAAAGAAAATTTAAAGGCAAAATGAAGACAGAAAAATAGACATCTGATGAAAAAAAAAATGAGTGCGGCGAGCGAAGCGAGCCAAAAATTTTCCCAAAGTATTAAACGTAAAAAAAGAGTAATATTCTGATTTAATAACTTTGGGTGGAAAAAGGGGGCGTGCCCCCTCTAAATCCGCCAATGACAAATTCTGATTAGAGGATAAGTTCAGCTAGATCGTTTTATCAGTTCATCTTCAATAAATGGAAAATCTGAGATACTATCATATCTGTGAGTGTGAGAAAGGGGGGGGGGGGGGGGTTACCGGGCTGCAGCCTGTTTCACAAAAATACTTGCGAACAATTTTAGGATTGTTCGTAGCTTCTTATTATTAGCTTAAAATCAAGATGTTTTATTTCTGGATTTGTATTAAGTATGTAGAAATGATAATGGAAAAGATGATACAATCTAAAGGAAACACTTTTGAACCTTGAATTTTATGACGAAAGTTATGAAAATTCCTGAAAATTTTCTCAAGTTTTTTTCTGTGAAATAGGCTGCTGGTATCTAGGAAAGGGGAAACTACGTGGGGAATTACCCATACAGCAACGCTACACATTGATTCCATGGCAATTTTAACAGTCTCGAAATCATTGAAACTTGACCTTTTTTCACCTTCAGGTTATTCTTGCATTATAACGCTTATTGTACCAAGCTCCACGCTATTTGTACATGTACATCTATCTGTATGCTCTTTTTGAGAGTCATGTTTTCTTTTTTGACAATTCTACTTTACATCATATAAATCTATAGAATTCTTTCTCACATCGTTTCATTTGCGAATCTAAAATGGAGGGGGGAGGGGAGAATAGGTTTTTCTTATTCTAGTCATAAATGCTTACTTTTTTTCATATTTTTACATATACATGTGTAATATTCTCCAAATCTAAGACTGGAGCACCCTTGGAAAAAATTCCCTGATCCATGTTACTGGGTACATAATTATGAAGGAATTTGAAAAATATTGCTTCGAAATTTGCCCTCTAGAGCTGTGAGCCTGTCTTTGAATTTGATCTTTGACATACACAAATACAACCTTGTAAAAAGTAGAGACATCAAATAGGAAATCAATAGAGGACCACATTAATTGATCAACCTTTGTTGAGAAATAACATGGAATCTGTGATGAAACTGTAAATACTAGGATCTGCAATGGAGTGGTACCGATAAAATACCCTTGATTCTCATGTAACATTAAAGAAGAATAGCATTCATAATCTAACTCTATTCTCACAACAAAAGCAGTAAATCTTCCTTTGAGTGAGACAACTTCTACAGCATTATGCCATATACATGTAACAGTGAGTGTATGCAATGCTTTGAAATTAAAACATCTGTGACCTTGATGTTTGATACTTATTCTGAAATTCAATCAGAGTACTAAATGTCACCAAGATTAATAAAGCCTGTGTTTGTGAAACACGAATGCCCCCGGTGGCATCTTTGTTAGTATGAACACTATTTTCTGTTAAGTACATGTATGTGAGGTCACTGGGTTAAAAGGTCAAAGGTCAAGGTCACGAGGTCAAAAATTTTGGTATCAATGGAAAGGTCTTGTCACAAGGAATACACATGAAATATGAAAGCCCTATCACTTCCCATTCAAAAGTTATGCCCAATGTTAAAGTTTTTGAAAAGTAGGTCAAAGGTCAATGTCAAGGTCACGAGGTCAAAAATTTTGGTATCAATGGAAAGATCTTGTCACAAGGAATACACATATGAAATATGAAAGCCCTATCACTTCCCATTCAAAAGTTATGCCCAATGTTAAAGTTTTTGAAAAGTAGGTCAAAGGTCAAGGTCAAGGTCACGAGGTCAAAAATTTTGGTATCAATGGAAAGGTCTTGTCACAAGGAATACACATGTGAAATATGAAAGCCCTATCACTTCCCATTCAAAAGTTATGCCCAATGTTAAAGTTTTTGAAAAGTAGGTCACAGGTCAAGGTCAAGGTCACGAGGTCAAAAATTTTGGTATCAATGGAAAGATCTTGTCACAAGGAATACACATGTGAAATATGAAAGCCCTATCACTTCCCATTCAAAAGTTATGCCCAATGTTAAAGTTTTTGAAAAGTAGGTCAAAGGTCATGAGGTCAAAAATTTTGGTATCAATGGAAAGGTCTTGTCGCAAGGAATACACATGTGAAATATGAAAGCCCTATCACTTCCCATTCAAAAGTTATGCCCAATGTTAAAGTTTTTGAAAAGTAGGTCAAAGGTCAAGGTCAAGGTCACGAGGTCAAAAATTTTGGTATCAATGGAAAGGTCTTGTCAGAAGGAATACACATATGAAATATGAAAGCCCTATCACATCCCATCCAAAAGTTATGCCCAATGTTAAAGTTTTTGAAAAGTAGGTCAAAGGTCAAGGTCAAGGTCACGAGGTCAAAAATTTTGGTATCAATGGAAAGGTCTTGTCACAAGGAATACACATGTGAAATATGAAAGCCCTATCACTTCCCATTCAAAAGTTATGTCCAATGTTAAAGTTTATTGGACAAACAGACAGACAAACAGATAAACAGACAAACAGACGGACAGGCCAAAAACTATATGCCCCCGAATCTTTGATTCCAGGGGCATAAAAAAGTCTGTTCTTCAAACTAAAGCACAAACGTGTACAAGCATTGTACAATAATGCTCTTTGAGCCCTGCACAGTACAGGAAGAAGAAGAAATTTACAGTACATGTACTATGTTAAACCCTTCAACATATTTGATTTTTTTTCACATATTTACATTACCGGTATAACCAATTTCACAACACAATTAAATGTATTCAAATTTATTGCATTTGAAATCAAAACTAATTTTAATGCCTCACAACCAATGGAAACAACACTGTTTTTTTTTCTTCAAATGCCTTGGTAAACCACTTCTTAAAGTTAATGAATAAGTCTAATGTGTAATTAAGTACACTTGAGCAATAGATATATAATACCTGACATATAGAAAAATTGACAACATTAGTCTTTTTAGTGTATTTCTAACTTCTCGTTTATAGAGAATGACATATTTTACTGGGTCTTATAGCACCAAATTTCACTCTCTCTTGTATAACCACACATTCCCATAATTCATATAAACTGATCTATTGTCCATGTGAAGAATTATATATATTATGGCTCTTATGTATCACAAAGTATCACATTCCTTTTGTGAAAAATCTACAATCATACATTAGGGTCATATACTGTTCATCTTTCACACATGTATATACAAATGTACAAATAATGCAATGTACAAACTCACTATAAAATCATAATAAAAATAGGGTCATTCTCATAATTGACAATCCAAAAAAAAAAAAAAAAAATCAAAACTCTCTTCTAAGGTCTGGTAGTGAACTACTGGTACTCATGGATGAACTATGGCTTTCTTGTAAACGATTCCTAATTTGATATGATAAACACATTTCATCACCCATATATCTCAAATGTTTACCACATGCTTTTGAAAAGTGATCATCTCCCATATAACGTAATATCTGTCCACATAATCTGTTTGTGTGTATATGATGCTCTAACACGCCTGCTGGTAGAGAGTTACGACGTTCCGGATCTACTAAATGTGCACTCGCAGTCCTATCTTGTTGGATAGGTAGGTTGGAATTCATATCTGTGATAAGAGTCTGTGTAGATGTGGGATTTGTAGCTTGAACTTGATCACTTGCTGAATTACTTCTTTGTTCTTCTTGTGAACTTTGTGAATTTTCATGCTCGTTCTCCATAGGTGATCCCATGATCTAAAATGAAAGAAAAGTATCATTATTTGTTATGTACCATACCTGAATCATATTTAGAAGGTTTGTTATTAAGAACCATTGACAGGCATGTAGCCAACTCAAGAATAACATTTTAGCCTGTTCTCAGTCTAAGCCAGTCATACGCATGTACACAGGTGCTTCCACATCGTTGTGCAAAAAAAGAAAAGAAATGAAAAGAAAGTGTACAAAGGGTCATTTTAACAAAGAAAACTGCCCTGTAAATGTTTACCGGTAAAATCCATTAGCCTCTTGGGGGGGGAAGCTCCGTTGTTCCCTCAAGGGCTTTTGAATCTCCCTAGATTCTTAAGGGGCCTCAACTCAAGGCGGTCCCAAAAAATCCTGACTGAAATTGCTTCCACTTAAAAGGTGCTCTGGCTACGAGCCTGATGGATATGGGCAGATGTATAGTGTTGGAAAATTTGTGTATGATAATATGAAAGTAACTTGAACGTCATTTGTGATGATGTACAAATTACAGATTAGTTCTCTATTCTGATCTAGTCATTCATTAGACTCATTTTATCCTATGAAATAGTTCTTATTTCAATTGAAATTTTCATTTTTGGACACTTTTATACATGTAATGCATGTGTATGCCTTTAACTGGGCCCAAATTGGTAATAAAGTATCTTGTATCTTGTATCTAAAGCATATAATATACTATATAGCATATATGAAGTACAGATTCAAATAGCTGGTAGTGGTAGTACAAATGAACATGAAATCTTCAATCACTTGACTTCTACCTTCTAAAGCAGCTGGAGTTTCATATCTTAGAAGAAGGTGGAGAGGGGTTATGGCAATTAGATTTCACTAATTTAATTAAAATTAATTTTAATTATTTAATTTAACCCCCCCCCCCCCCCCCCACACACACACACACACCATCTGGAAAAAATTACTTATATCCGCCCTTGAAAGGGCCTAGCCGATGTATTATTAATATCAGGGACGTAAAACGTATACAGAATGTTTACTTTTTGGGCCACGTAGAAAATTAAGAAATGTTGAAGAATTTGTAATCAAATGTCATGATCATTTAATCAAATCATCTTCTTCAGTGAAGTATCTTGGTGTGTATATAGATAGATTTTTAAGTTCCGAATCAATTGTTCAACATATCATTCACAAAGTCAATGCTAGACTTAAATTTTTATATAGAAATGCTGGATGACTAAATACAAGGTCAAGGTTAACTCTAGCAACTGCTTTAATCCAGTGTTATTTTGATTATTCTTGTTCATCCTGGTACAGTGGGCTTTCAAAAACACTACAAAAGAAACTCCAAATTATGCAAAATAAAGTAGTCAGATTTATCCTTGACCTTGGCCCACGGTCTAGAATTTCATGTGATCAGTTAGAGTCAGTGAATATGCTATGTGTTTCTGACAGAACAAGCCAGTTGAGGCTGAATCATGTTTTTAACATTATGCATGGCCATGCACCAACCTATTTAGGTGAACATTTTGTCTTAAATAACAATGTCACAAGAGGGGGCCAAAATATGAGTTTTCAGCTGCCAAGTGTAAATACCTATACAAAATCTAGTTTTTATTTTAATGCTATAAAGGATTGGAATTCTATGCCCTTGGAAATTAAAGAAATCAGAAATAGAACTTCTTTCAAAGCTGCAGTCAAGGCACATTTAACCGAAAATGCTAGAAACAGAGAGCTAAATGAATTTATTTATGATTTTTAAATGAAATGTGTATAGAAATATAATTTCTAATGTATGATTTAGTTTTAAAATCAATTTAATTATTAATCAGGCATTGTGAAATGTTACATGTTTTTATTATAGTCCGTCTGGGTTGTCGTTGCCAAAGTCCCTATATTTATTTAATTTAAGTTTAAACTAACCCTATTTATTTACTTATACTTATATTTATTAATATGTCAGGACCCCATTGGAAATAAGCACACTATGAATTGCTTTAATGGGTTATCCTAGGCAATATCTATGCAATGCACCTATAATGTGATAGTTACTTCTGTGATATCTTTTATTTAAAATTTAAAATCAGTTATTCTACTAAAGATACATGTACTAGATCAACTGTGATATTTTTACTAGATCAACTGTGATACTTTAGCCAAATTTAAGTGTGATAAGCAAAATTCTGTGATATATTAAATATGACTTTGTTGACATTGATTATGCATTATAACCTGTGCTATTGTATGATATACATTGCCTGAATAAAATTGAATTGAATTGAATTGAATTGAATTGAATATTCCTTATCATATTTTTGTCAGAGGAAATTCAGTAAGACTCAACCAAAAGGAATAGAGGAATTCTTTATCCCTAAAGTAAACATAGAAATACTCACATTCTTACTTAAATTTGACAGCTTATCTTTCCCCTAACTTCTTCCGCAAATCAGTTTCGTTTCCACGCTATCAATACAAATGAAAATTCTTTTTACCGATGTTTTTCTTCCGAGGAATCCCCTGTCAAGGATTTTGTATTTATATCGTCCAATAAAAACGTCGCTTTCAAGTTGTGATGTAAATTTCGAGTTATTTTAAGCATTTGACCCTTGATCTTTTCCTCAATCAACCAATCAAATCCCGATTGGAAAATCACGTGACTTCCTTACCACTACGAGGCGAAGCCATTTATCCTCTTGTTCTGACAAACAAGGCCCAGAATATCACCGGTGAATAGTGATATAAAGACCGGTAAAATAACATTTTTGACAATGTCGTCGAGTATTGGAGAGACAAAATCACTTAGTGGTAATAGTTTCAACCCGATGTTGAGAGGGAATTTATTCGCCGAAGTACATAAACAACTGGGACTTCTTCCCGGATACCAAGGGCTTGGCCAAGATATGGCGAAACTCGATCAACAAACACAGACGCCAGGTAGTTCTACTCCAGAGGAGAAAGTACGACAGATTGCTGAAGTGATTGCTACAGATGTTATTCCTGCTTTCTCAGAAGAAGAGGATAGGAAACCACCAAATAGATACTGTAAAACAATGAGAAGAACAGTGAAGGAACTGTCAGATAGACATGACATTGCATTCAAAGGAATGGTTCAAAAACTCAATCTCAATGACACAAACGCGTTCCCTACATTTGTTTCAGTAGCTGATGAAATTTTTGAAGATGGACAAATAAACTGGGGTAGGATAGTTGCCGTATATACATTTGCTGCTCGAGTGGCCGTACACTGTAAAAAACAAAGTCCTGACTGTGAAGAGAAGATCGCTTTGTACGCTGGAAAATACGTTGCGTCAAAGTTAGGCAAATGGATACTTGACAACGGGGGATGGGTAAGGGAATTGACTTCATAATGAAGTAA
Source organism: Pinctada fucata (assembly GCA_028142955.1). Classification (NCBI taxonomy): domain Eukaryota; kingdom Metazoa; phylum Mollusca; class Bivalvia; order Pterioida; family Pteriidae; genus Pinctada; species Pinctada fucata. Next base: position 69,896,487 of record AP027104.1, on the reverse strand, counting down.
CATTTTTATTGGAGTTTAATATAATGATAGAATGAATTTTGAAGAAAGAAGAAAACTTGAAATTCAAATTCTACCATAGATTTTTAATTACTAAAATTTAAACTGATTAATGAATATTAAATAACTATTGAATATATGTACAGTGTTGATAATGAAAAAATCATCCAGAGTCTGTATAAGTGGTCAAATGTATGACATGGTACACCTTGGTACAATCGTGATCAAGAGGGGAAATATTTGGCTCAAACACAAATTACATTGTAATGCAGTTTATGTACACAATTAAACATACCTATGTGCTGGATACTTGCCAGAATTCTATTTATAGCAGTCTGGGTTCTACTTATTTACCTGTAGTAAGAGGATTACAAGTGGGAGGTGGGGAAGTTTTCTGGCAAACACAAAAAAATTATACCTATATGATAAAATTAGAAAGAACTCACCATTGCTAGGAATTATATGAATTATAAAAGACTAACTTATTATGAAAACTAAATAGTAATAATTTATTTTGAAGCTATGATGAACTCATAAATTTTTCATTCATTTTTAGGATGCATTTGCAGACTACTTCCCAGAGAAAGGAGCAATGGAGGACAAGTTATGGAAGGGTCTCATGATAACAGCAATGGGTCTTGGTGCCTTAGCAACAGTGGTGGCTGCAAGATGATCATGAAATTGTGCAATCACAACACTAATCAATAAATCTCTGAAATACAGAAATCCATCATTTTACACTGATTAGACTGGAAATATTATGACTGAAATTTTTATGACTGAAATTCTGATTTCCTGTCAGGATCTAGTGGAAAACATGCAGGCTAAAAGCTCATCTTTCATCATTATTGGACCTTGAAGTTCATCCTCTTACTGATCTCAAAATAACCTACTACAGCATCTTTCAGTTTAGTTCATGTGAACTTTATAATGTGAATTTAAATATGATGGATGTAGATGTACTGTAGGATTTCCTGAAAATCTAGTCATCTATGTATATGTCATGACGTACCAAGCAAATCAATGATTCACTACCAACAGATATGAGAAAATTCCAATTTCATTTTCTAAATTTACAAAAAAAAAAAAAAAAAAAAAGACAAACATGTGATATTTTATTTAGTTATGAATAATTTACTCAGATTATAAATAAATATTAACAGAGGGGGTTTGATCATTCTGTGGTAGAGCTTTATTGTTTGCACCCATGTGTTCATCTGCAATATACATCATGATATATTACTGTACTTCAGGAAGGAGAGAAAATGTTGGTAAATTTGAGGAATCATCAAATAGATTGTAAATGTATGCTGTGATACTGATTCTCTCATACTGGTGCTTTATAAACTATCAGGGCTCATTACTACATGATATTACAGCATAGAAAGTTAATATTACTGTAAAACGTAAGCTACATGTACCTGTAGGATCTTATTGACAAGGAAGAGGACATTATACTTGAATATTGTAGGCAGCAAATCTACAATAACCATCTGTGGAAAATATGTATACATTGTGTAAAACATTTAGTTCAAGCTATGAATTTATGAAGATTTTGTTGTTTTGTTTTTGATGTATCTGCATTCTTTTATATTAAATGCAATCTAGAATTTTCAGTTTGATATACTTATTTATCTATGAATTATAGAAAATTTATCAACAAAGGATTATACATTATGAAATCAAATAAATTTTCTTTTTTTTTCAGAATGTTTAATGTAATCAATTTTTAAATGTTCCATGGAAATACATGTAGGCTGATGTAGCATATACATTTGAAGAATAATTTCATTTAAGTAATTTTTGAGTTTAAATCTGAACTCGTTTTACACCAATTTATTTGATATTTGACTCCAATTTAAGAACACATGTGACAAGCTTTGTTCACTAAATTGCTATCAGACTCGGAGACAATAATGTTTTTATTCTTGTTCCCACTTATATTTCTTCAGTTTTAGTCTATTTTACAAGTTTTATAATTGTATCAATGAAGATCAAGGCGTTTTTCTCACCCCTGCTGATGCAGTGAAGTTGTTTTTAACCTAATAAAATTTTCAAAAATAAATATATTGTAGATGTTGTATTCATGAACTTGTATCCATACAAGATATGTCTTTGCAGTCTGTCAAATTATACTCTTAAAACTTTGTTGATCAGGTCAGTGTTCAGTAATAGATTATAAAGATTTATGAAAATAGTGAAAGAATCAGTGACCAAAGATAGTATTTGAGCCGTCCCATAGGAAAACCAACAATGTGGCAATAATTACGTCACAGAGAAATCGCATATGGCAAAATAGCGCTCAATTTATTCATGTATGCAAATGTATTCATATGACGATTATATTACGTCATATACCTATGTTTGAAACGCGCCAAATCTCAAACAAGAATGACCCGACATGCCAGGAAAAACAATACATTTTAAATACATCAGATCAAATAAATGCAAAGAGCAGAATGCGCCCATGGCAAAATACAACTGTTTCTAATCTATTTAAGCTTATTTATTACCAAAAAATTTACCCACTCTACGTATGAACACAAGATTATCTTTATCCTGTCAAAGCCGATTAAGTGAATCCATCAATATGACAGGCCTATTTCTCAAAATATCGATTTTTCAACCCAAAAGTGACAGAACTTAATTTCATTTTATGATTCTCATGTTGACAGAATCCGGAATTTGATATCGCGATCTATCCGAAACCATGTGGACAAATACATAGCTCCTAAGATTTCCTACTGATAAACAAAGTTAAAGTGCGGCTAGTGACAAGTTTTGGACTTTTTTAACATTGGGGGTATGGGCAGTATCGCCTCGAATTTTCACCTCAAAAGTGACAGAAGTAAAAATTCGTTAATTTATCAAAGATGTGGATTTATAAATTCAGATTGTTATAGAGTTTCTTCCTATATGTGGACAAATTTGATTGGTGTCTTGAAATCGTGAGTATTCTCAATTTATTATTTGCTCCCCATAGACTCCTATAGTAAGAATATGAAGCCTACGGAATCCAATATGGCCGCTATGCAAATTAGGAAATTGAGCGCTATTTTGCCATATGGCTGCACAAACGACGTCATCGATTACGCGCATTTTTACGTCACTTTGTTTCGTCTTTTCCAAAAGTTTATCACGTGTTCACGTCGTCAAAACGTCATAAAAAGTACCCTTAGCGTATCTCGTAGAAATGATTTAATTTTACAATAATTTCTATCAATGATAAAAGACAATACGACGCAGGGCGGCGCAGGACGGCGCAGGACGCGGCGCATGCGTGAACCAGGGCGGTCATCCAGCTCATTCATTGAGAAAGAAAACCAAATTTGAGATAATCTAAGTATATTTTTGAATTGAGACTAGTTTCTTTTCATATTTTTGAGATTTGTGAGGAAATTTGGACCAAATTCTTTTCACATTTTGAAACATACAAATGGTCCTTTTTTCCACACACTATCATACAATGGAATCTTTTACCAAATGCAATAGTTACATCCCCTACAGTAGATTCCTTCAGAGAACAGCTTACACCTGCTGTTCTCTGTAATATTATGCAGTAAAATTCCAAGTCTAAATTCTTTTTTATCCATTTTAATCACATTTTTGTACATATTATAGCACCCAAATACTTTGTTAAATAGGTCACGCATGCGCTCAGTATGTAATCTTCAACGAATTGAAGTTTTGCTGTAAATAGAAGAAGAAGGGCTTATAGATCTATGCTTCTTTGTTTTTGTTTTATTTTTTTCCCTCAATATCTAAAACTTTTGTATGCGCGACTAAACATTTCACATGGAACTTTAATGATACGATAATAATGAGATCCCGATTAGACTGGCTATGTTTTCCTATACATGTATAATGACAATGTCCATAATATAAATTACTCACTTTCTTCACAGTAAATACCATAACAATACTAGAAATAGCCAGGTGTAGCACGAACGTTATCTCGCGGCTTAGGGTGCTTTTCTTCAGCGATAAATACGCATTTTAAAGAAAAGCTCAAAAAATATACGGCGAGATTCAACGCTGTTTTTTTTTTTTTTGTAATCAGTCCGATTTTGTGAAAATATGAAGTAATATTGTTTAGATGTGTAATTTTTTTTTTTTTTGGGGGGGGGGGGGGGGGGGGGGTCATGCTATATCTCAAGAGATGCAAATTTCACACAAAAACATTCATGGTTCGGATTTTGTAATCGGTTTTTTTTTTTATTTACACTGAATACTGAAGATTATTATGGAAAAATAATAATGACCCAGTGCAGTATACAGGTACTTGACACGTCTATTTAAGTTACATACTAAAAATTTGGAAGGATCTAGATAGAGGAAAAAGGAGCTATAAAAAGTTTTATTTGAATATGCAGTAACGACTATAAAATTGTCCATTTGTAAAATTAAATCTCCATATACCCTAATAGTAAAAACTCAAAATATTGTAAGTGGCGCTAGTGGAATGAATAAAAGCTGCTTGCCCCAAATTCGAAATGACTTTTTAAATGTACACTTTCATATGTTCACAAAGGAAACAATTGCATCATAAAATTTTGTAAAATTAATTTTCAGGGACACCGTACCTTTAATACAGGATTTATTCTTTTATTGTTCAAACGTAACGCAAATTAAATTAAACTAAAACATTTCTTGTTTGAAAGAAAGGGGAAGAGGGGGTCTTAATTAAAGCACTCATGATTATTTTAAGGGGAATGTATATAGTGCATCCCTGTAACGTCCGGCAGTAGTAATAATCATCTTTATATGGTTTTTGAGTTTTAAGCCACCGTTCCACTGCAATCCCGCTGTACCCACGACCATTCCCGACCGAAATTTTCACAAGAGCGGGTAAAACTTTCCCGACCTTTTCATTTTTTTTCTTGACATCACGCTCTATTCCCTACCGATTCCCGATCAATTTATGACCGATTCACGTTTCATCGCGGACTTACTCACGCTTTACCCGCTCTACTCACGATCATATTGCCGACTAAGTCCCGTTCAATCCGATCAAACTCCGATCTATTCTTGACCAAAACCCGATCTATTCCCGATGCAATTCCGATCTATTTCCGACTGTCCCCGACGCATTCCCGCTCAAAACATAATTTCTAACTTAAACTGATCTCATTTTTCATCCAATGATCGAATCGACCGAGAAGAAGCCTATATTTCTCTTTTTAACCAAGCCTTACCCAAAAGTGTCGCGATCAAAATTTAAAAAAATCACTACTTAAAAAGTGGCATTGCATAGCCAAGAATCGTCGCCGCGACATTTTGGTAATAAGTATTTTGAACAAATCAATATCAGTGCGAGAAAATGAATGAAATATGCACAGATCCTATTTGAAGCGTCGTTTGGTCGTAACTTGTTCATATAGAGCGTGAATAGGTCGCTAGATGGTCATGAAAAGGTCTTGGTAAGATCAGCAAACATTGAATCTGTAGTGAATAGGTCGTGGTAAGAGCGTAGAATAGACGGGTAACGATCGGGAACAGGGCGTAATTAAAGCGTATCTTATGCGTGAAGAAAGCGGGGTTTAGTTAAATGCCGATCAGACCACGCTCAAGCCACGCTCTTTCCCGACCAGGACACGATTAACCTAGGCTGTACCCACGACTATCCCGACCAAGCGCCGACCATTTCACGACCACAAAGAGAGCGGGAAAGTTTCCCGTATTCTTTCAACCAGTTGAAAGAATACGGGAAACTTTTCCCGACCTTTAAAGCGTGCCCGCTCTAATACCGATCAATTTTGGACCAACATACGCTGTACCAGACCAAGATACGACTAAGAGCCGTTCTCTCCCGACCTGGCAATTTTCGAGGTCGGGAATGAACGTAGGTACAGCGGGATTGCAGTGGAACGGGGGCTTTAGTTAAATGATGTATTTTTATAACTTTCATTGTAGACTGTATCATTCTACTAGACAAATATAATTGTATAGATAATCATAACACTCTCGATATCGGGATTTCGGAATTTTAAGTTTGGTTAGCAATTATTGGTCTTAAAAATTGGATCTCCTAACCTTGACCCGATCATGTCCAGGGTAAAGCCGTAGTAATCAATCAAAAGGAGGGGCTGTTCCGAGGGAAAATAGTATTCAAAAAGTATTGAAGATACTATACTTTTAATAAGTGTTAAGATCGTTCAGACAGAATAGCGTTATAAGAGCAGTTCAACTGCACTCCTCCATAATGCCCGTATTTTTCAAATTTTGTAATTATTCCTAGGGGGGGGGGGGGGGTTCAATCCGCCAATGGGAATTTTTAATTTTTTTCAAGCATAGAATGTAAATATACACTATCCCTAAAAGCAAATTGAAAACATCAGAGTTGAATTCTTTAAGTGTATGATCAAATTTCTCATTGCTGAGGGGCGACTTTTCCGATTTTGGCCTTAAAAAGTTCATTACATTGATAAGTTTTCAGTAACAATGCTAGTCATTGTCCCCTCAACCGCAACCCCCCCCCCCCCTCTCCCCACATACACACACCCTTCAACCAGCCACTGTATTTGAAATGTTTTTATTGTGTATACTTATTTCATCGCAAGGATAATTTTAGCATATTAAACATTTAACCAATGGCCTTATTAAGGAATTCATGAATTTAGCGCATATGACATATCCTCCTTTACAACAGTTACTTTTTCTGTTCTTTTTCTAACTTTCCATTTCATAAATGAAAGTAAGCGCATTAATTCACTTTCATTTATAAAAAAAAAGAAAGTTAGAAAAAGTCAAATGTATAGAATACTTGGATAAGCCAATATGGGACTTGGACTCCAAAATATAAGAAAATTGACTAAAAAGGACAGACAAAATACCTGCAGGGGCGTATAGCTAGGGTGTTTTTGATGTGTACGTTTGCAGAAGAGGTGGACCCAGAACATCAATTGCTGGGGGATGGGACCACTGGCACGCATTTTTTTAAAATTTGGATGATGAATTGCTAGACTCGAAATGCCGAGTGGGGGATAGTATGGAAGGATGCTTTCCCCTTCTCGGTAGTAGGGGTTCGTGGGCCTCCGAGAAAATTTTGGAAAGAATTAAACAAACTGGTGGTATCTGATGCGTATTTGAGCTGGTTTTTGAAGGGCTAAAACGTATGATTCGATGTCAGCAAACGATAAACTATATATCTAAGATAAAGAAAACTTTCTTTCGACGAAATGCTTTCCCCCCAAACATGTACGTCCATATACAGATATTTGACGTGTGAAGAATGTTCACCCTTTACAATCGACCGCTCCAACCTGAATTTTTTTTTTTTGAAAAATGTATTCAAATCGGTACTTTTTGAGCGGGTGTATTTTTGCATTTTCTAAGCAACAATTTACTTGTAAACCATGACTTCTTTTGTAGAGGGAGGCACCTTTTTTTTTTTTTTTTTTTTTTCTTTCGTCTTTTTTTGCAAAAACGATGTGGAAGTTTTTGCGTACAAAAGTACGCCTAGCTACAGCCCCTGCCCGGAATGCAGGATAAAGAAAAATAAGTATTCGGAAACATGTACAATGTAATACAAATCTGCACGCGTCAATTGTCAACATAAAATGTGTAAATAGAAACAATAACTGGTTTGTACCAAGAAGTCCGATTCAAAAATTTCACTTTCGTCACTGGCGCGTATAACTTTCCAAAAGAAAAAAGAATGTATAATTTTGTTATATAGATCTACACATTTTTTTCCAAATATTCAATCAGTACGTTTAAAAAATAATTATTTCCTAAATCAAGATGCTGGTTTTGGGAATTGCACAATTATATAAAGCTAGTTGCAGCAACCACAGCAAAACCCTATGTAAGTGTAAAAGTATTCATGAGTAACAATGTACATTATCTCGTTTATTATCCCCGGGTCTTTTGTCCATCCAATTTGATTGATAAGCTTTTTAAAAGTATTTCTTGCAGAAATAAGTGCATGGTCTCTTGAAAACGAACAAATCTTAATTCAGATATATAGAAATACTCATTAGCTGCACACTTGAAATGAGTCACGTAATTTCAAATGCCCATACAATAAGAACGTCATGACGTCAAGTAACTTTGCGTCGTAGCTACAATATAGCTACTATACTAATTTCAAAATCTGTTTTGATAGAACATTTCTTTCAATATAGTTATATATTTGGTATCAAAATGATCGGAAAATAACATATTTTTTGAAAATGTGAAAAACGAAAATTATCAAAATTTTGCCATATTGTTGGTTTTCCTATGGGACGGCTCATTTTCATTCACAGTCAGCTCATCTTTAATCATGCATGGTGCAGTATGAAAGAGAGAGACTGGAGAGAGAGAGAGGGAGGGAGGGGGGGGGGGGGAGCTCTCCTGCTCAATTACACAAGTTTGAGCTCAGCATATATGATTATGTATTGTAGGTGGAAATCCAAAGAATTTGATTTTTGTGAATTTACATAAAAAAGGGAGATCTATTTCCCTTTATCCATAATGAGTTTTGACTGTTTGAATAAATCCTTATTGAAAAACTGCTCAATCAAAAATATATGAAGATGGATATTCCTCTTTCTGAGTGACAAGAAATACTTCCTGAAGTGAAATATCAAACAACCTCCCTTTATTCATAGTTGGGCATATTTTATATTAAAATGATATGATACATTGTACATTGGACAGCTGGCAAATGACCTACTTACATATACTACGTTTACAGATACATTTGGGTGCTGTTGATTGATTACATGTATAGCTGTAACAAATGCGGACTCTGATCAAAATCGTTGCAGCTGCTACTTAAAAAAAAGTTATTGAGTAAGCGTTAATTATTCGATATCACAAGATACTGTAACTGTAACTAAATTTCGTTTGTTATTGAGATTAGAGAGGTTGAGATCAACGTGTATCCCGCCCTTCTGAACTTCGGTCAGTGGATATTTGAAATGAACACCGTATCCCCTATCAATAATTTCCAAAACTTAAATATATATATTCTTAAATTAAAATTGACAAGATAGAGGTATATTTTTTATATACAAAACCAAGGATACTGTTGAAAGAATCAAGAGTGTAAACATCGCGACAAACTATGCGTCATCCATGCGTTAATTTTTCAAGTCGAAATAAACATGTTTACGTACATTTACAAGTAATGACTTAGGTGTTTACCAATAATCAGTCAGTAAAAGATTAAACTACCTTTTAAAGTATACGTATAGAATAAGACCCTATGCGAACATCAAATCAAATTGTCCATTCTTATCACATACATGTATTATAGTTTACTATTCGATTTTTTTTTTTTGTCAGGCTATCACATCGATTTTTACCAAATTCGACTTTTTTTAAACATGATGTTACACGTAGCTTATGCATGTAGCCCAAATTTGGCAATAAAGTTCAGATTAATCATTTACATCTACAGTATTTTTATATAGTAGACACAAATGAAGTTGACTATAAACTTCAAACTTTGTATGGAACACCTTGCTAGATATTTTGACCCCTTTTTTGTCCTATGTTGACGTCATCGACCACAGGTATGTCTACCTGTGAAAAGACATATTTGACCTCAAAATAAATACCTACTCTATATATAGAAAACACGTAATGTGTCTTAAAGGAGAAATATTTGTCTTGACACGCATTATTAAAAATCATGGCCCTGACCATCATGGATCGATTTAAACGTTCGATAAACAAATTCCCTACAGTTGCAAAACCAATAATATAGGGATATTGAATTCATATTGTGATTATTCAAACGTCTATTGAAACATTTTTGAAATGGTGCCATTTTCGACATTATTTTTCTGTAACTGAAAAATATCGCTTATCTTTCCAGACCGGAGCATGATCGATGATTCGTATTTCACACCCTTAGCATGAAATTTTTTTCAGAACAATAAAAAATAAAACCCATACCTTTCTGAAAGAGTGTTCTGTGACAGCAAGGGGATATCGTTCTTTTGAATTCAACGAGGGGGGGGGGGGGGGGGGGGGGGGGGGGAGACGTATGTTTTGACCATTAAAGATAAATCTTGCCTGACAACAAATTCACAGTGAACCAATGTGTTTGTCATTTTTTATAGAAAATTTCTCCTATGCATTTTGAGAATTTTTTTACTTTTCCATAGCATTCATGTATTTTGCACCATAATTATTCCAACAGCTCCTTTCAAACATCGATTTTTGAAATTCGGGTGAGTGTCATCTTGAACCAAAGTTAAATGTCAAGGTCACAATGTTTTTGACGATTAAACTTAATTCTACTCTCTACATCGATTTCAGTCGTTCACAAGATCGTTTCCATTGACTCATTCATGACCTTGAGCCAAGATTATCAGATTCATAATTCCTAACGTTCTGCATAGACTGTCACTCCAATACAATATGTCAAGGACACAAAGGTGTCCAAGGTCACTTGAACCAAGGTCATAGTCATATTGCAGTCTTGTCTGGATCATAACTTTATACCGCCTGTATTTCATATTGATACTGTTTCATGACCTTGAACCGAGGTCAAAACATAGAGGTCAATGAAAGGAGGGGATCTCCAACAGCACTCGGTTGCAGCACCCACAGCAAAACTCAAAACACCCAATGCAAAAAAAAAAAAAAAAAAAACACCCCCCCCCCCCAAAAAAAACCAGAGACATCCACAGAAAGAGACACAAAAGGGACAAGGAACATCAGCTCACACCATAGAAACATGAAACACAAACCAACGAGACCAATGGGCAACCGGTGCCGACTTAGGACGGCCATCTGCCATGCAAGTAGCAGACAGCCCGGTGTAGTTATCCTGGAATATATGCACAACCAATGTAATTCCCTGAGGTGTTACTATTGAAAGAAACGTGCTGCAATTCGTGTATTAACACTCGTGACGTCAAAATGCATAAGATCTAAAGAAGCATGCCGCTACGGCTGTTCTAACCTGCAAACTGAGCCCGCGGTGACCTGAATTTTAACGTCACCCTTTTACCTAGAAAACGCGATTTCAGAAAACAAGAATGAAATCGACAACTATGGTGCATATATATAGAATAAATGTCATAATTTGTGTTTTGTTACGGGTATACAACACACAGCAAGAGCATTTATCGCATGAAATGCGCAACGCACATTTCATGCGATAAATGCTCTTGCTGTGTGTTGTATACCCGTCACAAAACACAAATTAAGACACTTATTCTCTAATTACGTTCACACAACCCTCCCACTGCTCCGATTACCCAGATGTCTCGAGGAACGTACAATTGTGGTGTAAAACACACAAAGTCAATGCACTTGACAGGTTGTCCGGGACCATATAGCTTTTCACTGCCTGCATAAATTGTATTTTCATTCCCCAGAAACGTTGCCTGAGTCCCAACGATGTTTTATGACCTTAACCAAGCTCTTAAGTAATTTTGGTTAATACTTCATGTAAGAAATCACCAAATTTTGTAGCATGAAACATCTAGATATTTCACGTGGTTTCTTACATGAAGTATGAACCGTAATTATTTTCCAATGTTTGCATTAATATTATAAGTGGGGTTCATTTTGTTAAATATAATAATACAAAATATATTTTAATATAACATAACATGTTATTCTCTAATTATAATTTGAAATAAAGCTCACAGGTCAAACCTTTCAACGGAACGATTTTCTTTTATTATTTAATAGATTTTATGTATTGAAATTTTTTGTTGTATCGTTAAAATACTATAAATTATGATCATTGCATTGGGACAAATGACGAGCGTATTACATATACCCTCAGGGGTACTTAAATTTTATTTTGTTTTTTACTTTGATTTGTTTTATTTATCTGAGATCATCTACGAATAAATAACAATGTTATTTATTAAAAAACACCACCGGTAAACGTCTTTGGAGGACACATATATCCGTATATTACGTAACTGTCTAGATATGTGAAAATCGTCCACACGTGTTCTTTAAACCCCATTCACGTGTCTCATGTAAAGACAAGATAAAAAGGATAGAAATTTCGAGTGTTAAAATGAATAGCCCCTCCTCCCCTTTTGAAAGTTCACTATTGATCTAAATAATGTTGAAGTGGCGACATCTACAGTGCGACGTAACTTTGTCAAGCAGAAAGAAATAGGACACCGCGTGCTTATCCGATAAAATGTATTGTTAATTAAGGACTAGATCTTATTAATTAGAAGAGGGGACATGGCGGGGACATGAAGGCTTTTGCCGACCTTGTTTTTTCTTTGTTTTGTAAATCACATGTTTTTCGTCCTTCCCCCAAATATGGTATATCGGCATAGACCATTCCCTTGTTATTTTCTGTTTTGCGTCCTCGTGCTGGTAGGTTTTGAGCCCATAGTCATTAAACAAAATGACAAAATCTTTGCAAATTTAATGTATTTTGTACGCAAATTAAAGAGAAATTGTTTAATTCTATAAATTCTATATTATTACTTGTAAAAGCACTTCAATGATTCAAGACATTCATTCTTCTGTTCATATTCAAATGCTGTCAGATTTCACATGGTACTTATAGTACGTCACACATTATGAAATTGCAACTTTGTTTTATATGCATGTTTGTTTTTTCTCCCTGGCTGGCTGGTAGGTTTTTAATTTCAAAAGGACGCAAAACAGAATAAAAACAAGAAGTGGCCTTATGAGAAATATTTTGTCATAGCTCAGTAACATACATACACATCAAGCGCGGATCCAGAGGGGTTGGGTGGGGGAGACGGTCCGGACCCCCCCCCCCCCCCCCCCCCCCCCCCCAATCTGGAATTTTCGAAGCATAGTTGAAAAAAAACTCAATGATATACATATTTCATCAGATGAAGTCCCAAGTCCCCTTTTGTTGCATAACATGTATTTGTATTGGAAATCTTTCATTTTGACAATATTTTGCCGCCACCATTTCAAAAGTTTTCTCTGGCTCCCTTCCGCTTGCCAGAATTTATAACATACGTTATTTCAAAATGATGCTGCGCTTTCCTGAAAAAAAAAAAAAAAAATCGCTGGCCGCTAACGCTCGCCATCTCTTGTATTTACATACATGTATTAGAACTGACAATCATTTATTAAGTACTATGATGTGAAAATTCAAGATTTCAAGCTTTTTGCTAGACATCCGTTTTATTTAAATGACAACTTTATTTTCTGGTGTGTGTGTGTGTGTTTGTTTGTTTTTGTTTTTTGTATTTGTTTTTTATGCTCTTCAAGAAAAAAAAAAGGACTTTAGGACCACCCCTGAAAAAATAAATTCTGGATCCGCCCATGCACATTGTAACTATACGTTGCTATCACCTCATTTTCTTTTTTAAACTATAAGCCGCATTTTCAATACGATTCGGATATTGAAAGATCCATTAAAAGGTATTGATCGATCGGCTCTACGTCATGGTTGTGAAACAGCAAGTCATAGATACGAGTTAACCATATATTATTTCGCCTTGGACTAGAATGTCGAAAACTGATTGGATAGAGCCCGTCACGTGGAAGCGGTCTATAACTCTATAGACTTTCTTATAGACCGTCAGTAGACAATAAATTCGAAGTGGGAAATCCAAGATGGCGGACGTTAATATGAAAAATTGCAGCGTCCGGGACTTGAACCCGGGCCGCCCGCGTGGCAAGCGAGCATTCTACCACTGAACCACCGATGCTTATGGAAATAGGTAAAAAATATTGTTTATATAGCTCAGACTACACGTAATCTATTTTTAGCTGATGACTAGGTTGAATACCTGGGAAGTGACACACTTTTGAATTCACAAAGGTAAGGGAAATTTGTGATGAAGGGGTCCTCGGCAAAATAAAACACTTATTTGGTCAGTTACAGACCGTCTACGGAGATATGTCGGGTTGGTAAAATCTATAGAAGGCTCGGCTTCGCCTCGCCTTCCATAGATTTTACCAACCCGACATATCTCCGTAGACGGTCTGTAACTGACCAAATAAGTAATAGTATAGCCGAGCAGGCGTAGTGTAGAGGGTACTTTGTGCATAAAAATAATAAAATTGAAGAAAAAACTATACCTGAACAAGATTTCCTCTTACGCAATCCTGTTCTATTTACCTTACTATATATTCTAAAGATATTTTTTGCTTCATCGTAGGAACTGACTTCAAAACAATAGTTCAACGAATAAAAAGCTGTTATTATACATGTATGTCATCATATGTAAGAACAGGTTCGAATCCCCGCAAGTTCTTGACAATTTTTGAATTCGAACGTTTTGTACGAATTCATTAATAGTACAAAGTATTGGGTTAAACATCTTGTGTCGACATTTTAAAAACAAAAGAAACGCACGGGAAACAGATGTAAACAAGAAAAGCTATAACATTGGAGTGTGCGGACCGCCTTTTCACTTTAACCATTAACTATGAAAGTTTCACGTAACCTTAAATAAAGACCAAAAAAAAAAAAAAAAAAAAAGAGAAATATATTGATTTAATAAATGATTTATATAAAACATCGCTTTTCAACATAGAGTGGGGTTCCTTAAACTCAGTTGAACAGTTACACGTTAAAATTAAATAAATACGGACTACCTTTCACTCTAACCACGTAACTATATATGAAATTTCCAAGAATTAATAATTTTAAAATTAACAAAAACAAAGCCATTAAAAAAATACGAAGGCGAGATTCGAAATCGAAACCTCGGGAACTAAATGCGAGGCTACCTTGATAAACGGAACGAAAACAAAGAATATAAACCTTGACAAACGGAAACTCCACAACAAAATTTGTTTAAAAATATAGAATCTATATATATAAAACATGTTACATGTGTTTTACGTCTTCCAATTCATTAGCATCTTGGTCCACCAGCAGTGACACTCACAAAGAGGTACAAATGTTTAACGTCTTCAAATTCATTAGAATCATTTTAGAGTAGATAAATTTACAGTATGGACCAGACATGCACGTTTCGGATAATAAACCCTCGTCAGTGATCCTCAATCTAAACAATGTAATATTACCAAAATCTGTGAAAATTATGTCCTAAACATACCGAAAGACCTAGCAAAATGACTGGGATATGATGCAACAGGACCCAGGTTTTAGAAATTTGAGAAAAATTTGAATACAGAAATTTTCAAATGCGTTTGAAGAAACGACCAACCGAAATTGATCGAACTTGGGTACATGTGCTCTCGGGGACTATTGGTCCACCAGCAGTGACACTCACCAAGTGGTACAAATGTTTAACGTCTTCAAATTCATTAGCATCATTTTAAAGCAGATAAATTTACAGCATGGACCAGACATGCACGTTTTGGGTGATAAACCCTCGTCAGTGATCCTCAATCTAAACATGCTTTTCGTGCAATTTGCGTACTCATTTTATATACAAGTATGCTTTAGGGATGCAATAGAAGCTGTAAAATATACTGAAATGAAGTGAAGTCCGCCATTATTGACCTTAAGGAAGAGACAACATACTGTAAATTGGTTTTAATCGTCAGGTACCAATTTTCGTCATTTTCGTCAGTGCCTCCCTTGACGAAATTACGTATCGACGAATATAAATACTCCTGATAAAATATAGCGTAGAGAGGAAAAATTGAATCTTAAAGAGTTAATACGACAGGCAAATGATATATTTTTGAAAAATGAATACACAAAGTCGCATATAATGTACTTCTAATTACCAAATGATATGTTTTCACAACAAGCTAGGTGGTATACATGTCTCTAATTGTTTGTTTACCAATAATTATTAAACAATGAAAACAAACGCATACGGTCTATGCCTAAATGTTAAGTTGGCATTTGAACAGACGAATATATATTTTATGGATCCTTAGATGACGAATTTACGTACTGACGAAATCGTCATTTTGAACGAATTGGCGAAAATTGGTACTGACGAAAATAAGCAATTTACAGTATACTCGGCGCATGACCGGAAATATTACATAACGATGTTGCTTATCACTAAGCTGAAAACAAATATACAGGAAGATATTATCCATGAATATTATTCCTGAGAATAGTTTTGTTTATATCCATTGCTGTCCTTCCGTACTAGTAAAATGTTACCAGATATGTTCCTGTAGGCGGCGCTATCCAAGCAGTCTGATGTATGTCGGTCAAGATAAAGCATTTATTGATATAAAGTCATATAAACTAGTATTATAATGTAAAATCAATCTAGAATTCTTACATTTAAAGTACATCGTAATGTAGATGGCGCCACTGGAATGAATATCGTTAGACACATACAACTAGTACTTTATCTACCAAAAATGTCGATCAAGATCAACTTGAATATGTTGAAGGTTTTTTTTCTTTAATTTCTATCCTCTTTTGTTCGTCCGTTTATTTGTTTCATTTTGCTTTTGACTTTATTTTGGTACAAAGTGAAGGTTATCTCCCACAGGACTCTGAGGACGCTTTCTGCATGCATGGTACAGATGCTGCTTCTGACCTATATTTCACACTTGAGCGACCAGGTTTTAAAGTTAAATGGGATATGTCCATTATAAATCTTGGGTCATCCAAACTTGTGTGGGTGATGCACCTGAGGATCTGTACTGCAATGCATGGTATTTATGCTGCATCTGATCTTGAGAGACCAGCTTGAATAAAATAGGACAGATCCATTCCCAGCCTATTATGAGTAATAGATCAATCAAACTTGTGTGGATGATGCATCTGATGATGCCTACTGCAATTATGGTATGTATAATACTGTGCCTGACCTATATTTACAATGAGTGACCAGATAAGGTAAAACTAGACATCTTTGACATTTCCAGCTCACTGTAAGTCCTTTATTTCAACCAAACTTTGCGAGTGATGCATCCAGAGATACTTGGTGCAATGTAGATACATATGCTGGTCAGGTTATGATGTTGCCATCGAGGTGAGCTCTGTCATCTCTGACGGAACTATGTTTCTTTTCTAGACAGAAAGAGTAAATTTTAAATTAGTCATCAATAAGCATTGTATACAAATGGTGAGGAAAAAGTAAAAATACAACATAAATAAACATCAAAGAAGTAAGAAGGCAAGGCAAAATCGTGAGAATTCCCATCGAAACGGCTACGAACCCCAGAATAATCACATTAACATCGAGTATTATGTAAGTAAATAGAATTCATCGTGATTATCTTTGCAAGCATACACATTTTTTTTAAATTTTGGATTCAATTTTAGTTTGAAATTCACAGTATTATGAACAAGGAAATATTTCCTATCACTATATACCGTCCCCTCTCAGTTTCGAAGTATATTGAAATTCATCACCTGGAGAGAATATGTATGAAATACCGGTAGCTCTTATCCAGCTCTTTATTGAATACGTTAGGTGTCAGACCAATTTTAAAGTTCTATTTTTGTATGAATTTAAAGTTCTTTCGTAATGAAAATCCCTAACCTTAATAATTAGAATAGATACGAGTTACCCCGAGCAGGCCTAGCATAGGGGATACTTCGTTTATTCAAAACACTTCTCCTGCCCTGAGGATGGTTACCAAACCGGAATCCCCTAGCGCGATCCTACTCTTTTTCATTATACTGAATACTTTCATTAATCGTAGGTATACGAAATTGATTTGACGATGTTTTCAAAGAGAAAATACATAGATTGTATGAAATTAGACCCTGTGTCCCTGTCGAAGTATAGGTTCGAATCTCAGGGAAATTTGTGTTTTTCATCCAAATAATTTTCAAACTAGTATTTTCCCTATATACATGTAACCTGTGTTTCAATACCTATATGTTTCATTTAATTCAATCCATCAAATCAAAGATATCTATCTTTATAGTCCTAGCATACTGTGGTATTTGCACTTGATGCTTTGATTTATATATATTTTTTATTCGAGTCATTGGGATTTATTTCTTACGTCATTTATTTAATTCTACTGCACGTTTTAACCAAATATTTCCTCTTAACCTCCGTTATTTAGGCCACAGGCGCCTGATTCCTAGGAAAAAAAAAAAAATTAAAACCACATCTTAAACTCCCGTTTCTCTTCTCTTTACTCTAAAGAGAGGAGAAAGGGTGTTTTAGATGGGTTATAATTTTGTCACTAGGAATCTGGTGCCTGTGATTTAGGCCAGTAAATGAAAGTCAAACATAAAAAGCCAAAACACTTAAATTTAATCCTGCTGCAATTTAAATAAATTTTCATGTCTTATACAGATCAGTGGCGGATCCAGCGCCCCCTTTGCCGGGGGGTCAAGGGGCGAATTTTGCCGACTTTTACTGAAAATGGGCCAAAATATACCTGTTTTTGGAAATATACCTGTTTTTGGAAAATTTTGGGTCAGTGCCGGGGGGGGGGGGGGGGCGGACGCCCCCTCCGTACCCCCCTGAATCCGCCACTGCAGATAATGCAATTTGTCTTTCTTTCCATGGGAACCCTAGCATTATTTCTACGCTCTGTCTGAATACGATACCAAAAACCACAATCAATTTTAGGAAAAAAAAATACAACACAGAACATTCTCAAACGAAAAGAAATGAGACAGTCCCCAGAAACAAGAATTGAGAACTATCTCCAGTGCATGTGTGGAAGGCATTGTAGAATGCATCGTAGGTGGCGCCAGACTAATTGTTTTCAAATATCCCATGAATCATCTTACACATCTAATGTAAGTATAGTACATGTATAGATCTAAGTAGATAGGACAAAAAAGGGAGTCCAAAACGCATCCCAATATCTGTCTTAGTCGTTCATTGGCTGCCGTCGCTCACTGGCTACGGAATTACAAAAATAATTGTAAGTAGCACCATCCTGAAAAAATTCAATACAGAAATAGGTGTACACTACTATAGAATAAGTGGAAAAGAATGAAATAGAATGAATAGAGCAGTGTATTAGGGATTCAGGGACGTAGTGATAATCAGCACGTGCGTTGATTTTTGTAGTGTTATCTCAGATCTTTGATCGGCATATCATTACAATGCAAATTTCAAAAGAAACCTGATAATTTAGTAAAGCAGTTATTGACTTTTGATTTCGGTCTACTCGTAACTATACAGACTCGGCCTTCGGCCTCGGTCAATCAATACCTGACCAGGTCTGTATAGTCACGAGTAGACCTCATCAAAAGTCAATATTTGTATAGTGTTGTCTTTCGTGTTTCTATTGTGCTGTGTTAATGTGTCCGTCTGTGTGTCCGCTCTTTCTCTTCTCACTCCACTGTGTTCACTGTATTTGTTTTGTTTTGTATATTTCAAAGAATTTTATTATTATTTTGGATTCAGACAATGTTTTGAGATTACTAGTACAAATATACTCAATTAACAAAATATACATTACATCATATAAGACTTAACGATCCACGGAACCAACCAGAATCAACCCGATTAAGACAATCATTACTTAAAAATACGAAAGTGTTCCTTGAACTCTTATACCCTCTTGAAAAAAAATTCAATCCTATTTTTATGCACCAGACACGTGTTTCGAATATTAAATTCTCATCAGTGATACTTCCTGCCAAAGTGCTTATCATAAGCCGCCTAAATTCATTTCACTAGCGCCCTCTGGTTTTACTTTTAGAATTTAAATTTGTGCATTTACTTTACAGAGAGAGAGAGCGGCTCTAATTTTCCTGTAGGGTCGATTCAGTAGCATATCCAAATAAAATCTATGTTCAAAATAGCATTGGAGGGATGATGTTAAGATGTTAAACTCATTTAAATTCAATGATATTTTTCGATGAAATGGCAAGTTTCCGAAATAGCAAAAAATATATATGATGTCAAATTGATAAAGGACCAAAACAAAGCTTCTTTCAGGAGACAGAGCTGGAAAGAAGTAATTAATACACTCAACAAACATCAAGTCACGGGGAACGAATTTAACTGCTCCACACTGCAACAAGAAATGAGCATTTATATTAAATTATTAATAATGCGGAAGCATTCCAACTGTATACCTTCTTGAAGAAAAGCATGCACCAGACATGTGATTCGAATCTTAAATTATCATCAGTTATGCTTCCAGTCAGAGTGTTTTTCAAATTGATAAAGGGCCAAAACAAAGCTTTTTTTTCAGGAGACAGAGCTGGAAAGAAGTAATTGATACACTTAACAAACATTTTTAAAAAAAGTTCTCGCGTCTATTTGTTACCGTTGACACTCTTTGTCTCCATTGAATGTGTTACTCAAACATATAACATTTAAGGCGTCGATTCGTCATCAATTCATCCTATCCTCCCGAAAAAAGTATAACGTCGTTAGAATATTGACATTATATACTACGAGTGCATGTATACTATCAATATTGAAATATTTGTTTCACTGTCATTACAGTTCATCATATATATGCGCATTTTCACAAGAAATTTCTCATCGGAATAGAGGAAATCTAAGTAATAAATGTATGAAGAGCGAAATTCTTAAAATATAACAAGCCAAGGACAGAGCTATCCCTTCAGGGAGATAAACCCTTAGTTTTTGAAAGAAAAAAAAATCAGCACATTTGGTGACGAAGAATTTACAAATACTAGTATATTTCAAATCTATATATAGTGTTGAAACACTGAGAAACTAGGGGAAAGATATCCTCGGGAATAATACGGAAGTGTTCCAACTCTATACCTTCTTGAAGAAAATTTCAGACAAATTTTTCTGCACCAGACACGCGTTTCGAACATTAGATTCTCATCAGTGATGCTTCTAGCGGAGCCACCATAATTCATTTAAGTAATGCCCTCTTTCTTTCTTTTTTTATGAATTTTGATTTGTACATTTGCTTGACAGAGAGTGCGCGACTCTGAATTTCTTGTAGGGTCGATTCAGCAGCATATCCAAATAAAATTTATGTTCAAAATAGCATTGGAAGGATGGTGCTAAGATGTTAACCTCCTTTAATTTAGATAATAATTTTGAATGGAATGACAAGTTTCCGAAATAGCAAAATAAAATATATGATGTCAAATCGATAAAGGGCCAAAAACGAAGCTTCTTTCCGGCGATAGAGCTGGAAAGAATTGATTAATACAGTTCTAAACATCAAGTCACGGGGAACGATTTTAACTGCTCCCCAGTGCAACAAGAAATAAATGTTTATAGTTATAATACGAAAGTGTTCCAACTCTATAACTTCTTGAAGAAAATTTCTGCACCAGACACGTGTTTCGAATATTAAATTCTCATCAGTGATGCTTCCAGCGGAACCATCATAATTCATTTTAGTAGCGCCCTCCTAAATTCTTTCTTTTTTTTTGAATTTAAATTTATACATTTGCTTGACAGAGATTGCGCGGCTCCGAATTTCATGTAGGGTCAATTCAGTAGCATATCCAAATAAAATCTATGTTCAAAATAGCATTGGAGGGATGGTGCTAAGATGTTAACCTCCTTGAATTTCGATAATAATTTTGAATGGAATGACAAGTTTCCGAAATAGCAAAATAAGATGTCAAATCGATAAAGGACCAAAAACAAAGCGTCTTTCAGGCGACAGAGCTGGAAAGAAGTAATTAATACACTTCTAAACATGAAGTCACGATTTTAATTGCTCCACACTGTAACCGTCAACCAGCAGTTTTCATGGAAAATCTAAAGGCTTTATGTAAGATTGCCTCATATACTTATAAAAGTAACATATTATAGTAGGAACTTTGGCTTCCTTTATATTACCCAACAAAGAATCTGTTCAAATTGTTCAAATAAGGCATGGTTACGAAAAAAAAAAAAAAAAAAAAAAAAAAAAAAAAACCTCACTAGTTACGCATAACTAGTATTTAAAACTATATAAAGAGTGACACGATGTCAAGGTAAAAACATGTCCACTTTGGACAAGCATAACACATATAACACTTCTGTCATTAGTCAGTGTGGTTTCCAACCAATTGCTTCTCGTGCAATCTTGTCGTTTTAAAACCGACTGAATTACATTTACATGTAGCAATACATAGCATAATTTATGAATAGATAAATTTGCAGTCTTGACCAGACATGCACGTTTCGGGTACTTATCAATATTGAAATATGTTTTATCGAAATTTTTAAAATCACCATATGCGTATTGTAGTACATCAGTGATACTCAAGACCGAATGAGAGGGAATCCATATACTACATGTAGTAGTAAATGATTCATAACGTGACATAATAAAATGTATGCCAACGAGCCAGCTTAGGGTAGATATATGTCATCAATAAGATACCCCTTCATTTCAGAACCGTTTATCATTTAGTATCAGAAAATATACAAGAGCGCAGAAGTTTAGTAAAACTAGGCTAACGATGTCTCCGGAGAGTAACAGTCCACCAGTAGGGATACTAATTAACGAGTGAAAGTCAAATACAAAACGTGAAATCAGATTCCAAAAATCACAATATAAAGGCTTACTATTCTTGAAAAAATATAAAACAGAACTTACTAACGAGAAGTGGCTTAATTACTACTTTTACGCGTGCAGTTTTTAGTTGAAATTCATTTTCAATTCTATTTTACAGAGTTATATTATTTATAAGCAATGGGCCGGACTATAAAAGAACGAAAGATTCATTGACTGAATGGGACCAGTTGGATTCGAACCCACGACTACCTGCGTTATCTGTGTAATTGTCATATTTCACACATATACAATATGAAGCAAAAGATACAATTTGGGTTGTGCCAACCAGCTTAATTATATGGAATCAGCTGGTTGAAAAGACAAGATTGCGCGAGGGGAAACTGGTTGGGAACCGTTGTCTTCTACGTGAAAGAAGTGTTTATTGAAACGAAGTATCCCCTATGCTATGCTTGCCCAATATTATATTTGTTTTTTTAGCAGTTTAAACTTCCGGGATGACGTGTCACTCGTAATATCTTATATGAAGACCTCGTGGCTATTCGTTACCATTTTCGATATTTAAAAAAAATGACCATTGTCCATGTAGTCTCCATCGAGTATTTCCAACCTGGACATAACACACTTCTCTCATTTATCGTGTCAAAGTTATCCTTCTTCTTGACTAGTTAAGAAATTTCGCAATATCCTAGTAACTTCGTATTTTGGTGAAACAAAGGACTTATTCAATAAAAGATCGGATGACCAACCCTGGTGTTTAAAGCAAGTTTAAAGTTCCAATTTTTATCAAAGCCAGGGAAACTGATCATATTACATACATATTTTTTGAAGAAATTACATGTATGTCAATAGTAAGAAAGATAACTCCTACTTATATTAATAGCAAAGGTCAATGAGAATGCGGAAATGTTCGTGATATTTTTAATTTACATTTTATTTCAATGTTCATAGAATTGCAGATGGTCATTACGCTATATCTATTATTTTCCATAGTAACCATTTTACAACTTGAACTTCAATTAGATTGATTTTATTCTGACCGAAATTTATAACCCCTTCTCGCGCAGGCTATGCACAGGGGATACTTCGTTTACTATGAACTATTCAGAAACCTTGAATCACACTTCCTCCGGGCAGTGGTCTCCCCTGGCGCAATCCTGCACTTTTTAAGTCCGCATAATATTGAAATTTTCTCTGATTAGTATAACATTGAGGAAGATCAATGCATTTGTCCGTACAATTTGAAATACGGAAGGAGAATGATCAACTTCATGGATGATCAAAAGAAAGTGTATAGTAGGTTCGAATCTCACAATCGGATCAAAGATTTTCTAGGGTTTTTTCCTGCCTCTTCGGTGTACATTAAAATGTGATAAATTTACCGAGTCGAGATATGAAAAAATACTACCAAAAAAAAAAAAAGTCCAATTGCCTTTTTAGAAATGTGTCCTATCGAAATGCATCGTATGCACATTTCTACAAACAAGGTATCATCAGTGATGATTGATCGAGGCCGAAATAGAGGAAATCCAAATAACGAATAGAGTATATGAACATAATGAAAAGCGAAATACTAAACATGGCCTAAAATGTATACCAAAACGTACACAACATACATGGATGACAACATGGCCTAAAATGTATGCCAAAACGTACATCATATACACGGATGACAACATGGCATAAAATGTATACCAAAACGTACATAACATACATGGATGACAACATGGCCTAAAATGTATACCAAAACGTACATAACATACATGGATGACAACATGGCCTAAAATGTATACCAAAACGTACATAACATACATGGATGACAACATGGCCTAAAATGTATGCCAAAACGTACATAACATATATGGATGACAACATGGCCTAAAATGTATGCCAAAACGTTCATAACATACATGGATGACAACATGGCCTAAAATGTATGCCAAAACGTACATAACATATATGGATGACAACATGGCCTAAAATGTATACCAAAACGTACATAACATACATGGTTGATATCATAAAGAATTTCGTTCTTTATCTATAATCTGGGTTATTTTTTACATCGAGCATCATTGATGAGATATTACTTATTGATTTAGTGAAGGTATCCAGAATATTACTTACTGATTTAGTGAAGGTATCCAGATGGTTAATGTTTAATGTAGAATTTGTTTCAACTGGCACATTGAGCCAAGTTTGATCAACTTCGGTTGATCATCTCTTCAATGCATACGAAAATAACTGTTATCCAAATTCCTTGAAATTTCTAAAACATGGGTCCTGTAGCATCACATCCCACCCATCCTGCTTCGTCTTTCGGTACATTTTGGACATAATAATTTTTACACTCTTTGACAATATTACATTGTTTAGATTGAGGATCACTGACGAGGGTTAAGTACCCGAAACGTGCATGTCTGGCCCATGCTGAAAATTTATCTGTTCTTGAATGATGCAATTGAACTTTCATTTACAGTGTACCCCCAAAAAGATATGTTGAAGTATACCCCCTCTTAGCCCGAATTTCTGGTCTCATCTACATTGGAATTCACGTTCCTTTTTATAAAATTGTATTCTTACCTTCTTAATATGGGCGTTGGTTGTCGTTTCTTAATTTCGATTTGGGTTTAACTTTAACTGACTCATTTTTAAGTATACCAGTAAAGAAACTAATTGGCATATGAACATAGCATCTTGTATACGCGAGAGAATATTAGCTGTGTGAAAAAGTATTATAAATTCAAAGGTCAATTGAATCTAACTTTGAATTTGAATTATATGAGAACGTTTTATGAATTCTGTAGTTTCGTTGCATGATTTTCAATAAAAAAAAAATATTTAAGTAGTTTTAGCTCAAAGAGAAAAGAATATGAAGCTGTAGTAGTAGAGTAAAATTCTTATGGAAATATCGATTATGCAATCAAAAAATCTAAAAATAATTATGAAAAATCAGGTTGTCTTTAATTATACAAGAAATTATTCATCTAAACTCTACAAGAAAAAGAAGGTGCATTATTTTTCTATTCCATCTGTCTTGTCTAGATAGAGAGATCTGACAACGACCCAGGTATAGCGTATTGCTTAGCGTGTTACTCTTTACTTGCTTTGAAAAGTTACATTATACATTTTATATTATTTATAATTTATCAAAGCATCAATGGTTTGAGTGATTTTATTAAAGTTTTGGTATGCCAGAGTAAACGGGTACTGTTCTCTTAAAAATAAATTGTTAGAGAGTGTTCTAACTAATTAGCCTTGTAGAATTTGAAATTCGATGCATCGCACCAGCATTTATCGGATAATGAACATATCCTATCCAGTGATACTTATTATTCAGAGACCGAAGAAAAGTAATTTTGTACCACCCCTTTCTATGTCAAAAGTAAGTGGCTCCTTTTGTGAAGGGAGGAAGGAGGGGATCTCTAACCAGACTCGGTAGCAGCACCGACAGCAAAGCATAAAACACCTGATGCCAAACACAGAGTAGACAATCACAGCAGAGACTTAAGACATAGAAACACAAAAACCGAAAAAATATGGCTAAAAGGATGTGGAAGGTCAGTGCAAGAGTGTTTGATGACGATGAAAGTTGAGGTTTTGTAGTAACGGTGTATAGATAAAAAATTTGTATGTGACCTAATGGAACTTCATAATGGCGCCAGAATTTGAAGTAAGACTTTAAACTCTCTGTCGCGGAAATCTATGTTACCAACTTCACAACGCTTTTCTAACTGGTATTCAAAACCTTTATGTATTTTTTCTTTTGAATTATCGTGGCTTGATTTCCATGATGAGAATTCATTATTCAGTTGCTTTTAATTATTAATTTAATAAAATAAATTAATTATCCATAATTTGATAAATACATAAAACGAAAACAACGAAACGGAAATTTAACCATGGAATTTGTATTCAGTTTAAAAATATTTAAACAAATTGAATGTTTAATTAAGTTGATTGTATTATTTGTTGCGGAAATATTTTATGATATTGTTTTTGTAATTGGACGAGAAATTATCATGTTGGACAGGCTTTTGGATCAACGGAATTGTCTTTTTCAATTATAGTGCACATCTAATCTCTTCATTCAGGGTGGCGCCGCTTACAGTCACCTTTGGTAATATTCTTGTTCTTGATTCTCATACCGCGTCCAATGAGCGAAAGTTCCTGTTTTTAATTATGTAAATAAGCTTTAACCTTCCTTTTTGATCCTACTTACTTGGATGCTATAACTGCATCATATATGTACACAGCCAATTGTGCCACACATATTTCATATGAAATGTTATCATTATATTAATTTCATATGAAAGTTCATGTAAAATTCATATAAATTTCACATAAGATTTATGTGAAAAATATTTCATGTGAATTACTTCACATGAATTTTACATGAATTTTGTCGAACTTGAATATATATACCCAACAAAAAAAGAAACGCACCACTTAATCTTCATTCTATAAAATGAATTATGTAATCTATAGGTATTCTATTCTTTTCCATCATAAATCGTAGGTATACGAGCGACTTATTCTGTCAAACGCCAAACAAATCCGTCTTCATGATTACAGACAGCACAATGATAAAGACACTTGGTTCAAAACGCAATGTCACAAAATGGCTTTTAAGAATTCCGTTCACATTCTAGAAATGATTAAAGCTGTTTAACCTATCCAAACTGATATATCAGGCATTGCGATTTGCTTTTAAATGATGATAAACAATTTCCCCTGAATACAAATTAATTTAATTGCTTCAAATGACGTCATCAAAGAGAAAGTCTAACTTTGTGAAAAACATCCTAAACATAAACTCTTTTGAAAATAAAGTCCGTGTTGTGATATTTTTCGCCCTTAAATGTGTCGCAGAGCACAAAATTACCCTACTGCAGCTAGAATCTGACCTTTTTCGCAAGCACAGTTTTCAGGAACATTACCGCGATATTGACAGGTCATTTTTACGTGCATTTTCAATGGTTTTGGACGTTAGTTTTAAGCTTTTCTGGTATTTCATTTGCTTATTTCAATGCGATGTTAAAGATAAATCTGCAACAGATAAATAAGAATGGCTGAAGACAAAATTAGTTTTCATATGGGATCAGAATTGCCACATTTTGATATCCTTTATTGTAAAACATACCCCAATATCCGGATATTTCCACTAAGACATTTAATTTTAAGATTTATTGGCATATTTTAACTACATTTGAATGGAGAAACCAGTATTCATCTATATTTTTTACAGAAAATTTGCTGAAAGTGGCCAAACAACAAAATTTCAGAAGGATACCAAACCTGCGGCCATGCAACAGAAGCTAGAAACAACGTGCTTTATTCAGCTCTATCATTGTGATATGTTGCGAAAAAATGATCGAAACGTTTTTTATTCCCGGTAATTCGAGTGCTGGAAAAAGAAAATTATAATCAAATGCCTAACGAAATTTTTTTGATCAATTGAAAAAAATCACTATATAATATGATGTGCGTTTCTTTTTTTGTTGGGTATATATAAGAAAATTAATATCAGAAACTTCACATGAATTTCATGTAAAAATTTTCATGTAAATTTCATGTTCGTGCTTGTTTCACATAAATTTCATGTGAACTTTTATGTAATGTTCATGTACATTTCATATGAATTTCATATGAGGCACAATTGGCGATGTAGCATGATTCATGTAATTTTTTTAATATGTTAAATCTGTTCTACCGGGTACTAAACACGGTACCGCGTTTAAGGCGCAACTTACACGTCTCCTTCCTTTTATGTGTTGTCGTTAATGTTTGATATTCCTGTACGTCTGCTTCGATTGTTTCGTATGATGTTCTAGTGAATATAGTTGTGTCTTTTTGCGATTTGTAGTTTTGTCTGATGTCATTTATGTGGCACTTTCATGTGGGTTTGTTTCGCTTTCGCTGAAGGAGTGCAAGGTGGTCATGCTGGAGATCCTTCCATTTACTTCACAATACATTCCACACTTTCATGGGATTTTGGAGATTATTAAGTTGTTCTTCGTGTTTCTGTGGGGTTGTTTGTCTCCGTCTGTTTGTCCTATTTTCTTTTCTCATGAATATATGTTTCCAAGAATTCTTAAGCCTTTGTGATCTTTGAAATCTGATTTCTGGTTTTATGTTTGACTGATTACAAGGATAGAAACTCATTTATTTATTAAATAATACAAATGATATCATTCGTAGAAATTTCCCTTTTTGTAAAAAAGACATTAATTATTGATAAAGCATTAAAGAACGTTTTTCAATCACCATGAGAGATATAGATTTGCCACTGTATGCGTTGTCAGTTGTAAATGATTTTGTCCCATACTAACAATTTCAAAATGGCAGTTGAAGAATTTCTCTGAACAATTGTTTGATTTTGATGAAACGAAGCCATTGTTTAATATATTACTTTGTATAGCAAGTTAAAAGATTGGGGGAAATTAGCGATTCTGTGGTAGACTTTTTTTTAATTTTCACTTTATTATCAGTCACTTTTGATCAGTCTTGATTTAGGTGAAAATGGTTTTATTATTTGATGGAGATTGAAATGTCATATAAACTGACCAGAAGTTTATCATATGTTCTTATTGTGGGCTCCCCAGGCATGAAAATATGGTAAATTGTACAAGGGATACGTCACCAATGACAAATATGGATAATGACCATATCCCTGTTTACAGCAAATCGATAATTCAGAAAATCAGAAACCGAAGGCATAAAAAATCAGGATAAAACAGGAACCAAAGCAAACAAACAAAAACCTCCACCATATGAAAAGAAGCGAATGAGTTAAAGAAGATCCTGACGATAATCTCAACAGCACTCACAACAGAGCACAAAATTAAACATCGACGGACCCCTAGCAAGCTAGAGATTGGACCAGGTGCCCGGGAGGAGTAAGCATCCCCTGTTGGCTAGCCGCACCCGCCGTCGATATTTATGAAGCATGGAAATGGAAATATATAAAATTCATGCACTGTCTGACGTTATGTCTATATAGAAAGTGCTATGGCGACAATGTAAGGGAAGTTTATTCAAAACACTTACTGTCAAACCCCTCGCGGGGAACTTTTTTACGAGCTCCACACGGCAAAGGGCATAAGTGTGACACAAATGAGTTAAAGAAGATCCTGACGATTATCTCAACAGCACTCACAATAGAGCACAAAATTAAACATCAACGGACCCCTAGCAAGCTAGAGATGGGACCAGGTGCCCGGGAGGAGTAAGCATCCCCTGTTGGCTAGCCGCACCCGCCGTCGATATTTATGAAGCATGGAAATGAAAATATATAAAATTCATGCACTGTCTGACGTTATGTCTATATAGAAAGTGCTATGGCGACAATGTCAGGGAAGTTTATTCAAAACACTTACTGTCAAACCCCTCGCGGGGAACTTTTTTACGAGCTCCACACGGCAAAGGGCATAAGTGTCACACAAACTCCCGATATGGGAGTGAGACCTGCAGCCTGTTTCACAAAAATACTTACGAACAAAATTTCAGGAATTTTCGTAACGTTTGATCGATCAGTTCTACTTACTCACTAAAATTTGCAATGTTTTGTTGCTGAATTTATTTCTAGTATTTAGAAATGATATAAGAAAGCATGATACAATTTTTCTTGAAAACTTTTTAAACGTTTTATTGAATAAAGAAAGTTACGAAAATTCCTGAAATTATTCGTAAGAATTTTTGTGAAACTGGGCACAGGTGCCCAGGAAGAGTAAGCATCTCCTGCTTGCATGCAACACCCGTCGCTTCAATTCGGTAGAACTGTCACATCCGGTTACTTCCATTTTGGAAGACTTAGAGTACAATCTTTGGTTGGATGGTTCAAATGGTCTATGACAGAATATCATCCACCATTCTGGAAAGTGGGACATCATAGTGTATGACGAGTTCCCCATATCGACCGTAGAACTTCCTCAGTGACGATGTTAGTCGGTCACAAACATATCCCTGACTTAGAAGCTTATCTTCAAGACGCCTAGCTCTCAGAACAAAATCCGTATATTTTGTACTTGCTCTGGCATAGCGTATCAACTAAGATATGAACACGCCATAAGCAGGCGTTTGATTTGATTTCGTGTAACAAATTTGATTTATTTAATTTAGCACCTTTGATTTGGTTTCACAGAGTATATATCTTAGGGAATTATGACATAATAAACAAAATAAGAGGATTTAAGGTATACAGAATCAGTGAATGAACGCCAAACACAAAAATCACAACCAAAGGCTAACGGAATTCCCTGCATTTTGATTGTTTGGTCATCTTACAGTACAGAGGTTATTATACTCAATTATTGTGCTTTCTTGGAAACCTTAAGGTAGCATGAAACGTGGGAGGGGTGTGCGTACGTAATCCGGATAAACACATCATTTGTTTCGT
Source organism: Pinctada fucata (assembly GCA_028142955.1). NCBI lineage: Eukaryota > Metazoa > Mollusca > Bivalvia > Pterioida > Pteriidae > Pinctada > Pinctada fucata. The sequence goes on along the minus strand of AP027104.1, from coordinate 69,865,862 downwards.
ACGTGGCAGATGGCCGCCGTAATTTTGTCCGTTGATATCAGTGGTTTCTGTGTAAGTTTGTACATTGATATCAGTGGTTTCTGTGTAAGTTTGTACATTGATATCAGTGGTTTCTGTGTAAGTTTGTACATTGATATCAGTGGTTTCTGTGTAAGTTTGTACATTGATATCAGTGGTTTCTGTGTAAGTTTGTACATTGATATCAGTGGTTTCTGTGTAAGTTTGTACATTGATATCAGTGGTTTCTGTGTTACCTTTTGTGTTTGGTGTTTTGATGTAGTATTTTAAAAGTTTTCCTAGCTCCCTTTTCGCCTCTTGCTGTGCTTGTCTTCTCTGTGTTTTCACAGGGGTTTTTATGTTTTGTTATGGGTGTTACAACCGAGTCTTACTAAAGATCCCCTTCTTTCTTTCAAATTAGAATTGTTAAAATTTTAAAATACAAAGTTGAACATTTTCTCATATCTGCATATTTAGACACCCTCCCTTAAATGATTGACAACCTAACTCTACAACATCCTTTAACATAATTATTACCTTCATGTTAACAATAACAATTTAGAGATTTGTTCTCAATGACATGATTTCATCTCAGTTCAATTTTATCTTCAGACACATAGATGACGTGTTGTCCATCAATAATCCGAACTTTAAGGATAATCTACATGATTTATATCCTCATGAAATAGAAATCAAGGAAACAACACAGAGAGAGACATATCCGCTTCGTACTCAGATATACTTCTATCTTTCGACGCAAACGGCCATTTGAACACCTCACTGTAATGAAAAGCGTGACGAATTCAGCTTCAACACAACTAACTTCCCTTTCATGAGTAGCAAAATTCCGTCTCCTCCTGCTTATGGTGTTTATGTTTCTCAGCTGATACGGTACGCCAGGGCATGTTCCAAATATGAAGACTTCATCATTAGAGCCAGACGGCTTGCAAGTAAGCTACGGGGATATAATAAAAGCATAAAGATCACCCTTTCCAGAATGATCAGTGGCATTCTGTATTGTGATTGAATGGCTGTCATCATCTTCAAACAAGACATACTTGCCTGATCTCTACATCAAAATATACATCGAGACAATCACGGAATTTGACATGATTCCATGGCGCTGTTGCGACGGGCGCTGAATGCAATCAGGAGACGCTGACTCTCCCCGGGCACCAATGGGAATTCTGACGATTTGGTCTTGCCTTCTATTCTTTGAGACTGAATAACTCTTAGGTACTTCTTTGATGTTTATTTCAAATAAACAAATAAACTCAAAAGATATTTTTAAATGGACTGTTGATCATACAGAAGCTATGGAATTGAAGATTTTATTGGCTACAAATTTCCATTGAATACGTTTTTCTTGTCTTGTCATGCATGATTTAGGACAGCTTTTGTTCATGAATAATAATTGTTCAGAACACCAAAATCAAAGTATTTCAGGGGATAATTTTCAACTTTAAGCAAATTTACTGAATTGTCATCTTTGTCTTTTCACCATGTATTTGATGGTCTTTCTTGTGGGTTCCGTTGGAAGTAGGTCTTTAAAACTAAGTTACAGACATTGGAAATTTTAAAAGATTTCTCTTCTGATTGTGTGATTAATTTTTGATTGACATATTTGTGTCATTATTATCATCGTTAGTTCCATTCCTTTATAGAATGGTTCCTTTCGATTCATGAAATCAAACTTTCCTCTGCTCTTAATTTCTCATTGATACAAGCCGCTATAAACTTGAAAGATGTCTCTTATCAGATGTTTTGACACGTACACATTTCTTTACATTATGTCATTTTGGTTATTGTAATTGTGATAAGATTTCAAAAGTCAAAAGTCAATGGGAAACCCGGAAAATTGCAGAACCAAACAACAAAATCTGCGGAGGACCAAAAGGATAAAACTTTTCCCTGGAGATTGTATTTGGACAGCATTATACGGGCGATCGCAATGTCCACCTAAACACCTATAAATTTGACAAACGTTTAGGCATCATCGCTATGTTGTGCAGTATTCATAAATTGCTTTCGGTGTTGGCAGTTTGCATTATGAGGATTATGTATTAATACTCATTTATCTGAATATTTATCTATTATGTGTATTGTTTTATTTAGTTGTTTATTTCTCTGTTTCAGTGACACCGTCTGCAATATATTAAGGTACTGGTTTCCTTTTTGAAGCGTGTTCCTTCGTGTTTTGTGTTTTGTCTTGTTTTTGGTCATTTAGGTCTGATTTATCTCATCGTCTTCGCCTGTTTGTCCACGTAATATTACCACATGCTGTCCCTCTTTTCCCCGTCTCATGCGTGTGTATCCCGCTGTTATTACACTGTAACATCATCTTTGAGGATTTTCTCCTCATTTTTCAACTTCAACCTGAGTGTCTTTAATACAAGTTTTCAGTGAAATAATAGACTAAATGTCTCTGAGTATTTTCTTCGGTCTTCAGATGAATATATGACACAGTTTGACTTCTGCTGGTCCTGAATATGGTGACATATAGAACAATAGCGACATTTGAACTCAAGTTTTAGCACAAGAACAATGACTTAACAAAACGAATTTACCTTTCATTAGCTTTGACCTGATTGCATCCATTTAATTATTGAACACAGTAAAACCTGAACTACAAAATTAATGCAAACTGTCTAATATTCTCATAACAAAAAACCAGATATCATTTGACTCTTTATTTTATACAATGTTAAATTGCATGTTAACGGTATAATGGAAAAATACAATAACGTAATTGAATTTTGTGAATCTGGGTAAACTTGCAGCACATTGTTTTTATTCATAACTCGGATATAATGTTGAAAGGTTTTGTTGTTGATGCTTTCGATGCATTATTCTCTGGCACATGAATATTTCATATTGCTTTTAGCTTTTTATGGAATGATCTTTCAGTAGTACTTGTACTGCAGTAGCAATTTAAACATGATCAGAACAATTGTAAATTTAAAAAAAAATATGTATAACAAAGATCTTTCATTCAACAGAATATTTTCTTTCTTTTCAAGTTGTAGATTTCAAACTTTTAAATGTTTGTAGTAATATTTGAAATGTTTGATATCTACAACTTAGAAAAATGGTCCAACTTGAAATACAAAAAAAAAATGAAAGATGATTTCGTGTAAGGAAACATTGAGACGTTTGTAAAACCATAGAAATGTATGAATGTTAAAAAGAACAATTACACATGGAATCAGACAGTATGTCAAGACATTTATCAGTTTTTAAGTTGCATTTTGGCAAAACATCGATTTATGTATGTGAACTGCGATTCAATGATTAAACTTCAGAGAGAAAGCAGTTCTTATGAATTTTGCAAATACTCGTAAACATGGTTTCATAAAAATGTTGTAAATAATCTGTTATGTCAGAACTTTTTCCATACTACAAGTGTAGCTAATGCTGTTTACATCTCACCTTGTCAACTGGCAGATGCCAAGACAGTGTAAAACTCCATTTCCTAATTCAAAGACAACATTTTTGTAGCTTACTTCACAATTCAATTGAAACGGTGTGAAATTTATACATTTCAAGCATTATGTCAGTATCGTGGATGAGCGGAATCTGGGTGAGAACAGAAAACGTTTTGAACATTTCTATGGACAAGTTAGGAAGGGATTAACTCTCCGATCTGGACGAAACAACTGAATTTGTCTATTTAACTTGTATTTATACCATAATTGTAAGCAGTATCTTTGATGGAACTTGGAATGGGTTACTAGTTATGGATGAGTGGTTATAACATACTTGAACGCTAATTACAATATCGAACACTCTGTTTGGGTCTGTATGTGCTTTATGAAATTTACACAATAAGCACAATTTTATGACGACCTCAAAGTTGTTCAACAAATTGTAGTCATATTACAGGTGATGGACCTAGTGACCGATTACTGGTAATGTGTTATTATTCATCAACTTGCAAGGTTGTGTTTAGACTCTCTGTACTTGAAGGAGAATGCCGTTCACTCTCTGAGCTTATGCCACTCTGCAATTTGCTTTCTAGGACAGTTCATGACCTCATTCCAATGATGGAGTTCTTGACCAGTGGTTCTTGTTCCAATGTCCAAGCGTCCTATGACCTCATTTTTAGTCATGCGGTCCCAGTCAAGGAGTAGAAACTCCAAGCTTATGTTCTGAAGTCCCTCGTTGTACGGAACGTCGAACAAGAAGGATTCGTTGAACACTGGGTTCAACGTCCGTTTTTTTACATGTGTTTTCTTTTTTGCTATTCGCTGGTTGTTATACAGGAGATATATCTTTACGTAAGGATCTGAAAAGAATGTTCAAATAAATACAATCATATTAATGGTCTGTTTATTCTAAACAAAATAACATACATTTTAGCTTAATAGAAAATTATATTCCTCCTTACTTATTATATACTGCAAGGAAATTCACGGGAATTTGATGAAAATTAATATTCAACATTTTTAATACGGAAGTGTTCCAACTCTATACCTTCTTGAAGAAAATTTCAAACCAATCTTCATGCGCCTGACACGTGTTTTTAATTAAGTTACATGTGAGTATTCTAAACTCACTTTGTCTTTATATTATTTGTTCCATTCCTTGTCAATTATTTTTCTTTTCTCACCATAGAAGCACTGTATATTTCGGATGTAGTTTCTATTCTTTCTTAAATGACACTTCCGCAATCCGATTACTGTTGTTTATAAGTTTGTGCTTCTCATGTTCATGCTTTCATTAGACAGGGGGAAATATTTAGTTTGCATATCAATGCCCAGTTTCACAAAAAATCCTTACGAAAAAAGTCAGGAATTTCGTAACTTTTACAATTTGATAAAAGGCTAAAATGCTGTTCCATTTAGATTGCATAATGTCTTCTCAAATAAATTATAGATACTGAATGTAAATTCAGAAACAAAACCCCAAGATGAGACAAAAGCGATCGAAAGTTGCGAGAATTCCTTAAATTTTTCGTAAGAACTTTACTTACTCTGCGCGGATTTGTTTTTACGCGCGGTATCAAGAAGAGGCAAACAAACTTTGATGACACTTGATGTTAAAATGGAAATTTCATGTATCTTAATGAATTTTGAAAAATTGGTAATCTACAATTTGACCATTAAAAAGTCAAGTTTATACATAGGAATTAATTAAATATAAAGCTAATTCTGATAAATTGAAAGCGCCAAAATCAAATTTTCAGACAAGAGTACATATATACTAATATTTCACAAAAGAGATGTTTTGGCTTCAACATAATGATTCTCATTGGCTTGATAAGGATGTCTGCAGACTACCGTACTGAATTAATCTTTATGAAACGATCAGATACGCTCTAGCTGATTTCGGACTTTCTAGATACCCGATTGTATAATATCTACTCTATGACTTTGGTTTATAGCTCTCAGGGAATTTCAATGGTGTAACTTTGCCTTGTTTGTTGTTTGTTTTAGTGTGGTTGTTCTCTTTGTCGCCGGTTCTTTAGACAATGCTGTTTACGTGCTGTCCCTCGTTTCGATACCTATTGGCGTGTATTCTACTGTTACCACTGTGTACATCATCGTATTGTTGGAGATATTCTACTATATCTTTATGTTTTGTTTTGTATTGGACATTTTACAGAATACTTGCATGTATAAGTCTATGATGCGTAAAATGATTTTACTTCGAACCTTACCTGATAATCCAGTAATGTCCATCTTTGGAAGATTTCTGGCTTTAAGGACCACCACTGTCAGTCTGTTTGCAGCAGGCTGGTAACACAATGACACCAAAAGTTCTCCCCTTCCCCCACATCGTAACTACAAGTACAATGAGTAATGTTCCTATTAATGATTATAGTTATTGGATCGTGTAAGTTTACTTATCCAACCCAGCAGAGCACGCAATGTATTTCATACGCCCTCTACTTTTATATCCATTTACATGTTTGGGCCACTGTGTTATGCTGTCTACTTGTATTGTATGCTTACGGCGAGGAAGTTATTTTTACATCATTATTGTGCGTTCTTCGAGACCTCTGGGTAACCGGAAAGGTGGGAGGGTCGTGCGCACGTCATTCGGATAACAACACCATTTGCTGCTGGTGTAGCAGATGACCGTCCTAAGTCGGCACCGGTTGTCAACTGGTCTCGTTGGTTTATGTGTAGTCTTTTGTGCTTGATATTTCTGTATTGTGTGTTGGTGACCCATGTCCCTTTTGCGTCTTTTTCTGTGCATGTCTACTATGTGTTTTTGCATGGGGTTTTTTTTTTGTGTGTAGCTGTGGATGCTGCAACCGAGTGTTGTTGGAGATACCCTTTCTTTCATAAAAAGGCAGAGGTCAATTTCTGTTTGAAGAAAATATCTTGCTCAGTTTCTAGAAATCCAAAATACAATATTGTCCTCGATATGAAAAAAGGTACAGCCAATGAACAGCAATGATAAACAAAAAAAAAAAAAAAAAAAAAAAGCCGGTGAGCTTATTGTATCTACCATTTTTATAACTTTTTCATATCAAAGAAGAAAAGGAATTGAATCTCAGAGACAATCTCCAGATTGATTAATCGATGGTTTTCCTTCTTTGACGATCCATTCCAATGGGACATACATGAAGATGGTGAATAGGAGAGAAGGATTGATATAACCTAGCCGCCCACGGTACAACAAGATGATGAAATCATTCTATGCTACTTAAAACATGCTGAAAGGAAATATACGACAGAATACTCTAATGAAAATCAATGCCGCATGGCAGATTTTATCATGCTAACAAAGGTACCGCAGTGCTCTCATTTCCAAACAAGGAAAATATGATGAATTTTTAAAAACATCTGGTTAAGTTTCATCATCACAGCAATCATTTCCCAGAACTTTATAGGTTGTAGGGATCATGTAACAATATATCTAAGGTCCCAATATGGATGTGACATCCATTGATGTTGTTAATTTAGAGTCACAGTTGCCCACGATAATGCGTGGGCATATAATACAATATCAATTTCAAGGTCCCCAGTTCATGACAATCTTGTTTGCTAAAAAGTCACATCTCACATGTCCTTCGGATATTCAGAGTGATCAATGACAAAACACAAAGGAATTCATTAGCCATTCATCATGTTAACGTATGAATAAAACAAAAATAAAATGCTTTATGTATTTTGACATTTCAATATTGTATGTACGTGTCCTTTGGTCAAGTAAGTATTAGTTTCGGTGCTACAACTCAAATGCTTACTTATGAAACGCTGTATTTTATGGAAAACCCAAAAGCAACCGCTACTAGATCTAGTCCGTTACTTTTAAGGTAATAAATGAATTAGAATAGGAACACGTCAAATAGTCACGATTGAAAATTGGCATACAAGAAGAAAACATCATGCAATTCTCAAAGGAAATTGCTATTTCAAATTGGTGTGCGCCGAATCAACTTTTCTTCGGTCTGTAATTTGTCCCTGAGATTCAATCTGTGTTTAAAGAACATCAAAACATAGAATTTGTTTCTTGATTTGTCTGAAAGTCAATCGATGAGATGGAGACAAACAAGATAGTTACTTTAGTCCGAGATTACATAGGAAACGATATATCGTGGAGCAAAACACATCTTAAAATGTCAACATTAATGATAGGATTCTAGGAGCCTGGCAGAAATAATCGATATAAATAATGCTTTGAGTGGGTGAGATAGAGCGTAATCGCTGTCTGTTATAGTCTCCCCCTAGCGTCGTACTTCCGCCATGTTATTCTCCCGTGTCCCTTTTTGTATTGCTGAAATGCATTTATTATTTCACTATCTATATATAGAGAGAACATTAGCATCGCTTGCAGGAAAGTTTTTATCTTTTTTGTATGTTTTTATCCCCATAAGTTACGACTTTATTGAATCGAAAATACAAAATATAAAGGAAGATACACGAAAGGAACACGCAATTAGTCAAACGGTCATACTGATCTACCAGAAGAAAAATCTTATCATATTTGATTTAAAACTAGTAAATGCAGTCCCTATAATGCTTCAATTAGTTAATTATAAATGTTAGTGTAAATTTGGCATGCACAAGTAGAATAAAGTTATTTCTTTGATGTTTTTCGGTTGATCAAAAATATTTTCCTTAAAATTTTCATCGAATAAAACAAAGTCGATCACAAATGAGCCCCTTGCGATTTGCTTTATTGTCTGTGTGGTCATCTTACAGTGTGGGGTTATTATACAATTGTGCGTGTTCAAGACCTCTATGTAACCGGAAATCTGGAATGGTTGTGTAGACGTGATCCGGAAAAGCACACCATTTGCTAATTACATGGCAGATCGTCGTCCCAAGTATTGACGATTACCCATCAGTCTCGTTGGTTTGTGTGTCGATTTTTTGTGTTTTGATGTCGTATTTGGTGTTCCTTGTCCCTTTTGCGTGTCTGTGTACGTCTTCTCTGTGATTCACTCGGGTTTTATTTCAATTGTTTTGGTTTGCGTTGTTGCTGCAACATAATCTTGTTGCAGATCCCCTCCTTTCTTTGATAGCTTGAACGAATTTTAAATTGTATCTTTTGTTTTTAGATGTATCAAAGGTTGACTTAATGATAAAAATGCTAGGACCTTGTGATCATACCTTTAAATGCCTAGGATTTATTTCTTTGTAAAGGGGGACTTCTTTTTCTGTAATGTCGACGCTCTGTAGAGGACACACGACTTCGCCAATCATTTCATCTCGGGAAAAACGATCAAAGCTGAGGACCACAAAATGTAGAGATATACCATCCAACTGATTCTCACTGATTCCATAGAACGTAAAGGTTTCATCGTACACGGGGTTCTGTGTTTTCCTCAGTACTCTTGTTTTACACTTGTGTTTCTTCTCCGGAAGTAGCTGAAGCTTTATGTAGGGATCACATCCGCCAAGACTTGGATCACGTGGTGGAAGGTCAGAGATACTTTTTATGTTGACCATCATGGCAAGTTTCTGTGGTTCGTACTGCACAGAGAAGTGGATATTACCAAGTTTATGTTCTTTTTCATCCACGTGTCTCTCCCTTTGGCTTTCGTCCTTCTCGCTCGGTGTCTGAACCTGTTCTTTCTCGTTTTCACAGAAGACCTCCGTCCCCGTATTTCCTGGTTCCTTTTCTGGTAGCAGTGAATGCTGTGGTGTTTGTGGCAGCTTGTCGTTTGGGCCTGCCTCAGGGGGAAGGATGGGACTTGTAGCTTTGTGGTGCTTCATTGGCGTATCCCGGACAGATGTGGGTGCCCTTTTGATATTAGGATCCTGGAGTCCTTTCTTAATTGCTGTGGAAAGCCGACTTTGTACATTACGCATGCGTCGTCGTTGATAGCATCTGTAGCCGAGGACAGCAAGAGCAGCCAGGAGAGAAATGGACCCTATACATATTCCAACCACAGTCCATACTGTTACTGAAACATTAAAGAATGGGTATGTTTATAATAACATATGATACGGTGATACGGATATATATATATATTTGAACAAATAAATGATATTTCAAGAATTCACTCTTTTAAAGCATAACACAAATAATTCAAGACCTTGTATGATCGATTCGCATGAGAATGCAGTTTTCTTAAAGGGTCAGCTTTTAAAAATCTGGCGGTAAAAATTATTTACTAGTAATTTATGGTGAAGTATATCCAAAACAGTAAGGTATATTCAGTAAATAATACTTTACGTCATGACAAAGAAAACATGATTGATTTCCGGGCAAAAATTGATAGACAGTCTAGCTTTAGATGCAAAAGCGATGTATTAAATATCATCGCTTTGGTGAAAACGGTAATGTTCACGGGAAGGTGAGCGCAGACATGTATGCGCGCAAATTATTTGCTATAAGAAAAATATTATACATCCCATTTGTTTCAAGACGACTCTCTTGTGGTCTAAGCATAACCTAGGCATGAATAATTTTACCTGTTAATGTCTTAAAACTTGTTAATCCATGTACATTTGTTTTAGACCCAGTTCTAAACATAAATGACTGCCATTTTACCGGATGTACAATATCTAGTCAATTCGACCTAAGCATACTTCAATGGGAAAGCACCTCTCTTTTGTAGGAGCACTCACCCAAAGGGATCAAGGTCGAAACAAGGCAACGTATACAAATCATTCATTTAACTGTTCCAAGTTCTTTCTTTTTCATTTTCAGGTTTATAATGCCAGTACATGCGATATATATGATCCCATAGGGTGAGAGCACCAACAAAAGAGAGGTTTATACAGATTGAAATGTGCAACGGACGAATTGATCGGATCTTGCACATCCGGAAAAATGGCAGACATTTCTGTTTAGAACTGAGACAAAAACAAATGTTCGTGGATTTACAAGTTTTAAAACAGTAACAGTTAAAATTATCCATGCCTAGGTAAAGTTTAGTAAACTGATGAGCTGATTTGAAGAATGCAGGGCACAATATTCCTCAAAAAATAAACTTCCAACCAAACGAACCTGTTGCACTAACGCTCTGTATATTACATACAGTAGCGTATATCTAGCGCTATAGACAGTCATGTCTTGTGATTCATTGTATTTGGGGTAATAAAACGAATTTGTCGCAATAGATTTTGATACAGATCCCAGAACTCTATCGATTCAATGATAAATTACTTTCCTTATTTAGCTCTTGGATAAATGGAATTTCTTTGTTTCCATAGGGACTATAATGTTAACGAGGGTCTATGTTGGAGTGAAGGTACATTTTAGTCTGAAAGAGGTGTCATTCATGGTGGGAGGGATTAACTCGTTTTATGTATGGTTTTATAAGTTAAAGACATTATAAACAGAAAAAAAGGGAGTGTTCGATTCTGCTTCAGAGAATAATTTCTAAATGCGGTGCAGTAGACAAGTATGTTTCGGAGAGTGAATCCTCGTGAGTGGTACTTTAAGCCAAAATGGTTCAAAGTTGAAAAAAGTTAAGTGTGTCGACCCCTCGAATAATTTCGAAATTTCATATATATCTTTTTATCTTAAGAATCAGCTGGTCCAGATCTGTCCTTTTCAGTGTTAAAAACCGAACAAAACCAAAAACAAATGTTGTTTGCTGCTGTTATCTCCCATCGTAAAAAAGGGGCATTTGACCTTTCATCACCACTTATATTACTACTTTCAATGATAAATGATACTACAACATCGATGAAACATGTAAATTCAATATTTAGTTTCAAATTAGGACAAAAAATTCTGATAATACGAGACATACAACACGTGAATTCAATTTATTCAATTAGTTCTCTTGTTTATCGAACCGTCACGAATGAGCTTCATTATTGGAACAAGGGATGGATAAAACATGCCTACGTCCACCTAAGTGTATTCCTGTCTGCTTATCACCTTGTATTGATTGAATGTAAGCTTGCTTGATAGAAGTTAATATTTAAACTAGCTCTATGTCGAGCAAAAGGCTTTAATTCCCTCGCACATAGCGTGTATGTTTGTAATTAAATCCCTTAGAAGTCATTAACTCCTAATATGGTGATAGTAATGTATCTGGCTTTCTTTGTAGGAATGGAGATTAGATTCACAAAAATGTGGGAAATGATAATGCCACACTCTCAAAGAAAGGAAAGGATCTCCAACAATACCCAGTTGCAGCACCCACAGCAAAACTCCAAAATACCCAATAAAAACACAGAGCAGACACCCACAAAAAGAGACGCAAAACGGACAAGGAAACCAACTCACACCATAGAAACATGAAACACAAAAGACCACAAATAAACAAACGAGACCAACTCACACCATAGAAACATGAAACACAAAAGACCACACATAAACCAACGAGACCAATGGGCAACCGGTACCGACTTATGACGGCCATCTGCCACGCAAGTAGCAGACGGTGTGTTCAAAATCCTGTTAATAAGCATTGCCTGTTTGTCTGTCAGTCTGTACACACACACAATTTTCCTTCATACATATCTGACAAATGAATCATATGTTTCATAATTACGTTTTCGATGATTCTTGTTCAGCAAATATTTGTGTTATACTTTTCCGAGAATAGACCAAACCCAAACTTCCTCTGTAAATTTTCAAGACCAGACGGACTTAGAACAAAGCAAACAAGTAGTCCACTTTGAAATAACCGGTAGGGTATTAACTAATGATTAGACTTCAAGTGGGTTTTCATTTGATTAACCTTTGAATTACACTCCGGTTTTCCTGATTTTGGATATATTAGGATCTGTTAGAATGAAACAGATATCTAAAGACTTTAAAACTCTACAACTTTGGCTACAGAAATAATAGTACATACATCATACGTAAGCTGGTAACTTGTGAATAAGCGGAATGTACTAATTGTGGTACATTGTAACATAACATTAGCTAAAAAAGTATAATTTCAGTTATTATTTACAATATGTATTATAATATTACTACATGTACACCCTAAACTAATTGCTCAAGCATTTACCGCCCTGCCTATTGGATATCATATTTATTACGTATTACTCAGTTCATCTCTTTCCGACAAACATTTCATGAAAATATCATGATAATTTTTTTGAATCACCTAAAGGCTTGATTAAAAATACTATCCCCTAGATGAATACAAAATATAATCATGATGAAAATATTAGTCTGTTTTGGACGATAGAACGCGCTTTGAAGTAACACATCCGACATTGAAAGTTTGAAACATGTCATACAATTGATATCCAACAACATCTGAAAATCATCACCGACTTTATTTCAGGATAAGAGACGGAGAATCAAAACCATTTATTGCATATGAAACTAAATAAGTCTTTATCTTCCTTTGGGAAATATTGAATTGCTCATGTTGCATCCATTTGAGTATACCGATAGCATGCAATGAGCTTTAAAAGTGAAAGCAGGCAAACATATAAATTACTAAAGCACATGCTTTTTATGGCATAAACGTTATTAATTTCGAATTTTCTGTCTGATACTCATCTTTATCATGAAGATATTGGGAAAATCATTTATACATATTGAAAGCAATTTTGAGATTATCGTGCTTTTGATGAAAAATATGTTGTTCTTTGATAAGAAATCCTGTTTCCGATCAATGATGGCAAACTCTTTTGTTCAGAGTCTGTCTCTCTTTAAAAATCAATATATGAATGGTAAACTTCGGACAAAGCTTTATATCCTTCCACAAAAACCCATTTTATATTAATATCGACTACTCCATCCTCCTAGGAGCGCCAAGTACCAAAAGGCAATACAACTCTTCTATCACACGAACCTTCATAAAACTTGTTTTTTGAGTGAAAACAGAGATATAAGAGATAGAATTCAAATATTGTATTAAAGAAGATATCATGTGAATATTTTCCTTTGTTCTTGTGTGTTTTCTTTTTTTTTTTATAGATTTAATTAACTTCGTTGTTGTATAAGAATTCTAATTTGCGAAAAAAATCAACTATAGAGGGCCTCTAAAAGTATATAAATTCTTTTCAATCAAATAATCAAATAAGATAATTATACATCTAGAATAATTTCTACATTCGAACTAATTCGAAAAGTTTTACAGAAAAAAAAAGAAATTATAGTTAAGGAACTATCGATAATAAGAGTCGTTATCACATACAAATTAAAACGTTCGCCAATGTTTAAAATGCGAGTATCTAAAAAATAAAGGAATATAATGAATAAATAGGAATTCCTTCGTTCTTTGACTAACATATGGATTTCTTTATTGTTAGACTAACTTTGACTTACTTTTATGGGTGTCATAATGGAGATGATGGACGTCGGGTTGCTTCATCTTCTGTGTCCGATTTCCAGGTAATATTCCTCACCTTTTGGCGACAGAAACAAACAAAACGGTAACCGAAGGAAAATAGAGTTCCTCAGAAGTAATTCTCACATTCTTTCTAGGAACTTCAGTTCTTTTAGTATATCGTCTCCAGCACAAGCCGTATATTGGATCAATACTTACCGCCGCATAAGGCATTCCTTTATTTGCGCACGCTTTGTGACGTAGATTGGATCCTGGCTAACATTCGATTCCAAATGGGATATAGTTGAATTACTCTTTATGATATCAACAGGATGATCTTGCTACAGATATTTTTCATCAACATAATGCTCGAGTGAGTTGAAAAAAAGATTTATATCATTGCTGAAACAACCGACATGCGATTTGTCAGAGGAGGTGCTCTGAATTCTTTCTTTTCTCTTTGTCTCTTTATTTTCCTTAGGAGAGAAAGGGGGAGGCTAAGTCTTTGTCTGTTTCTCGGTTAATCGGTTATTTGATACGAGAGACACAAGTCTGATATTTTACTGCATTTGATAAAATTTGTGCCAAAGAAAAGAATTATTTTCACACGATTTTTTATGATATATAACGTTTCATCTGTGATAGGGAATTCTGTTATTTAGTCCAACTTTTTTTTTTTTATTTTTTTCTTATATTTTTACACCTTGCGTTGGAAACATTTCATGCACAGAGAATAATATTTATATCGATGTAAGAGACGCCTGTATGGTACAGAAAAGGAACTCCTTGGAGAAATTAAGAGACCATGGTTATCAACAGAACTGAATGATTCCATCACAGATTCTGACTGATAAACAATTCTACCTAATAAGGACGGTCAATACAATCTGAGCTAAATCCAGATACTTCCAGATTTTTACATAGATTCCCTGGCACTTGCTGAATACGTGTCAAACGGGCGATTCTGGATGTTTATTTGTATGAACTGGTATGTCATTATTATGATACGATACTTTTTTATATCACAAAAAGCACTAGTCAAGTTAAGCTCTTGTATTGCGTCATAAACATAACGAAATGTGTTTTCTAGATAAAAAAAATTACAAAACTATAACACAACCGTGTCAGGTTTCATTCTTTCTATGAATTGGTACATGACGTCATTTTGTGATTACACCATATGGTTTAAACACACACACACAAAACAGAGTTAATACGTTATGATAATAGAAAAATGTTCTCTATGATTTCCTTTGTCGAACAATATTTCATCGAACTACAACTGTGTCAGACTAGAAAAAAGGGAAGATCGACTAGCTCATATAATCTAAATTGTCTGTTTCGGTCTAAGTTAGATGATGAATGACTTTCCAAATTCAGACCTGGTTGATTATCGTTCTCTTCGATGAATGTGTTGTGTTTATTTTGTAGGTAGTTATCCGGCAGAACATGGCAGTTTATCGTTTGTGTCCTTTTGCCTTTGGTATTAATCTGTTTGTTACCTAGGCACCTGCGCGTAGCTGCCTTTTTGTGTCGGCTTCTTACAGTGAGGGGGCTATTATACAGAGCAATTGTGTGTTCTTCTAGACGACTTGGTAACCAGACAAATGTGAGGGTTGTACACACGTAATCCAGATAACCACACAATTTGCCATTAACAAGACAGACGGCCTTCTAGATTAGTACCGATTGCCTATTGGTCTCGTTGGTTTATGCCTAGTCTTTTTTGTTTTATGTTTTGATGTCGTCTTTGGTGTTTGTTCTACCTTGTCCCTTTGGTGTCTCTTGTTGTAATTGTCCACTTTGTGCTTTCGCGTTTAGGTCCTTCGGTTTCTTGCTGTGGGTGCGCCTTATACTTTTTGGGGAATTTGATGCCTATCTGAACTTAATGTATATCAGCAGTCTATTCTCCATGACATACCGCAACAAGACTGGGAGAGATCTAAGGACCAGAAGTTAGTTGTCATTCAAATTTGACATCAAAAGGCGAGACAGCTAATTTCTCATGATTTTCATAATCTTGAATATTAACAAATCTGTCATATATGTGTCTTTCTAATTTCAAGTTCTTCAATGAGATGACTACTAGTAATTACAAATATCACTTAACTTTGAAATCAAATACAGAATCATCAACAATAAACTTCTCACTTTGAGATGCGACTTGACATAATATACCAAGTGTTTATAAGATCATGCACTTTTAAACAGCTATTCAGGATGTACCATCGGTTCTGTCCATGGAAAGGATTGGCCAGTCAGGTAAGATTGCTTATGGAGATATTTAGTACGATGACATTGTTTACTATAGATTTACATGTATATCTGTGTTTGACATCATTGCCGCCTTCCAGTTTCATAACAAATTACGTAATTATCAGAAATCTGAGAGCATGCATCATATCGTCTGAAATTAAATGTCTGATATAAAAAAGGGTGTTCTGAATTAAATTACATTTATCGATAAACATTCAAATTTAGAACAACTTTGATTCATTTCAAATAGAACTATTTTTATCTGCAATTAAAACAGAAAATAAATTCTATTGCGACATTGAAGTGTTTTATTTGCGCATTTCGACAAGTATTGCTCGCCACTGAAAAAGAGGAAATCAAAGGCCATTCCTAAAATTGGCAGTACAATGGAAATATAAACCAAGAAAAGAAAGGAGGGAATCTCCAACAACACTTGGTTGCAACACCCACAGTAAAACCCCTAAATACCTAAAACAAAAACACAGAGCAGACAGAGAGAGGGAGAGAGGCTAAAAAGGGACAAGGAACACCAAATCACAAACACAAATGACAACACATAAACCAACAAGATCAATGGGCAATCGGTGCCGACTTAGGACGGCCATCTGTCACTTCAGTACCAGACGGTGTCTAAATCCGGATTACGTGCGCAAAACCCTCCCACTTTTCCGATTACACAGAGGTCTCGAACAGCGCAAAATTGCGGTGTAAAATAACCTCTTCACTGTAAGGTGATCTTATAAACAGACAGCATGACGCAAGTGCCCCAAAAAACACACAGATGGATATGTAAATGGATAAAAAAAAACTGAAGGCGTACGAAATACAGTCCGTTCTCTGCCGGCTGTAGCGAGCTCATGCATGTTATCACCCGAGGAGTCCGACCGACATTCAGAGAGCATAACATCTCTTCGTCTAAAATATTGGCAGATAAAGTTACCACCCGCGAACACAGAAAATATCGAATCTAAATATACATCAATGAAGTACCTAACCGTTATTCAGTCTCAAAGTCGAGAAGGCAAAGCAAAATCGTAAGAATATACATATATTCTCCGACAAATTTGAAAAAAAACAAACAAACTGTAATTAATAAATAAAGGAGGGGATATCCGTCAATACTCGATTCTATCATCCACAGTAAAAGAAAGGAGGTGATCTCGGACAAGACTCGGTTGCGTCACCCACAGTAAAAGAAAGGAGGGGATATCCTTCCAAGACTCGGTCGCGTCACCCACAGTAAAAGAAAGGAGGGGATATCCTTCCAAGACTCGGTCGCGTCACCCACAGTAAAAGAAAGGAGGGGATCTCCAACAAGACTCGGTCGCGTCACCCACAGTAAAAGAAAGGAGGGGATCTCCGACAAGACTTGGAGCTAAAAAGAGACACAAAACGGACAAGGAACAATAAACACTTGAATCTATGAGACCAATGGGTAATCGATGCCGACTTAGATGGAGAAGGGTCTTATCACCGCAAAGACTCCAACCAAAAAAAAAAGTAAAAATAAATCTGCAAATCTTTCAATATTATTTAATTGTAGAAATTAAAACGAGACTACTAACGACATATCAATGAGAAAGAGACCCCTTGATTTAAGAATAATTTACAATATGTAGATAAAGGAAAATAAAGTTTAATACCCTAGATATTCAAATAAATTTAATAATCTAATGAATTTACAAATAAAATCATGAATTATTTCCTTCCGACATTTCAAGGAAAATTTTTTTTTTCTAATAAAGGTTGTAACAGGATCCAATTGTTCTAAAAATAAAGTGACATACATGGTATTGATGATGTGTTATGGTTCATAATCATAATCTAAATCCCCATTAAACTTAAGGAAATGGTAACAATCCCATCTACTTATACGACGTTTATTTCAGTTCTGTTGTTTCATCAGGTTGATTGTCTTTGAACGAGAAGTTAATGATCCCGTGTGGAGAGTCCGGCGGAGAGGGATCCTGAAATGTTTTATAGTTCATGTTCTTGTTGTTTCCCTTCACTGTATCAGCTGTTTTTGACTTCTTTTCTGGATCTTGAACCTTCCTTACATAGCAAATAAAGAGGATAAGGATTCCGATCCAGAACACGCCAGAACAAACTGAAGCGAAAATAAACGGAGCAGCTTCCACACCTGACCTTGTGAATATATGTATGTGATAGGATCTGTTCCCATTTGGCGACATTATTCGACCTAGAAGTTAGATATTTAAATAAAAAAACTTAGGTGGCAATTGAATAAATTTATGGAATGGAATGAGTTTTTTGGAAAATTTGTTCTTTTTTTAAATTGATAGCAAAAAGTACAGTACAAAACGACAGAGATTGAAAGAGAGAGAGCAAACATTGAGCAAACATTGATCAGAAGTGTTATGTCACCAGACGGACACTAGGCTTGGTACTTGACCAATCTACAGTCTTGTACAAGCGCATCCTTGAGACTTGCACTCTGACTGACTGTGACGACGGGACTCCATGACGGGCCCTGTCCAAACCTCTTTAGAGAAGACAGGGTCCCGACCACCTGCCTCTCTGAATGTCAGTCGGACTCCTCGGGTGATTACATACATGAGCTCGCTACAGCCGGCAGAGCACGGACTGTATTACGCATGCCCTCTTTTTATATCCATTTACATATTCATCTTTGTCTCTGGGGCCTCTGCGTTTCGCGGTCTTGTTTGTGTGATGTCATCTTACAGTGAGTAGGTTGTTTTACACCACGATTGTACGTTCTTCGAGACCTCTGGGTAATTGGAGAAGTGAGAGGGTTGTGCGCACATAATCCAGGATAACCACACCATTTGCTACTTGCGTGACAGATGGCCGTCCAAAGTCGGCACCGGTTGCCCATTGGTCTCGTCGGTTTATGTGTAGTCTTTTGTGTTTGATGTTTACATGTCGTGCGTCTCTTTTCCGTCTCGTGCTGTACTCGTCTTTTGTGTTTTTGCATCGGGTGTTTTGGTGTTTTACTGTTGATGCTGCAGCGGGGTCTTGTTGGAGATCTCCTCCCTTCTATGTAAAGAAAATCACAATGATAGATTATCCATCGTAAAATTAAAATGACACACTCAAGTGAAACAACAAAAGGGAAATGTCTTACCTTCGTGCATTGTTCGGTTTGATGCTCCCGACTCCTGCTGACGTTTCGAAGAAAAAAGATGCAATTTGGGATAAAAAAAAGGAAGCATAAACGTTCAGAGTCTTGCATCTACAGAATGCTGAAATGTGACAATGATGCAACTTGACAGTTGATATTATAGCCATTTACCAAAAGAAGCCCTCTATAATATTAATAGTAGAGACGTCAACTCCTATTACCCAACGAAAGTGTGAGCGTCACTTCAGTAAAATTCATGAAAGAAACACCTGTAATATATAACTTGCAAGAAATCGAATTTGAAAAAAGCAAAGTAAAAAACTCATATTTTGAATACATATCTTGTACCCTCGGGGAATCCTGGTCAACCAGCAGTGACACTCACCAAGTAGTTCAAATGTTAAACGTCTTCAAATTCGATAGCATCATCATTTAAAACCAGATGAATTTGCAGCATGGACCAGAAATGCACGTTTCGAGTACTTAACCCTCGTCAGCGATCTTCAGTCTAAACAATGTAATATGGCCAAAAATATGACCAAAGAGTGATAAAATACCGATACACTAAATAATTTTGAATCATTATGGCTTACAGATAAGGAGGAGATTTCCAACATAATTATGGTGCAGTGATCACAGCGGAACACACACGCTCATGAGCCGCCAAGAAAAAGGGAACAAGACGGAAATACGAGAACATCACATTATTGAAGCATGTAGCTTAACGTTATATATATGAATCAGTGAATGGAAGTCAAACGAAAAATCCAAAATCAGATTTTTAAAAAATCACTAAAATCACTAAAAATCATTACACAATCTGAAGGCTTATATACTTTAAAAATATATGTATATAACAGACCTTTCTTAAGACAAATATATCACAGAATATAACCATCAAAGAGTCCCATTGTTAATAAAACGAAATCCATCGTAGATGGTTACAATGAAAACGAATTTTGCGGCGATGAACAAATTCAAAATCGTTTACATAAATACACAATGTTGACGCACTATAATATAGTCGTCGAAACTCGGCCCGGGAAATAGAACTTCCAAAATATATTCTAACTAATGCGAAATTAATCTAGATCAGAGAGTAAAAGTCAAACGCATTGCCCGAAATAAAAAATAGAATTTTTGTACGCGAAAAGATAAATTGGACAGATGTAGACAATGACACAGCTGCACAGGAACACAGAGGACAACTTACCTAATGAACTAAACAAGTGCAAGTCAAGTGCGAAAAGCATTGCAAAATGCATTTTAGGTGGCGCTGTCATGATGCGCCGCACTAATATCTGACACATGAATCATGTTATATATTCAATGCAAGTATAGTATCCAATAGACCATTTTCGAGTTACAACTAATGACCGTTATAAACCTTCAGTTTAGTCACTGCTATGACGCACCTGCTTAGTTACGTCAAGTAGGGTTACTTCCGGTCTACCTTAGCAACGTCACATATTGTGACATCAACGGTGTAAAATCGATCTAATCTACTCAAAATTGAAAAACTACTTTTCTTTGAATATGGAAATTATTACAATCGCTGCTTTTGTTTGTATTGACCATTAATTTGTTTATGTCATCAATGACAATGTAAATTATAAGTCATCGGATTTTACTTGTTTTTCAGTAATATCATAATTATAGAGATAACTATTCTAATAAATATTGAAAAAGTGAAAAACAGGAAATTCTTTGAACGGAAAATTTAAAAGTCTTACATAAAAAAATTAGAAAATGGTAACCCAAATGAATTTCTTTTTTAAAACGGAACAGTAATTGTGATTTAACCCCCCCCCTCCCCCTTTAACGCCATTGCCTTTTTATGCAAATATATCCCTAAGAAATTGTCAGTAAATAAAAGGTTCTAAAATTTAAATGACATTAAGTATTTCTGAAGTAATATAAGCCGCTTTCTTTTCTGAATGCATCAATTCAGTATGAAAAACGGTATTAACAGGGGTTTTTTTTTTTGGGGGGGGGGGGGGGGGGGGTTAAAACTATTTTGATAAATGGCAGCGTGTGCTATTGGTAACTTGAGAAAATAAGAAAGATACGAATGTCCCTGTACATCTGACGAAGGCATTAAAAAAAAAAGATGTTCAAAATTGAAAAAAAAAAAAAAAAAAAAAATCTGAAAAACGGTACCTTGGAATAATGAAAAAAACAAATTGTATATAGATAAAAAATAATACGTGGATCTAAAACATTTTTCCAAGGATGGGGTTCATCCTGGCTCTGAAAGCGTAGAAATAGAATAATGACTGACATCTTGAGGAGGAGGGGAGTTTTGAGCCTCAACACCCGCACGGGTGTAAACTTCACTCAAAATAAAATGTAAATCCTATATAATTGAGACTCATAGTTCAAGTAAACGTTTTATTTGCCGTATTCACAGATAGACCTTCTTGTATCTATTTAGTCATGATCCTTGAACATACATTTCAATAAATATATCTGGCCTGCAAACTTTAAAATGAAAATTGTTCTCGTGAATCTCTAGGGGACGGAGTTCACCCCAGTCACGCTCATGGCCTGATCAATATTTTACAAACGAGGAATGGAAAGCCGATAGGAGGAAGGGGGGGGGGGGTCAGCCAGGTAAGGAAAATATACCAGTCCTGAGTCCGAGACGATAATTATTTCAGACATTTTTTTTTTTTCATTCTTCTTTCTTTTAGATTCTGCATGATCTTTTTCCGATTACAGAGTCACAGATACAATGTCTTTGTGTATATCAATGCTATCATGATATTTGATCGTCAGCAGGGTACACCTTTGGGGGAAGGGGTACCTCTCTCCCTCTCCCACCCCTTACCCCCCTCCCCTCTCCCCTTCTTTTTCACCCTTCCTTTACCTCCCCCTCCCGCCCCCTTTCTTCCCTGTCCCTCTCTCCCGCCCCCTTCCCCCTCCCTTTCACCCTGTCCACCCCCTCACCTTCATAAGCTTTACCCGGCATCACGTCGTTGGCCGGTTGCCGGGGTACTGGGTAGATATACAGGTCAAAATCAAACATTTGAGCACCTGTAGTGTCAAATGCCTATCCCCATCTAACTGTCACAAACAATAAATTCAGTCACATACACCTGGACACGTGTCCAGAGTCTCTTGTTATGTCTCCTCGTACCCCCCCCCCCCCTTTCCTGCCCATTCAACTTTTACATAGAGCATCCCCTTTGACTGATACCTTTTGCTTGAATTTTTCCAACCCCAAATCATGTAAATGGTGCACATTTATGACGCTACAATGCCATTTGGTTGCGTAAATAGTTTATTTCTTAATCGTGATCACGTTATTTTTAGACTCAAATGTAAACCGGAAGTAGGGCATCTTGACAAAACGTCGAAGCGGAGTATAATATCCGAACGTGATCGGTAACTCGAAAATGGTCTATTCGAGTATAGTAGTAGTAGGACCAAAAAGGAAGCCCATGACCCATCCCAATTTCTGTCTTAGTGTTACCCGGAGTTTCGCTGATTGGCGCCCGACGTCTTGCATCACAACGTCATAGGTTCACTCCACTACGTTGCACTCTCAATACACATTTGGAACCCCTCGCCCTTTAATCGTACCTTCTTGTAAGAAAATGTTAAGGGTGTTCCGAATGTCTCAATACATTGTAATGAAGCGCCTAGCGGAATGAGATGCGCCTAGGAGACCAAGATGGGCGCCCGAATGACCAAACACAACTGTAAAAAGCGCCTCCCTGAATGAATTCGATAAAACTACAATTGATAAATGTAAGTCCATTGATCCCAAACCCTACAAAAGATTGTAGCTAGTTTTAACTATACATTTCTCAAAATATCACCCAATGTCTGTTGTTGTCTACACATTACTACTATGTCTTCTGGCCTTTACAGCAGTACATTTAGCATTTAGACTTGTTACAAAGACGGAATTCATTTTTGAAAACATACTTATAGTATATCAGTGAATGAAAGTCAAACACAAAAGCCGATATCAGATTCCAAATATTATAATAAAAGGCTTACAAATTCTTGAAAAAAAAAACAAAAAAACAAGGATTCCTAACACGAAAAGAAAAATTTGACAAACAGATACCATGGTATTTTAGAAAGAAAGCATGAAGAAATACTTTCAGTAGATCACTGCATTGAAGAGAATCATGTAATTATTTGCTATACCATTTTTGTAAGAAAGGTAAGGCTATCCTGCTACGTCTTTCGGTACATTTTTGGACATAATAAGTTTTACACTATTTGGCCATATTACATTGTTTAGATTGAGGATCACTGACGATCAATGTTCAGTACCCAAAACGTGCATGTCTGGTCCATGCTGCAAATGTATCTGTTCTTAAATGATATGCTATTGAATTTGAAAAGTTTAACATCAAATCATCATTAAATGTGCTTCTGTGGATTAATTTCGGTGTTACTTAGTGCAAAATGATTCAAACAATTGAACGGATAAGGATGATAATTTATCATTACAATAAAGTAATAAAGCTACTTTACGGTATATAATTATGGTGAGTATTCTGGTAGAAATTGCCTCTTGTTTAGAAGTATCTACTTGGTGATGTATTTCTTTGCTCTACACGTGACTTTTTGACATACCATTCCAGATAGTGGGCGAGTTTATGGTTTCAGATTGGACAAAGACAAGGTATTTGACTGCAAACTGAAATATTTCACAAAGTATTTTAGTAGAAGCATTTACATTTGTTGGACATGTTACGAGGAACCATACTTTTTATTTTGATAACTTTCTTTACTGCTTCGAAAGGTAAAGTTCTGAAACATACATTTCATTTTGAGAAAGAATGATCATAAGATTGCTTTGTTATGCTAGGTTTACACTTAGCCACGATCGCCCCGATTGCCCCGATTGAGGTGAGTCGTAGAGATCGTAGGAGAGCGTGGGGTTGAATCGTGACGATCGTAAGAGAGCTTGGTGGAATCGTGATGATCGTAGGAGATCGCAGAGATCGTGGCAAAATTTTTGATTCTCAAAAAATTTGCTACGATTGTCCCGATTTATCCTTACATCGTGAGAGCGCGTAGGAGAGCGTAGTGAACGTGATAGAGCGTAGTAGAGCGTAACAGATCTTGACAAAGCGCAACAGGTCGTAATATGCGATCGTAGGAGATCTTGGTGAAACACGTTCTCCTACGGTCCACTACGATTTCACTCACGCTCTTTGACGATTTGTTACGGTTTCCACGATTCAGTCCACGATCTACAAGATACGTTGCGATTCCAATATTTCTATAATAAAAATTATAATAAGAAAACCCGTTTTTGATGGATTAAAAGTATTTTTAACATCCGCAACAATTTCTAACATATGAAGAAGACTAAGAAAAGAAGTCTTGATAATCAGTGAGGTGCTGCATTAATTGTCTTCGAACGAGTTAATATATACACGCAATCAAAGATTTGAATTGCTCAAGAAAAAATGTTAACTTTAATAATCGAAAAAAAGAAAGATCAAATAAGGTTCATCAATGCAATTTCCTGCGTTTTGCGATATAAAATATTCATCTCCTTGATATTAAGCTTAATCTTGTTCGGATATTGCAAGTGGTATTGAAACTGGTTGTCGATTTCATATAAAATCGTGTTAAATCGCGGCAACTCGTAGTCCTGCATCGTAACAGATCGCAACAAAACTTGATAAGCGTAGGGAACCGTGATAGAGCGTGGCAAAGCGTAATAGCTCATCTTGGTAATCGTAAGGGAACGTAACGAAGCTTGAGAGAACGGGATGCAAATCGTAACAGATCTTATCTACAATCGTAACGAATCGCAACAGCGCGTATCAGAACGTGATGGAGCGTCGGAGAGCGTGCGAAGACCAATTTTATTTATAGAATCGTGGAGCTCCACGATTTTGCTCAATCGTAGACATCGTAGGGCATCGTGGCTAAGTGTAAACCTAGCATTATGCCAAGACATTAGGAAAACATAGGTTTACTCTTTCATACTTATTGTATGTTTATACTTTGAAAATTGTTGAGGGCAAGATACTTTTATACTAAGAAAATTGTTGAGGGTAAAGTATATTAATACTTTTAAATTGTTGAATGCAGACCATTTCTTTTCGCAGGTCAAATTTTACCAGATGGTCTTAACATAGACACGTGCACACCTGAGGGAGGGGTATGTCTCAGACGAAGGAGTCCTTGTGATGGCTATATAGACGAACATGCTCTAGGATGTCCCTCAAAGAGGGTCTGCTGTAAACAACGACCGCAAGCACCACCTACGGAAAATCCCGAGCCTGACTCGCCTGGTTAGTAATTTGTCTTTCGGTCTGTCCTTCGATTTATTCTCCCGAATAACTGAATAATCTTTTCATTGAATTCATGGAGCTCGATATCCTACAATACTTATGAGCAATCAAATACTGTTGATTCGTACACTTTGTGTTTTAATCCAATGTTGAAGCACCGAAAAAGTCCTCGGATTTATACAGAATTATCATTGATCACTGATTACTGATACGAATCTCAGACAGACTGATGAAGCACATCCATTTGCTGCAGAACGAGAAATGTAATTGTTTAATGTGTTATTTTGATCAAATATTATAGATACTGATCAATGTGGTCTCATTACCCGACTCCCAAACCGTAACTCAGATCCACGACTGAGAGTTGTGGGCGGTGATCCCGCTGTGGAGGGGGAGTGGCCGTGGCAGGTGTCCTTCGGGGATGTTGGTGGAGGACATTTCTGTGGAGGAACATTGGTTTCAAATCAATGGATAATCAGTGCTGCTCATTGTTTCGAAAGGTTTGCCTTCATGATTAGCTTCTCGGATATCGTTGAATAACGCAATTGTACGATGAAAAAACTAAAAAGGATTACAAAGTTAAGTTTTAGAAAACTATGAAAATGAACAATGTTTGTAATATTGATAGAGTGTAAAGAATTTCATGCGCTCAAATCTTCACATGTGGTTGAAATTTTCAATATTGATCTATATGTTCTATCGTAATACCTTAGTGTACCATATGCGCACGTATCATCAGCGATACTAAAGGTAGAAAGAGAACATCCAAACGGTTATATACTTATAAAGTAATAAATGTTATATTGGAAAAATAACAAACGCCGAATTGTCACTGGTATCATTAGGAGTTTTTATTGTGTCGCCTGCGAAGCATAGCGACACTTAGGGATCACTTTGTCCGTTGTCCGTCTGTCCGTCTGTCCGTCCGTCAGTCCGTCAGTCTGTCTGTCACACTTTGGGTGTCACAGCCCATAACTTTTGATTGGTAAGTGATAGGGCTTTGATATTTCACATGTGTATTCCTTGTGACAAGACCTTCCTACACATACCATAATTTTTGACCTAGTGACCTTGACCTACATATTTGACCTACTTTTCAAAAAAATTACAAATGGATATATCTTTTGATTGGTAAGTGTTAGGACTTTAATATTTCAAATGTGCAATCCTTGTGGCAAGACCTTTCAACACATACCATAATTTTTACTTTGTGACCTTGACCTCGATATTTGACCTACTTTTGAAAAAAAGATAAGATTCACTATATCTTTTGATTGGTAAGAGATAGGGCTTTGATATTTCACATGTGTATTCCTTGTGACAAGACCTTCCTACACATACCATAATTTATTACCTATTGACCTTGACCTTTATATTTGACCTACTTTTCAAAAAAATTAAGAATGGATATATCTTTTGATTGGTAACTGAAAGGGCTTTGGTATTTCACATGTGTATTCCTTGTGACAAGACCTTTCTACACAGACCATAATATTTGACCTTGATCTAGATATTTGATCTACTTTTCAAGAAAAGTAATATTGGCTATATATTTTGATTGGTAGGTAATAGGGCTTTGATATTTCACATGTATTTTCCTTGTAACAATGCCATTCTACACATACTATAATTTTTTAACTTTTGACCTTGACCTAGCTATTTGACCTTCTTTTCTAAGGTTGTATATATCTTTTAATTGGTAGGTGGTAGGTCTTTAATATTTCTTATGATGAGACCTTTTTGTTACCAATTTTTACGTAGTGACCTTGACCTAGATGATTGACACTCTGTTCTGAAAATTTGAGAATGACCATAACTTTTTATTTTTAATTAAGAGGCCTGATATTTCAAATGAATTTCATTTGACAAGACTTTTCTACTGATACCAATAATTTGATCCACTTTCTTGAATAATAATCAAACCGCTTCGCAGGCGACACAAGCATTCCTTGGGTTGCTATTTTTCTCAAATCAACACTCCTGATGGCAGGAATAAAACCTTTTGATTTTAATACGATGTTTGTTGTTTTTCCAAAATATTGAAACTTGTGAAGAGAACTTTTAACAATTTATTTATAATAAAGCATTGAAATCATTCATAATCTCCGTTGCAGAAAAGTGCCGGAGGACGTCACTGTAATACTGGGAGAGCACCACCAAGAATATGAATCAGGAAACGAAAAGTTTGCCAAAATTGATAAAGTGATCATGGTAAGTCTCTCCCTCCCTACCGACAGACCAATACTGATGCTCCCTCTTTCGAGTGTTATGTGCAGCGTGCACGTCTATGCAATGTTAAAGGTTGTTTTTTGTGAATTCAAAATAAAATTATGAAGTAGTGTCCTCCATAGGGAAGTTTAATATAACATGTATAATAAATAACAATGAACACTCTATATCCACAAATTTTCGGCCACTCGGCCTTTATCAAGTGGAAAAGCACGAATACAAAAGAATTCTACGTAATATCAATAACTGCTGGTAAACAAAGCCTAGCGTAAAATGAACAAGGTATGTTCAAGGTATTTTACCTTGTTCATTTTACGCTGTTCATTGTTATTTATCAAAATAAAATTAGTTACAGATGCAGGGATAATATAGAGGAGTTGTGTCAGAATCAAGGATAATACGGCAGCCTTAAAGGCACGAGGCTTGACCTCATTTTCTGGTAGTAGGTTCCAAAGAAAGTATACTTATTGTGGTCCTTCGTGGTCTGGATTTGAACCCGGCCAGGCCTAAGTCTGATCCTACACTTGGTGCTTCATCTAAGCGGATGCTTCGAGCTAACTATGCATTAAGTGCTTGATATCCCACCATAGAAACCAAATTTCCATGCAAAGCAGACAATAGGAAACAAATTGTCATGTAAATTACCATCGACAAGGGCATGATAAAACAGAGAGAAAGTCTTATGATAAATGTTTATTTTGTAACAAATTCCATGAGGAAGAATAGTGCTTAAGAAGAACTGAATCGATCTCTGACATTAACAGAAAGCCATGTTAATCGTGTAAGTCACGTAACGCTTATCGTCTGCTCTGTATGCACGCAATTGTTAACGTGTTTCCTAGAAATCTTGAGACCTCTGCATTTTGAAATTATAGACATTAAGCACATAATAAGGGTAATATTAGAATCATTTTCTGAGAAACTATCAGCATTTCTCAAATAATGCGGTTCTTTTAAACAAGACAAAAAAATCATACAATTACACGTAGTTTTGTCATTCGTGTAAGTATTACATTGTCACGTTAGACAAACAATACAGGTGCTATCAGAATACACTTTTCATTTACTTCTGATTGCTGAAATACCCATGGTCTCCTATAAGAAGGCAGGGTTCTAAATCGTATGTAATTTATCTTCAAGCAGATAGCTTCTGCAGGGTTTTTTTTACTTTTAGTTTAGTTCTAAAGTTCAAGCTTTTGCTATTCGTAATATCTCCTTTTTTTAACCTCGAACATCACCGATGAGACATGACTTGTTGAAATGAGTATATGAAATTCTACAATAGAACATATATCTCAATATTGACGATTTCAACCACTAGGTTGTTACCAATATCTGCTGGTGGATTGTCTAGTCCCCGAGGATACCGTTCGCCTAGTTTAGCATCATATCCCCTCCATCCTGCTACTTCTTTCGGTACATTTTTTAATATAATAACTTTAACACTTTTAGGCCATATCACATTGTTTAGATTGAGGATCACTGACGAGGGTTAAGTACCCAAAATGTGCATGTCTGGTCCATGCTGCAAATTTATTTGTTCTTTAATGATGCTATTGAATTTGAAGACGTTTAACATTTACAGTGTTTCGGAACTTGACTTGAAATATATTAGCAAATCCTCCCTCCAGCACAAAGATTTAATCAAATATTTCTTAAACTAAGAGGTTTCTCCCTGATGGCATAGCTGTGTCCTTAGCAGAGTCTTTGGTAAAAAGTTTAGGTCAAGCTTAGACTATCTGCTCTTCACAATTTTATATTATTTGGATTTCCCCTTTTCGGCCTCGAGCATCGCTGATGAGACATAACTTGTTGAACTACGCATACACAGCCAATTGTGCCTAATATGAAATTCATGTGAAACTTACATGAACTTTACATGAAAGTTCATATGAAATTTATGTGAAACGAGCACGAACATGAAATTTACATGAAATTTTTCATATGAAATTTATGTAAAGATTTTTACATGGATGTCATGTGAATTCAGTTTCCTGTGAAGGTCACTTAGAAAAATTCATGTGAAATTCATGTGAAGGAAATTTATGTGAAATTCATGTGAAATATTTTTCACACAAATCTTATGTGAAATTTATATGAATTTAACATGAACTTTCATTCGAAATTTACATGATGCTCATTTCATATGAATTTCATGTGAGGCACAATTGGCTGTGTATGATGCACTGAAATTTTACAATAGAACATATATTTTAATATTGACAAGTTATAGGACAAATCTGCCTATTCACTGTCTTTTTAAAGTTCTCACAAAAAGAAAAAAAAAACAATTAATTTACTTTAGGTCGTACTAAAAATGTATTTCATTAATTGCAACATGTATAGATATTATGTTGCGTTCAAATAACCATGTCGAACGTGGACAATCGAACACTTTCAAATGACTTACAGCGTGTATGACGGCTTGAATGGAAGGCAGGTGTAGTCTGCTGTGTACATGTGCGTTTGTTTACAAAAGTGAAGATTAGCCTATATTTAGCTATAATTTTAAGCTCTTTTTTATATTTGATATAGGCTGTGAA
Organism: Pinctada fucata; assembly: GCA_028142955.1. Lineage (NCBI taxonomy): Eukaryota > Metazoa > Mollusca > Bivalvia > Pterioida > Pteriidae > Pinctada > Pinctada fucata. The sequence continues at coordinate 69,835,805 of AP027104.1, read as the reverse complement.
TATATATAGTATATAAACACATATAAAAATGATGTGTATATATATACATATCAAACTTATATCTATACATCTCATGGATACAAAAACGAGAACTACATATGTACATGTACACTGTAGCTCCCTTTGGCTAATTACTCCTCCGACTTCACTTTCAATGTCACGGTCGTCCTCTAAGGTCTATATCTGTCCAATGCGAAGCCAAATAATATTTCTTTTCTTTTATCGTTTATTTCATTTCTCTTCTCAGATTTTGATAACACCAATTGTCGGTTCCTTTTCGTCCCTCGTGTTATCAGTCCGCCATCTTTTGTTTTGCTACAGTACCAGCCATATGCAAATAAGTGATTACACGTGTTCGCATTCGGTCTTCTACGGAGAAAAGTAGGTTATATTAGGGTACCCATTTTATAAGCAAGAAATGTGATTCTTGGTTGTGGGATTTTTTTCGAGTCATTCCCTCGATAAGTGTAGAGTCGTCTTCTCCTTTATTGCATCATCTACTGCACACAGGTTTTAAAGAAAAACACGAAAATAAACCAAAAAGAAATTTTTTTAGATAAAGCCCTGTAATTTTGCCAAAACGAAAATACAAAATGTTTTGTATTGTACGATTTTTTTTATAACAGGTGATGGCAAACAGAGATCTTCGCATTTCGGTACGCTTTTTCGACACAGTAACTTTCATTCTTTTTTTGGCACATTACATTGTTTAGATTTGAGGATCACTGACGAGGGTTAACCGAAACGTGCATGTTTGGTCCATGCTGCCATCTGTTCTAAAATGATGCTATTCAAGTTGAAGACGTTTTACATTTCAAAGAAATCGGCGTAATATGGCCACTGCTGAAAACGCGATCAAATTAGTTTTTCAGTATTTTGAATGAGAATTGAGTTCACTTAAGTGTAAATAATGAATTTTTATTGAATTTGCACCCTAAAGTTGGATAAAGTTCTTCTACATTTTACTTTGATTGTTATTTTATGTATTATACAGTTTCGTTGGAATTCAGTCTTGTAGAATCAAATTTCAAGTAGGAAATTAAGTCCTTTCAAATGGATTGATGTATACATGTAACATGTAAACAAACTACCAAAATCTCTATCATGGCTTATCACCAACATGGCGCCATTATATTATCTAGGTGTGACGGAAGCATTCACGTACGCTCTGTGTTGATTATTAAGCTGACGGGAAAACCTTGTTATCAATTCACCCTCATATAAGTATTTCAGGAAATCCCAAAGGCGTTTCTAGAGTGTTTAAAATTCATAAATGACAAAACAAGGAATCTTACGAACAAGCGATCAATTAAAATCCCTAGGCTTTAATGAAATCCATTGATGGACTACAAATTACTTGTTTAAGGCGACACGTGTATTACAAAGTTTACAATGGGCTAAAATCTTTTTTTCTCCGTAGTCACGCCAGAAGGAGAAGTCCTTCTACGAGAAGACGTTTTCGTGATTACAACGAAACAAATATGCATGGGACCTTGAAAAGGGGATAGACATATGTATATTGGTCTTCCACAGTTTATGTATGGCATGAATTCGTGATTTATGTTTTAGTGTTTTTGCCTTGTTTCTTCGTTGGACTGTTCTACATGACCATGTTGTTGTGTGCCTTGATTCTTCGTTTGACTGTTGTACATGACCATGTTGTTGTGTGCCTTGATTCTTCGTTGGACTGTTCTACATGACCATGTTGTTGTGTGCCCTTATTCTTTGTTTGACTGTTTTACATGACCATGTTGTTGTGTGCCTTGATTCTTTGTTTTACTGTTCTACATGACCATGTTGTTGTGTGCCCTGATTCTTTGTTTGACTGTTCTACATGACCATGTTGTTGTGTGCCTTGATTCTTTGTTTGACTGTTCTACATGACCATGTTGTTGTGTGCCTTGATTCTTCGTTTGACTGTTGTACATGACCATGTTGTTGTGTGCCTTGATTCTTCGTTTGACTGTTGTACATGACCATGTTGTTGTGTGCCTTGATTCTTTGTTTGACTGTTCTACATGGCTGTTTTGTTGTGTGCCTTGATTCTTTGTTTGACTGTTCTACATGACTGTTTTGTTGTGTGCCTTGATTCTTTGTTTGACTGTTCTACATGACCATGTTGTTGTGTGCCTTGATTCTTCGTTTGACTGTTGTACATGACCATGTATTTGTGTGCCTTGATTCTTTGTTGGACTGTTCTACATGACCATGTTGTTGTGTGCCTTGATTCTTTGTTGGACTGTTCTACATGACCATGTTGTTGTGTGCCTTGATTCTTTGTTGGACTGTTCTACATGACCATGTTGTTGTGTGCCTTGATTCTTTGTTTGACTATTCTACATGACCATGTTGTTGTGTGCCTTGATTCTTTGTTTGACTGTTTGACATGACCATGTTGTTGTGTGCCTTGATTCTTTGTTGGACTGTTCTACATGACCATGTTGTTGTGTGCCTTGATTCTTCGTTTGACTGTTCTACATGACCATGTTGTTGTGTGCCTTGATTCTTTGTTTGACTGTTCTACATGACCATGTTGTTGTGTGCCTTGATTCTTTGTTTGACTGTTCTACATGACCATGTTGTTGTGTGCCTTGATTCTTTGTTTGACTGTTTTACATGACCATGTTGTTGTGTGCCTTGATTCTTTGTTTGACTGTTCTACATGACCATGTTGTTGTGTGCCTTGATTCTTCGTTTGACTGTTCTACATGACCATGTTGTTGTGTGCCCTGATTCTTTGTTTGACTGTTCTACATGACCATGTTGTTGTGTGCCTTGATTCTTCGTTTGACTGTTCTACATGACCATGTTGTTGTGTGCCCTGATTCTTTGTTTGACTGTTTTACATGACCATGTTGTTGTGTGCCTTGATTCTTTGTTTGACTGTTGTACATGACCATGTTGTTGTGTGCCTTGATTCTTTGTTGGACTGTTGTACATGACCATGTTGTTGTGTGCCTTGATTCTTTGTTTGACTGTTGTACATGACCATGTTGTTGTGTGCCTTGATTCTTCGTTGGACTGTTGTACATGACCATGTTGTTGTGTGCCTTGATTCTTCGTTTGACTGTTGTACATGACCATGTTGTTGTGTGCCTTGATTCTTTGTTTGACTGTTGTACATGACCATGTTGTTGTGTGCCTTGATTCTTTGTTTGACTGTTGTACATGACCATGTTGTTGTGTGCCTTGATTCTTCGTTGGACTGTTCTACATGACCATGTTGTTGTGTGCCTTGATTCTTCGTTTGACTGTTCTACATGACCATGTTGTTGTGTGCCTTGATTCTTTGTTTGACTGTTCTACATGACCATGTTGTTGTGTGCCTTGATTCTTTGTTTGACTGTTCTACATGACTGTGTTGTTGTGTGCCTTGATTCTTTGTTTGACTGTTCTACATGACTGTGTGTTGTGTGTCTCGTTGTCCCTTGTCTGTTAAGGTTATTTTGTCTTATATTCGTTGTTTGTTACGTACATACCTGCGAGTGTGTTCCGCAGTGGTCACTGCAGGGTAGCTATGTTGGTGATATTTTCCATACAATTTGTTAATTATCATAATACTTTGTGTATACTATGTTTTTGTTTTGCTTTTTTGGTTTTGTTTTGTTTTTGTTTTTTTTGGGGGGGGGGGGGTTTACTCTTGTTTTTTCTTTGTTTTGTTTTGTTTCTTGTCTGGATTTCATTTGGTTGTCGTCATGTTTTCAGACATTCAATCATCGCAACATAATAGAGTATAACAAAATAATGGCTTTGTGTTTCAGCATCCAGACTACTCTAGAGTGCATGGCTTGCCGAATGATATAGCTCTTGTAAAATTGACGACTCCAGTAGATATCAGTGGTCACTATGTACGGACAGTTTGTACGCCAAGTGAAGTGGGTGTGTTCAATGAACAAGACATTTGTTACATAAGTGGATGGGGTTACACGCAAGGTAAGGTGTATGAAAATATCAAAAGGCCACAAATATTTTCTTTTCATTGATATTTCAGAAATGCCATTCCATGGAGTTTGTATGTCCGGTTTTGCTTTGACCTCTTCGTTTTTGATTGGAGCGGTCTGTGTGTTTAATATCTTTTTGGTATTTTTGTGTGTCGCTGCAGGTGTTGCCGTGGGATTTTGTTGGAGAACACATTGCTCATTTTAAAATTCGTTTGCACTACACGTAATAATGAAAATGGTACGATACTAGTAATGAAGAACACAATTTCAGAAGGAAAATATAAAGTGTGATAATTCTAGATCTGTTTAGACAATTTTACGTTACCGTATTTTATCTTACATTGATATTTTTTATAGTCCTAACTCTTGCATGTCTTTTCATGTAACGTGTCAAACTGGCTCCGGATAAAATAATGCACTAATTGTACAGTGCATGAATCGATTTTCTGTCGGACCTTAATCAATTTGCTGTTTATCTGAGTGAATTTAACTATGTCTGCGGTTACGTGAAATTGCGAAATCACTGCGGAAATTACATTTGCGCCCTAATCGGCTGATTGGTAAGGTAGGACACTAAAAGGATTCCCAGATTTGGCCCTGCTGATCACATCAGCCGGATGAAATACTGTGACGAGACGAAACTGGACAACAATACTGCTGTAATGGAGTCTCTATCCGATAGATAGAATTAGTAGAGTAGTTCATCAATGACATTGTAATTACAATGTCAATGGACTCTCTGGAGTAATACCAGTCAATCACCTTGTCAGCACTAGTATTCATTTTTTTTCACTCAAACTATTTATTTTCAAACTTATAATAGAAAACACAGGTCGTACAAAAAGCATAGATAAAATAAGATTATGATGGTTCTATGAGCAGTTAGGATTTACAGCAATTACGCAAATACATATATACAAGAGGTACGTGCACGTAACCCGGACAACTACACAATTTGTTTCAGTAGACTATGGCGTTATTTGTTCGTGTGTTGTCATTTGTTTTCAGTAGTGTTTAAAATTTTAATCAAAGTACGGTACTTTCATTTCTTCAACTAACTATGTCCATTGAAAGTTTTCTCTTGATATCGGTGATTATGAAATGAAATTTACATTTTGTTTTTTTTTTAATACTGTTTATCTTATTCCTCGGCATTTTCATTTACCTGTTTTTTTTTTTTTTTAATTTTTTTTTTTCGATGCCTTTGTTTCTATTTATTGACAACTATTAAATGTTTTTTGTTAAAAACGGTTTGTGTCCGTCCCGAGGGATATTTTACTTCGTTTTAAGTAGTATTTTCACGTTGAGTACGTTGTGGCTACTGCAGTCATCTTAATATTATGTGTCATTAATGTGAATGCGAATTTAATACTTCTATATTCATTACTACAAAAGCAAACACGTGAAACATTGATCACATTGGTATCAAATGAGGGAAATCACCTTCAACTGTTTTGTAGTATGCAATCATCTGAATTTCAAACCACGCAATATAGCAAAAATAAAGTATTTATATAAACGTCTTGTTATATTTGCAAAAAAAAATCGATTAAAAAGCTTTCAGTAGTTTAATTTTTATACTCTCGGAAATAAAACTCTCACGCTTCGCCATTTCAGTTCAGACAATTTACGTTTCGACGACAAAATAGTAAACCATCATTACTCGGGAAAAATGAAAATCAGGAGGATTGTCCTTTCTTAACTTACTTAAACTTACTAACTAGAACTTGCAATCGTTTATGATCAAATTCATCAAATGAGTCAGTCCTCAATTATCTATAATACGCATTGTTTAAAATATATTCAAACCAATGATCGCAAGTATAATTTTTGAATCGTAGACTTTTATATTTCTCATCAAAACATTAAAAAAATATCAAGCATATCGAACTATGTTTGTGGGTCCGTGTAACACTTAACAATTCAAATTTCTAAAACGTTTTAGAATTTTAGATTTTTGATATTTTAACCAAAAAACTAATATTTCAACGCTTTAAATCGTTTTGAGTTTATAGAAGTTTAGATTTTTGACTAAAATTTCAAAAATCTTATCGTTTTTAATGTTTTGAAATTTAGCTTTTTTAGTAAAAACCTTAAAATTCAAATATTCAAAACCGTTTTAGATTTTTCAGTTTTTGTATACTGTTTGAAATATTAAATTAGTCCGTTTTACACTTAACAATTCAAAATCTTAAAATGTTTAAGAATTTTAGATCTTTGATATACTATACAAAATCCTAAAATATCACAGTTTTAAAATCATATACAAATTTTAGAAGTTTAGATTTTTGACTGAAATATCAATAAACTAAAACGTTTTGAACTTTTAGAATTATAGATTTTTGACTAAAAACCTGAACCTCCAAATATCCAAAATCACAAATACCGTTTTAGGTTTTTGGATTTTTAGAAATTTAGATCTTTAGAGTTTTTACGTTCAAAAATCTTAAAAGTCAACAGATGGTTTGGAGAGTTCTATTCATAAAGATCGCACTTAACACAGAACACCACGTAAGGAAACGAAGTAGAAAAACAAGATGTGTATGTGCCAACGGTGACAACAAAGTCGGAAAATGCTATTTTTTATATTTAGCATAAATGTCATGGTAAAGGTTACAATGCCATTGACCTTGGTGTCCTTTGAAAGGGCTTTAGTAATTGAGTATGCAAGCCAAATATGACGTCTCTATCTCTAATGCATATGGTTCAAACGTTATGGCGAAGGTTAAAGTTGACAACAGACAGACAGACAGATAGGACAAAAACAATATGCCCCCGATCATTTGATCCGGGGGGGGGGGGGGGGTCATCATGTCATGATAAGACGATTATTCAATGATAATATATTATAAAGAATTCACCTTAAATATACGGAATCAATAGTAAATGGCAGATAGTAGTTGAGGATTAGTCAACTGGTCTCCTGTGATTAACAAGCTTGACCTATGGCATAATGGATTTATATGCCAAAACTTATCTCCCCATATTCCTTTTTACTATGGTAGTCTATTGTTAATATCTAATTCAGAATCTGTACCGATTGCGACTCCTACTGTTAGTGAGGGCAATAGGATCATGATCATTCACATGCCTTAAAGATTCTTTTGACTTTTTAAAGTTTTGAATGTAAACTATTAATATATAAAAATTCTAAGACTCCAAAAATCTAAAACGATTGTGATTTTGGATATTTTTGAAGTTTTTTAGTCAAAAATCTTAAATTCTAAAAGTTCAAAACTTTTCAGATTTTTGATATTTTAGTCAAAAATCAAAACTTCTAAAATCTCTGTACGATTTTAAAACTTTGATACTTAAGGTTTTTGTTTAAAATATCAAATATCAAAAATTTAAGAATATTTTAAAATTTTGAATTGTTAAGTGTAAAACTGACCGTTTTTATATTTTAAACAGTATACAAAAACTGAAATGTCTAAAACGGTTTTGAATATTTCAAAGTTTAGGTTTTTACTCAAAAATCTAAAATTCCAAAAGTTAAAAATGTGATAGATTTTTGAAATTTTAGCCAAAAATCTTAAGTTCTAAAATCTAAAAACGATTTCAAAACTTTGAAATTTTGGGTTTTTGGTTAAATATCAAAAACCTAAAATTCCAAAACGTTTTAGAAATTTGAATTGTTAAGTGTTACACGGACCTTTGTGTCTCTTATATCCAATCTATCTACCAAACTAGTTTTGATTGACTGATGCAGTTTGCTCCTGTAATTCGACTTTGAAACAGTCTATGTACGAAATGTATTATCGGTATTGTAATACTTTAACTGCTTGTATCAAGTGTTAATGAAAATCGCAAATAGAGTAAATTACCACAAATTATTTTGATGTAATTTTGCTTGTTTGTCTTATTTATCAGGAACTGGTGATAATGTGTACCTTAGACACCTGCAGATAGAAATAACGTCATTAAACTCATGTAATACGTCATGGAACGGGGTCATTACAAACAAACAGATATGTCTAGGTACAGGTACTGAAGGCGCATGTCAGGTACTAAACATCATTTTTATTTGATGGGAATATTTATATAGAGAACAATTCAGTACCTAAATAACTTTTAGACTTGAATTCATTATTCAATTTTAGTACTTATAATATTTACATTTTATGAATGATAGTCAAAAAGTGCTGGTAAGATAATTTGTCTAATGAATGAAGCGAATAAGAACAGCGAATAAGAACATCCATTTCGAAAAAGGTCAGCATTATCAAATCTTTTTACTATTTTGGAAGAATCATAAATTGATTTTTTTTTCTAGGGTGATTCCGGAGGGCCATTGGTTTGCTTGAGAAACAACCAGTACGTGTTAGCTGGCGCCACCTCGTGGGGATCCCTCACGTGTACCGCTGACGGCTTCCCCAATGTTTATACCGATATAATGTCCTACCTGCCGTGGATTCGGGGTTATATAACGGACCTTATATAGGCTCCAGCCTTGCATATGGACCATGTATCGATTGCTGTAATTGTGATTTTTATGACTTCTGTTACAGAAATATACATAAATGATTCAATGGATAAATACACTCTTTATTGCTCCGTACAATTATCTGTTATTGTGAATAAAAACAATAAATCTACATAGTGAACATAGAAGGTCTATGGCTATCATCTGTCTTATAATATCATTTATCCTCTAAAGGATAAATTAATTTTATCTCAACGAATAAGCATAATATAACCTTCCTTCACATATAAACGTGTATGTCTGGTCCACGCTGTTAATAATGATGCCAATGATTAACATTAACTAAGTTCTAAGGAAGATAACTCCTTCACCCTTGACCGTGTTGAGTGGATTGCGCAGACTCTGGCTGTGACACTTCCGGTATAACTCTAGCGTGTTTTCAGTATCAGTGAGGAGGAAAATCATTATAAACATTTCACCAAAACTTTCGCTTTTCCTAGTAACATGATCTGTGCACCTATATATAGTTAAAATCTGGTAGAGTACTTGTGTCGTGGTGCTGATGAACTCTATCCAACGTCGAGAGATGTTTTTTCTGGTCATCGTGCTGTGTTAGCCTTTTCATGCCTGCGATTGGGTTTGATTTAGTGGTAGCCTAAAATCGGTAAAGTATAATAGTATCGTCCAATTTTATTTGACGTGTCTACAGTAAGGTAAGAGTGATTTGTGCACATGTGAGCTTGCCTTGAATTAGATAAAAGCACGACATCTATGAATTTTTCGTTTAACAACAGTTTTGATATAAGTCTGTAATTATATGTAGCTCACCTGTGTCACAATATTACAGACTTCGAGTATTTATGCTGTCAAATTACTTTTTATCACTTGCTCCAGATTTACTTTGTATTTGAAACTCAATGTTTATTAAGTATTTAAAAGTCGCGTTTAAGAATAATGGTACTGTAGTGTTCAATACACATGCCCACTTGTCTCAGCAATTTTATATCACTCTCTCAGTCTCTGGTCTTTAATTTTGTGCACATACATATGTGTTTATTTATGTAATATTTATTTATTTACCTGTTTACTCATTCATTTATATATCTGTTTAATTTTTATTTATTTATTTATTTATTTATTTATTTATTTAGTTATTTATTTAGTTATTCATTTATTTACTAGTATTTATTGAGTCATTTAACATATTTGTTCAAATTTATCATGTCCTGTTGGGTCTTGTTGTTGTCGTGCTATCAATCATAAAATTCTTAATTGCAACATTACATGTTCACAGTACATGTAAGACAATACGAATGCAATATTCCCTAATACAATGATGTGGCATCTTGTTATTTAGCTCATTATACCGTTCCACATAACCCTTATCATTTTGATCATAAATATCAGTACAGCTCTAGCGGATATTGTTGTCAGCGCGTTTAACCCAAGTTCAACAAACAATAATAAACATTTACCAATTTTACAGCATGCGAGGTCAGAGGTTAAGCACATGACATTCCTCCACTGCCACGATCGCTTATTATGATTCTGCTGTTTCAGTTGTGGTACCAGGTGCTTTCCTCTCTATTTTGTCCCATCAGTCTATTCGATGTACGATCTTGTTCTTGATCTTTGAATCACTTTGCCTTGCATGGCTCTCGATTGACCCGATTTGCTCCCATTCCCAATTCAGAATTGTTTTTCCCAATTTCTTGACCAATTTTCCCAATTTGACACTTTAAAAAATTGAAAAATGAGCTGAAATTTTAAATGAAATTTCACAGAGATCTGTTTCAAAGGGCATTTGAGTTAGTAATAAAATTCTGTTCATATGCAGTGCTTATACTTTTCTCAGTTTTGAGAAAACATCTATTAATTTTCCAAATTTCACCGGCCTCGGCTCCTGTCCCAAAAGGGAAGTGTGAGCACTGTTTATCATTTCAGCTCTCTTGCTTTCCGATAGTATATGCCTTTCGTTTATTTCGTATTTCTATCAATTTTGATCGTACGTTCTTCACATTTTCCGTGTGAACAGTCAAGATATATACTTTCGGGTAACTTATATTACATTGATCAGGGTATTTCGAAAACGGCAATTCGAAAACGCGAGATACGGATCTATTGTTGCCTCGCGACACTTTATTTATTAACCGATTTCTGTGGCTCTTTTTCTTTCGTAACGTAGCTCTTCTTCTTCTTCCATAACATGGCTCTTTTTCTTCTTCCGTAACGTAGCTGTTTTATACCGTCGGCTAGGCGTATAAATTGATGATGTTTTAATATTCCCTTTTGGCCGATATAAGAAATAGATTTAATTAAGGGATAAATCATAAACATGATAAAAGAACAATCGACATTAGTAAAATATTCGTAGAATAGCATCACACGTGTACGAATAGCATATAATTTTGGAAATAAAGTAAATTACTTATCTCGTATAGATAGAATTTAATGTTTTAGACTTTATCATTATGATAGAGGGCGCTAGGAATTCATTTCCTCTTCTCACATCCAGTTGATATATAATACCTTTAACGTACGTTTTACGCAATAAAATCGATACTTTTGAACATATATTATATGCCACCAGTGTCTATCAAATGTCGCCATAACAAAAAAAAAAACAAAAAAAAAAAACAAAAAAAAAAACAAAACAAAAAAAACCCAAACAAACAAAACAAAAACAAAAACAAAAAACCCTACCCCCCCCCCCCCCCCCTTGTAACAAACAAACAAAAACAAATAAATGATTAAAATAAATGATTAATTAAAAATATATAATGTGAATGTTATTTGTAGAAAACCAAAAAATGATAATAATACATTGTACATATTATTTCCTATAGCAAATATAGGATTCTACTAAATTCCTATATATATATATTTATAATATAAAAAAAAAAGAATATTTCATAAATCTTATATTTTGGGCTCTTCACCTGAAAATTTCACATGTACAAACTGTATTTTGCAACAATTTGTCAAAAGTGTCTTTTTCAAAAGTGCCTTAACAAAAAAATAAAAAAATAAAATAAATAAATAAATAATTAAATAAATAAATAAAAGAAGAAAAAAAATTGGGCTAGCTTCCCTCGCCACCTCACCTACTACTTATATTATACACTTCATATCGTATTAATTTCAATGTCTCATCTAATTGATTTAAGTATGAAGTGATATCGAGGAGGCAAATATTCTGTCAAAATTCCTTAATTTATTTTGGAATTTATGCTTGAAAAGTCCTATAATTATCCTATTTTTCTCGAAAAATTCCAATATTTGTCTTATATCTCAATGTAATATATACCTATATTCCTATAATTTGAAAGATAATAATAAAAATAAAGCTATCAATTAATCAATGAAAATAAATAAACCAAATTCCGAAGTTGTTCTTATTCTATTCCCCTCGTCAATTTAGAATTGTTTTTAAGTAACCTAATACATTCGTAAGGAGATTAGGCTTGTTTAAATAATCGGCACCCATCGGCCACGTGGCCCCGGGGTTTGTGAGGGGCCCGGCGCTCTGTTTCGGTTTTGTGGTGTCTTGGTGCTCGTTTTCTTTTTTTGAATTTTTGAGCAAGTGTTTTGCGGAGTGTTTCGGTGGTGTTTCGTTGGAGTGCGAATGTGTTGTGTTTTTCTCGATATATTTTGGGGCCCACCTCATCAGGAGTCCACCTTGGGGGGAGGCGAATGTGTGACAGGATCACCTGTGTTTTTGTATAACATGGGAAACTTTCAATCCGTTTTACACTCTCAAAGTCGAGAATGCAAAACATTTTTTCCTCGGGAACCCCAAAGCTGTATTCGCTTTCCTGTCAATCGCTTCCTTTACAGTCTTAGTATTAGTAAAATTTTGCTAAAAATTGTCTTAACATGTCGTGCCTCTTCATCTCCGAGCCCTGTAGAGTTATAATTCATCACAATGTTACCCTTCACTCAGTCCTTATTATATAAACTGCTATCCAATATACGATATATTTGTTCCTAACTTAGATTATGCGAATTGGCCTGGCCTCTTATTCATAATTAAAGCTTATGAATGGGTTTTACCTACATTACAAAATCTACAATTAACATAGTTTCGATAACCCGTCATGAATGGGTATTTTTTCTCTCTGGCCAAAAGTGGCTTTGATGAGCAGTATGAAATGTTATCGTCACAATATCGAATTCAACTGGTGAAATGTATCGTGTGACGTGTAATACACGTGAATCACCATATGTATGGGAAAATGAGACTTATCTACATTTTTTTCGTCATTGTAGTATTTCTTCTATCACTTGGAGCCTTGTAATCTTTATTTGCATTACTCATCATCCAATACGTTGGTTAAAATTTTCCCCAGAGATGTCTAATGGGTCAAGATCAGTGTTTATCCCCTTATATAATAGGAATAGATTGTCGTTTTCGGAACGTCTCTTTCATCTACATAAAAATCTACATCATATACAATATCTAGACCATTTATTTAGTGGCATTTTCGAACAATGATTTTCTGTTATGCCTATGCTATCTTCGAAAATAGTACTCAATACGGCAGTTCTGTCATGGCGCTCAGTTTCTGCAAAATCGGCCGCTTTGTGGCGGATGCCTTTCGAGGGTTATCACCAATAATCCTCGAAAGTCATTATGGCAGAATTTTGCTTTTAAACCTCGCTTCAGTTTCTGTTGTCTTCCAGACTCTGAGCCAATAATTGGGGTTTATTATTAATTTGTATTGATTATCTACGACATATACAATTGAATGTCGTCGTAGACCATTGATTATTTTTATTGTCAAAATATGGATTTATTGATATTGAAATATTGCACATTTATATGAACTATTGAACTTTGAACTATGAACTATTGAGCATTGAAGTTCATGAACAATTGAACTGAACTTATATTCAAGAACTAAGAAATATGAACTTACTAAGCATTTGCTTTATTGAATTTATTTGTCTTAAATGGTGCATTGAGTTCATGAACTATAATTAATTATTTATTTTAAATAAAGCCATGACATGAACCGCCAATCATATCTTCCTTTGCTTTATTCTGTGGAGATAATATCATTTATCCTCTAAAGGATAAATTAATTTTATCTCAACGAATAAGCATAATATAACCTTCCTTCACATATAAACGTGTATGTCTGGTCCACGCTGTTAATAATGATGCCAATGATTAACATTAACTAAGTTCTAAGGAAGATAACTCCTTCACCCTTGACCGTGTTGAGTGGATTGCGCAGACTCTGGCTGTGACACTTCCGGTATAACTCTAGCGTGTTTTCAGTATCAGTGAGGAGGAAAATCATTATAAACATTTCACCAAAACCCTCCCCTCCACACCCTTTCTTTTATTCTTATGATTCATTACAACGTATTTTAATCTTCAGATGTGCTTCTTTCATATCATTTAAATACGCATCTTATTCATACAATTAATATTCTATTGCAGGGTTTACATTCATTTCCTCCTTCTGCGCTTGTTTTATTTTTATTTCAGCAATGTTCTAAGGCTCGGGATTACCCTCGACGTTAATTCGCCATTCATGGGATTTGAAGGTATACCTAGGAGCCTTGCCTACATCCGTGAACCTCTTACATCGGACCTTTCATCCTCCAATTTTCCTACCTTTGGATTGAACTGCTTCAATCTTGTGAAGCTCCGAACATTTCGTTTGCGGTGACTGTGACATCATTTAGACCCGAGTGCGGCAGTGATATAACATGCCCAGTTTTCAGAGGATTTTTCCCCAACACAAAACTGGGTTTTTTCATCTCTGTTTTTCCTCTGGGTTTGGTATATCACGATCTTCATCACTGATTTGTTAACAGTTTCTATACATTTATCAAGACAGCGTTTAGTGTCTACAATCAACTGTTTCACGACATTAGAATTCCGAATCTTTACCAATTTTGCCGGAAGCCCCGCTGCAGCTCGGAATCCACCTCACCCGCTCATACCACCTTGCCTTAATTGCGTCATGGCTTCCCTTTTCCTGACGTTCATTGGTTCAAAACAGTGCAGTTCAACAACTGTCTTAGCGTTCGGCAGAATTTTGCTTTTAAACCTCGCTTCAGTTTCTGTTGTCTTCCAGACTCTGAGCCAATAATTGGGGTTTATTATTAATTTGTATTGATTATCTACGACATATACAATTGAATGTCGTCGTAGACCATTGATTATTTTTATTGTCAAAATATGGATTTATTGATATTGAAATATTGCACATTTATATGAACTATTGAACTTTGAACTATGAACTATTGAGCATTGAAGTTCATGAACAATTGAACTGAACTTATATTCAAGAACTAAGAAATATGAACTTACTAAGCATTTGCTTTATTGAATTTATTTGTCTTAAATGGTGCATTGAGTTCATGAACTATAATTAATTATTTATTTTAAATAAAGCCATGACATGAACCGCCAATCATATCTTCCTTTGCTTTATTCTGTGGAGATAATCAAAATATAGCAAACAAAAGTCCGGTTGATTTATTCATCATTTTTACAATGTCCCGAGAGATTAAGTCCAATTTGTGGTCAATTTGACTCTTGATCTTTCTGCTCTCTTAATTTCAATTACCCAACAACATGAACAAATTGAATTATAACAATTTTCTACTTTGGTCTACACTTGTTTTATTGGCTTAAAAAGATCCCTTTAAATCTCAATAGATCTAATATTCCAGTGTACTTTCCATATGAATAAGTAAAGCTACCGATACAAAAGACATTTTACTCGATCATGAAAGCTTTTCTTATGTCGGCATTCTCCTTGTACTCTGTAAGCCATTTACCACTAATTTCAATACCCATTCATGTGTTACTATAAAAATAAGAAACCAGTTTAGTTTGATTTTTAAAAACGTCCTCACTTTTTAAATCGACTCAAAAGAGTAGCATTATGTCAACAGTGTAGTTCAGTTTGCACATACCAATTACACTCTGTCGTAGTCCGAATGCAATATTTGATATCTTTCAAGCACGATCAGGTGTACACTGCAATGCATAATTGACGAGAACAGCGCAGACTGAGACCATCTATTTGTTTTTCTCCTTGCCCACCGTCTTTTTTGACATATCATCAATACATTTCCGCTTTGAATTGTTCTACTTAAGGATCCAGTGTGGGAAATTTACCTTGATATGAAAATAGGTAGGTACTTCAAATTACTCACTCATTCTTTATCAGATTTTGTGAAAAAAATAGTACATTAGTTCATTATAATATACCGAACGTTTCTTTCCTTTTACAAATTAGTTGTTTATATTTCAGAGACAGTGCGAAATGGTAAAGATACATCTTGTGACGTCACTTCCTGCTGCTGAAGCTGCTGTTAAGAAACTTCTTTGCGTACCCGAAGCTGCTATCGCCGTGCGTTGTCAAGGAGTTAAAATAGATGCCAAGAAAGGTACGATTACTAAGGAATTCAACTCCGGGGAAATAGATATAAAGATATACTGTATAATACTTCAGACTAAATGGATATAATTTGAACTTACCGAGCAGATCAAAAGGTAATATATAGAGAGTAAGTGTCGGATTTATTTACATTTATATATTCTGTTTTAGGTACATTGACGTCTGTAACATGCTGCACGGCCGATGGAGAAGTTTACGTGTTTGACGTCAAGAAATGTGAGGACGTTTTGTTATTAGGCGGACTGATTAGGGTGTTCCAGTCTACAGAGCTTGTAAAGGTACACAGAATCTTCTTAATGTTATCCTATCGTGTCAAGTGTAGATCAACAATACCAAGTAAAGAGGAAATATCTCAAATTATCAAAGATCCACACAGTATGTAAAGAATTGAAAACACAAAAGAAAACACAATTCACAGACAGAAAGGACCAACAAGTAACCCTTATTTAGACTCAAGGATATATATGCTAACACTGAATACAAAATAAAAGTTAAAAAGAGGGGTCCTATGAGCTACCACAGAATGAATCTTCGCAAACTTAAAGTACTCAAATTTAACTGTTTTTACACATCTCCAGTTTATCGTACTCTAGTAGGTTCATAGCATAAATCAAACCAGCTTAAGGACTACAGGGAGATAACTCTATTTTTATATCACGTAATATTTGAAACCGACCTGGACTATAAATGGTATAAGCTCAGTTTGTTGCATTATTTCGGAAAATAATAATACTCCTTGAAATTTTCATTGCTGAATGGGTATTTTGGGGAAAAATGCATGCTTCTAAAGATTCAAACATCAGAATATATCCTATTCATTATACTCATTTAAAAAAATGAGAGAATTAGAATTTCGAACTTCTAGTAAATCTCTATGTTTTTGGGTCAAAATGTTGATTTTTGCATAAATTATTGTGCTATTTAAAGAAACAGTCATTTTACTCAAAAACGAATTCGGGTACATATTGGTTTGAATACTTTAGGATAAAGCAATACCATAGCTCTATACATAGAAAAAAAATGTATACCTGGCGACAATATAGCTATTAATAAAATAACAAGCTTCTGCCATGTCAACCAGCAAAATCGTATTTACAAGAAAATACACTCCTTAGAACTGTTTATTTTATCAGTGTTTTTCAAAATAGGCTTTAATTCATACACAAGCTATAAGAATCCAGAAAAATAAGGATATATATGACTTTTTCAATTTTCATGCATTGCAGAGGTATGTAAAGTTGTGATGTGGTATTCTCTAAATTGACGAAAATGTTAAAATAGGCCAAAAATTGACGTTTATAGCTAAAAAACGAGACGGGCAAATTTAATTTTTTGGTCCGAATAATTCGAGGAGATGTTCCTCTACATTTGGAATATCCATCTTTCCTCTACCTCATTTCTATTAAAAGTCGCCACCCTGACCTTAAAAGAGAAGAAAAAAGTGTCAAAAACTGAGATTAGCACGTCCGAAAATCGATACACTGATTATTTCTGGTAACGATTTCAAAGGATCATACAATAGAACAACTTTATTTTTTCCTCAGCTTTAAAATACGTCCAAAACGGATTGAAATCTTTAAAGTATATTTTAAATCGTATGATTGATCTTTCAGGTTGTTCATGATTGCAGTACTGATAACCTCTTGCTTAAGAAATATGGAATCAAAGTCAGAAACTACTTTGATACTGCAGTAAGTGTAACTGAATTGTAACAACACTAGAACATGAATACTAAAATTTGGCAATAATTATGGAATATTCCAACAAAAATACACTAATATTTTGATGTCTTTGATAAAGGTGGCGTATTCAGTCATTTTAGAACAGAGGGGCCTCCCTCCTAGGAAGATATCTCTCCAGAACATCTGTGATAAGTTCGGCATTGAAAGATTTCGGCCTGAAAGATCCGAACAGGTAATATGCTAATTCGATTGTTATTTGTTTGAATTTTTAAGAAATACTCCGATTTCAGCATAAAATTTTGTTACATAATTGTTTGCACTAAGTAAGACATATCAATGTTAAACGTCTTCAAATTCAATAGCATCATTTAAGACCAGATAAATTTGCAGAACGGACCAGACATGTATGTTTCGGGTACTTAACCCTCGTCAGTGATCCTCAGTCTAAACAATGGAATATGGCCAAAAAGTGAAAATTATTACGTCCAGAATGTACCGAAAGACGTAGCAGAATGCGTGGGATATGATGCTACAGGACCCACGTGTAAGAAATTTCAAGAAATTCTGTAACAGAAAATTTCAAATGCGTTGAAGAGACAGAATATCAACGATACAATAAAATGTTATGTTGTACATTTCCAGATAAAGCTAAGAGAGGATGTGAATTACTTTGGACTTAGACCAATGTCACGACTGATGCTGAACATTTGTGCGTCCTACGTACTTCCACTCATTCCATCTCTATACCACGTCTTAGCACAGTAAGTTTAATGCACTTGTTCAGTCAGGTTACATAAAACTGGACGTTCTTATTAGAATTCATAGGTTTCTATGCTATATTGGAGGAGTTGCTATGATTGATTACTGTTATTTCCTATCGTTTCCCAGGCAGCTGGAGACCACGTCATGGGAATGGTTTGATTATATGAGCGAGGAAAATAGACTATCCAAAGTACAACCTGAGAGGATTAGCTCGGAAAGGGAAAAGAGAAAGACTGAAAGATATCTGAAAAATCTTCATTTGTATCCAATCACCCGTATGTCTAAAGAGGAAAAACATCTACTACAGGATTCTGTACCAGACTCTCAAGAATTTGTGTTCTGATATCAGAAGTTAAGGGAACCTTTGGATAATCAATAAACAGAAACTGGCTTTAAACTGTGCAATAAGAGTCCCATTAGATTTGATAGGATTTTGCTTTTGTTCATTCTTGTTGGACCTGCTAATAAAAGCAAATCACTTAAAATGTATCTTTATATGAAATAGTACATGCCTTTGTAAATACACAGACTGAGAAAGAAAACGAGAAGTTCTGGCAAATCTATTACCAAGTAGTTCTATTAATTATTTCGTTATTGTTGTCCTCACGTTCAGAATAAAAATGCTACATTCACAATTGTGAATTTACAAATACTAGTAATTATTTCATTTATTCAGTATTGTCATACACCATTTAAATTGTGTTGTACGTACATGTATTTTAAAAGGTGAGACTTCTATAATCGATAATTAATGACATTTTATAATACCAGGGAACATTTTGCTTACTGTGGACGTCATTGCCCCAGCTGCATCGTTCTCAGCCAATACTAGCAGTAATCTGATGAAATGTCCTTTCTTTTATAACCACTTTGATTTTGATTTAGTTATACCCGGTATGCCACATTGCTCCGAAGGTGAACTTTATTTACTATCTCTGTCTTCACCATTTCGTTACAGTATTATCAATATTGTAATATATTTCAGTACATCATATGCGCATTTCAACAAGTATTTCCCAAAAGTGATGCTGGAAGTCTAAAAAGGAGGAAATCCAAATAATAAAAAAAAAAAGATGAAAAGCGATATTCTAATTCTGATATGACTTGAAATTTTCTCCCTATATGTACCATAGAACTCGCCTGGTGTAAATCTCAAACACAATTCCAGTGCGCTAAGCCCCACCCATTCACGAGCTATATTAGAATAGAAATAACAACTAGCTAGCCGTGATTCATTGTCCAGTAATTCCACTCGTCACATGAACCAATCAACGCTCGGTGATAATATGATTGGTTCAAGCGACTCGTGGAATTACTGGACTATAAACTACGGCTAGCTAGTTGTTATTTCTTAAATATTACCTAAATCTTTGACAAAGGACAATCTAAGGACGGAAATATTCAAAAGTTTTAGAAGAATTTATCAAATTTGGTTAGAGAGAATTTACAAATATATTTCAAGTCGAAACACTATGGGACTAGGTGAATGAAATCCCCAGGGACTAACAGTCCACCGGTAGAGATACCAACCTTGTGTTTGAAATGATCGATATTGAAGTATACTGGACAAAAAAAGTTAGGGATCATTCTCGTTCAAAATAGTGTTGTGTAATTTTCATCAAAATACTGGAGCTATACTAAGGACAATATTACATAAAGAAACCGAATACAGAATGTCTGTTCATTGCTTAAAATGAAAAAAAAAAAAATTTTTTCTCCATTTCCAATTTTGAATAAAATGCTAATTTTACACACAAAAAAATTCCCTGTACTTTTTCTCTTTTATCTCTTTTTTAATTACCCTTACTTAATAAACCTTTCTGATTCATTAAACTCATTATTATAATGTATCACTGGGTTGGCTGCACCCCCTTGATCCTCCAAAACCGGCATAATTTTGTAGCATTTTTTTTGCGCTGTTTAAGATAAAAAAATTTTCTCATGGAATTTTCTATTGCAAAAGTGGTGTTTTGGGGGAAAACATGTTTTTTAGTCAAAAATAACCGATAATAGGAAAATTTTCATTACTTTCATATGGTGTTGATGATTTCAAAAATTGAAAAGTGTAAATATATAGTATTTTTTATTCTCTTTCAGATGAAATAAGTTGCAAGTTCCAATTCCTACTTTTACTTTGGGGGTGAAAAAGTCCCCTACCCAGTGATACATCCCAGACTGTTTAACTTTAAATGGTTGTTTAAAATTGCAAGGGTTATGTCAGATTTTCGTTTACAGTGATGGGCTTAGTTTGAATACGGGATTTTCAAAACAATATCATTGTGTACTTTGGATCAGACATGCTTTTTCTGCTGATTAATTATGAAATATTCATGCCGTGTAGTTTTTGGGTCAGAATTCTATTTTTCCGAAATTTGCATTTTTACAGAAATTGGCAGGAGATCGACTCCGTTGACCTTTTTTTGTAGCCCAGAGTTGTACAAATACTGACAACTTACCAAAAAGTTGATTTTTATCTCAGTTATGACAATAAAACTATGCAAATAAAATAAAGTCCCTATCACAATGATAATCCAATGCTAACTCTAAATAAAATGTATAAGTATCCTTAACTTTTTTGCGCAGTATATATGATCTATAATAAAAACATCACTGCCTAATCGTTATGAAGATTCTTCTTCCCCTTACTAAGAACGAAGTTCAACACCACTATGCTTATGTGTTTAACTCAGATTTTTTTTTTTCGAATATAAAGCAAGGAAAAGGACATATTTGAAAAAAAAATGAAATCATCACTTTCGAACGCAACCCATCCACAAAAACGAGCATTATAATTTGTTGGTCAGTGGTTCGCCATGTCTGTATTGGATCCCCCTATATTTGGTCACCGTCATCACGACGCCATTGTTGTTGTCCATCTCCACCAACTGTAGGAATCCGGCAGCTACGTCTTCAACTCTGTAAGTTATATAATTAATTAAACGATAAAGAGGGAAAAAGTACAACACAATCATTAACATTACGAGGTAGAATGGATATCAAGTTTTGAAGTATAGATTCTATTTAGAAAAAAAACATTTTAAAATTCTATTTCCTCCAGGATTTATAAACACTTGTTGGTAGGTCCTTGCTTTCAAGTTTAATTACCATATTTACAAAATGATACTAGAACCTGAATACAAACGGCTTATAAATAAAGAGTTAGAGTATGGATACTGAGCATTACTGACGTGTTGACTCCCGTCTCCGTCATCATCTGGGCAATATGGTCGTTGGAATCTTTATCTGTAGGATTTAACATGGACGTATTGGTGAAGGAGGGACACAAACAGGTAAATCTTATCCCAACCTCGTCTATACGTGGATTTGCCTGAAAAGACACAAATGAAGCAAAAGGCTTTTTAAATTCTCAGATAGAATTAAGTGAACTTTTCAGAAAAATTATATCTATAAGTAAAGTAAATAGAATGAATAACCTTCCTGATATTGTTTAAATGCATGTTCCGTCGGAAGTTATAATAGTTTTGTCTTACCATCTTGACTTTGTGACTGAATAACTTATTGGTACTTCTTCGATGTTTATTATTATTCATATAGTCAAGACAAGACGTGAGTAAATCAACGATTCTAGTACCATTATCAAATTAAAAGGCCAGATTCAAGGAAAGGAATGAGAGGGTATTTGAAAAAAGCTGACTACATCCACTATCAAACTTCCTTATATTTATTCCCTTCGGCATTGGTCACTGCTGGTGGACCAAGAGTCCCCGAGGGCACATGTAGCCAAGGTCGATCAATTTCGGTTGGTCGTTTCTTCAAACGCATTTGAACATTTCTGTTTAGAAAATTCTCTAAAATTTCTAAAACCTGGGTCCTGTAGCATCACATCCCAGCTATTTTGCTACGTCTTTCGTCTTCAAATTCAATAGCATCATTTAAGAACAGATGAATTTTCAGCATGGACCAGACATGCACGTTTCGGGTACTTAACCATCGTCAGTGATCCTCAATCTAAACAATGTAATATTGCCAAAGGGTGTGAAAATTATTATGTCCAAACATTTACCGAAAGACGAAGCAGGATGGGTTGGATATGATGCTGCATGGCCCACTTTTTAGAAATTTGAAGAAATTTTGATAACTGAAATTTTCGTATGCGTTGAAGAGACGATCAACCGAAGTTGATCGAACTTGGCTACATGTGCCCTCGTGGACCCCTGGTCCACCAGCAGTGACATTCACCAAGTGGTATTAATGTTAAACGTCTTCAAATTCAATAGAATCATTTAAGAACAGATGAATTTTCAGCATGGACCAGACATGCACGTTTCGGGTACATAACCATCGTCAGTGATCCTCAATCTAAACAATGTAATATTGCCAAAGGGTGTGAAAATTATTATGTCCAAACATTTACCGAAAGACGAAGCAGGATGGGTGGGATATGATGCTGCATGGCCCACTTTTTAGAAATTTGAAGAAATTTTGATAACTGAAATTTTCGTATGCGTTGAAGAGACGATCAACCGAAGTTGATCGAACTTGGCTACATGTGCCCTCGTGGACCCCTGGTCCACCAGCAGTGACATTCACCAAGTGGTATTAATGTTAAACGTCTTCAAATTCAATAGAATCATTTAAGAACAGATGAATTTGCAGCATGGACCAGACATGCACGTTTCGGGTACTTAACCCTAGTCAGTGATCCTCAATCTATACAATGTACATGTAATATTGCCAAAGGGTGTGAAAATTATTATGTTCAAACAATTACCGAAAGACGAAGCAGGATGGGTGGGATATGATGCTGCAGGACCCACTTTTTAGAAATTTGAAAAAAAATTGATAACTGAAATTTTCGAATCCGTTGAAGAGACGATCAACCGAAGTTGATCGAACTTGGCTACATGTGCCCTCAAGGACACAGCTTGGAACATCTACATCTATATTATGATTGGTCTATAGTGAGCATGATTCAATCTAAACAGCAAAACATTTCCTTGTTTCCGTTCCTTTAAGCTTGATATTTAACGACTGCTATGACAACCTGCTTAAGCTAGGTTAACACTTATTCACGATGCCCTACGATGTCCATGGAGCTCCACGATTCTGTAAATAAAATTGGTCTTCACACGCTCTCTGACGCTCCATCACGCTCTGATACGCGCTGTAGCGGTTTGTTATGATTGTAGGTAAGATCTGTTACGATTTTCAACCCGTTCTCTCAAGCTTCGTTACGTTCCCGTACGATTACCACGATGAGCTAATACGCTTTGCCACGCTCTATCACGGTTCCCTACGCTTATCAAGTTTTGCTGTGATCTGTTAAAATGCAGGACTACGATTTGATAAAAATTGCCGCGATTTAACACGATTTTATATGAAATAGACTACCAGTTTCAATACCACTTGTAATATCAGAACAAGATTAAGGTTAACATCCAGGAGAAAAAGATTTCATATCTTAAAACGCTGGAAGTGGCATTGATGAACCTTATTTCCTCTTTCTTTTTTTGATTATTAAAGGTAACATTTTTTGTCGAGCAAATCAAATCTTTGATTGCGTGTGTATATTTAACTCGTTCGAAGACAATTAATGCAGCAACTCACTGATTTCCAAGACTTCCTTTTTAGTCTGCTTCATAAGTTAGAAATTGTTGTTAAAAACTCTTGTAATCCAACAAAAACGGGTTGTTTCTTTTTAATGATTTTCATTATAGGAATAATGGAATCGCAACGCATCTTGTAGATCGTGGAGAATCGTGGACACCGTAACAAATCGTCAAAGAGCGTGAATGAAATCGTAGTGGATTGTAGGAGAACGTGTTTCACCAAGATCTCCTACGATCGGATATTACGATCTGTTGCGCTTTGTCAAGGTCTGTTACGCCCTACCACGCTCCATCACATTCACTACGCTCTCTCACGATGTAAAAATCAATCGGGACAATCGTAGCAATTTTTTTGAGAATCAAAAATTTTGCAACGCTCTCTTACGATACCTACGATTCACCTCAATCGGGACAGACAGGGCGATCGTGGATAAGTGTAAACCAAGCATTACAGATTTCAAATATGGTATAAATCAATTTTATCCATTTTGAAATGAGCAGCTTATTATTATTATTATTTGGATGTTTCCGATTTATGTCGTGGCTGACACCAATTTCCTATTTACAATTCTTGATATTGCTTTAGGATCTACTAATGACTAAGCACAAGTACGTACTGCCATGCTCCTAGTGTAACCCACAACTCCATATTTGGATCCTGAATAAATCGGTATATGGGAAACAGGTGTCAAACCTATAGTTATAAATAGATAAACATTTTTATACTTGAGACATATAATTAAAGATTTAGACTATACTTTGAAGTATCTATCTCGACTATTCCAAAGAAAACGGATATACCTTACTAAAACATTTAGATTTAGTAGAAGAAATGCATCGATCAAGGAATTCAATGAAAAATGAGTTTATACCCTTCGCGGATAAAGGGAGGGATGGGGGCTTTAGAGACAACCCCGCGCCCCTAGTCAGATTTGTTTCGAAAATGCATAATATCAAACTTTCCAACTTTGTTGTACAAACCTTCTCGAAATGAAATAACATTTTTCAAGCGACGTAACAAACAAATTCTTCTTCTTCTTCCTGCCAGGGGAGTGTAGATATGCACTGGCACATGCTAAGCACGGTTTAAAACCTCTAGACAGTATTTACATTTAAAATATGGATAAAAAGAACTGTCTGGCGTCTCACTGACTAGGGTATGCTGCTTTGGTGGATGCAAGTAGCACGCGGAAGGTCTCTATGGAGTCAGCCGTCTTCAAAGGAGATGGTAAGTTGTTCCGGTCGTGGATGGTACGTGGGAAGAAGGAGTTATCATACACTTCCCGGCCTATTGAAAGTTGGTTGGAGGTACTTCAGGCTTCCTCGAGTTCTACTGGCCACTGGTGTAAGGTAAGTTGGAGCATGAATTTTGACTAGATCATGCGAGATCTTGTATAACATGATGAGCCTAGAAGTTCTACGGCGGTCAACCAATGTATTCCATTGAAGCTGGTGAATAATGGATGTCATGTAGCTTGGAGTATGTTCCCTGTAGCTGCCTGTGACGAATCACGCTGCTCTTCTTTGTACTTACTCTAGGGTCTTGGTGAGGTTTTGATGGTAGGGGTCCCATACTAACTTGAATACTCGAATGCAAGGTTTACACTTAGTCACGATAGCCTACGATATCCACGATGATGCAAAATCGTAGAGCTCCACGATTCTATAAATAAAATTGGTCATCTCACGCACTCCGAAGCTCCAGAACGCTTTCAATACGATTTGTTACGATTGTAGAAAAGATCTGTCACTATTTCCATCCCGTTCTCTCAAGCTTCGTTCCGTTCCCGTACGATTACAACGATGAACTATTACGCTTTGCTACGCTCTCTCACGGTTCCCTACGCTCATTTAGTTTTGTTGCGATCTGTTACGATGCAGGAATTCGATGTTATAAAAATTGCCGCGATTTGATATGAAATGGACTACCAGTTTCAATACCACTTGCAATAAGATTAACATTCAAGAGATGAAGCAAAACGCTGAAAGTGGCATTGATCAACTTTATTTCTGTTTCTTTTTTTTTGATCATCAAATGGAACATTTAAAATTTTGATTGCGTGTACATGTGTATATAGTAAAACTCGTTCGAAGACAGTAAATGCAATACCTCACTTATTTTTAGGCTTCTTCAGATGCTAGAAATTGTTGAAGATGTTAAAAACTCCAACAAAATTTATTTATTTTCATGCAAGGAACAATGAAATCGCAACGCATCTTGTAGATCATAGATTGAGTCGTGGAAACCGTGACGGAACTTATCGACACACCGCAGACGGCGAGGGCCGATCGGGATGATCGCAGGAAAACGTCGTAGCGTGATTGAATATTAAAAAATCGTCATAGAGCGTTGGTGAAATCGTAGTGGATCGTACGAGAACGTGCATCTAAATCGTAGGAGAACGTATTTCGTTCTTCGAGACCTCTGGGTAATCGGAAAAGTGGGAGGGTTGTGCGCACGTAATCTAGGATAACCACACCTTCTGCTATTTCCGTGGCAGATGACCGTCCTAAGTCGGCACCGGTTGCCCATTGGTCTCGTTGGTTTATGTGTAGTCCTTTGTGTTTGATGTTTCTGTGTTGTGCGTTGACGTTCCTTGTCCCTTATGCGTCTCTTCATGTGCTTGTCTGCTTTCTGTTTTTGCATTGAGTGTTTTGGGGTTTTGCTGTGGATGCTGCAACCTGGTGTTGTTGGAGATCCCCTCCTTTGTTCTAAGTTCACCAAGAGCTCCCTCTTCTTTGGCACCTGATCTCACTCCTTCACAGAGAGTTCACGTCTCTTCATCTGGTAGATAATTTGTTTTAATTTCTATTCCTCTGCTTAGTTCTGGTTTTATCCTGATTTTGTTTGCCCTTGGTTGGATTTATCGATTAACGATTTTGTACTTCTTGATAGGGATATGTTTTTCCATAGTTGTCATAAGGTTGGACGGACCATTGTCTGATATGCCATGGATTTATCTGGATGTTTACAAGTTCCTCTTGATAATTCCAAGGGTTTTGGTGGCTTTGGTCTTTATTTTAAAAATTGTTCGTTCCATTTCAACTAGTTGTGGATGGTAATTCCCAGGTATTTTGCACTACTGACTTCTTCAAGCTTTTGGCTATGTAATGTATATTGTGACCTTACTGGTTTTCGCTCATTATACGCCCGTCATAAGACGGGGCGTATTATTTTATGGTGCTGTATGTGTGTCCATGCGTCCGTCCATACGTTCGAGGTCATGCTTTCCAGACTTTTCCCCAAAGCTTTTCAAGATATAGGCTTGAATCTTGGTATATGAAGACGTGACTTTAGATCCAGTTCGAGTTTCTGAAAAATTGACAAATTTTTAGCAGAGTTAAGGCTCTTGAACATAGAAATGTACTGTTTCGGGGGAGGGGGGAGGGGGGTTGCAGCCTTTACAGCTTTTAATTGAAACTTCACTCATGCCTTTATATTAAATAATAACAGATCCAGTTTCAGTTTCGAAAAAATGACCTATTTTCAGCGTGAACATAGAAATTTTCAACAATTTTAGAGTTTTCCGGACTTTTTTCCACAGCCGTTGCAGCTATTGAATTGAAACTTGATACATGCCTTCGGTTTATGACTTTCTTAATTATCGATTTTGTGCTGTATATAGGGATATGCTAAATATCCATATTTGTCATTTATAAATGGTGATTATAGATCCAGTTTGAGTTTCGGGGAAATTGACCTATTTTTAGCAAAGTTATGGCCCTTGAAAATAATAATTTTCAACAATTCTACTGTTTTCAGGATGTTTTTGCCGCCTTTACAGCTTTTGAATTGAAACTTGATATATGCCTTTATGATATATAATTACAGATCCACTTTGAGTTTCGGTAAAATTGACTTATTCTTAGCAGAGTTATGGCCTTGAACATAGAAGTTTTCCGGACTTTTTTTCACAGCCTTTGCAGCATTTGAATTGAAACTTGATATATGCCTTAAAAATAAATTATTACAGATCCAGTTCGAATTCTGGAAAACTTACCTATTCTTAGCAGAGTTATGGCCATTGAACATAGAAATGTTCAATTTTACAGTTTTCCAGGCATTTTTTCGCAGCCTTTGAAGCTATTGAATTGAAACTTAGTATGTGTCTTCAAAATTAATAATTACAGATCTTATTTAAGTCTGTGAACAGTTGACCTATTCTTAGCAGAGTTATGGCCCTTGAAAAAAGAAAATTTTGACAATTTTACAGTTTTCTTGACTTTTTTTCGCAGCCTTTGCAGCTGTTGAATTGAAACTTGGTACACACCTTTTCAATAATGAATCAGAGATCAAGTTTTAGTTTGTGATGGAATTGGAGATTTTTGCAAATTTATGGACCTTGAATTTAGAATGGCTCTCAGCCCTAGGACCTTCAAATTTACCATGAAGGTTGAAGAGTAGAAGATTAGGGGGCATATGTCAATGTCATTTTGTGGCTGAAAGTAACAGGATTATTTCGGAAATTCATATTTTGACAATTCTTTTAAATACTATTGTTTGATTCAAACTTTGAACAACTGAAGAACCACACATTTTCTTTCGTATTTCTACAAGTTTTCTTTTTCTTTGGGGAGGGGTCGCAAAATTGAGAAATTTTGTGTAAAGGTCAAGTCATTTTGAGACTACAACTGACATAATTCATTCACAAAATAATTTATGATAAATTTATACCCCGACGGGCGATCCTTGCAGCGTTGACGTCGCTATTTTGGAGATGTGAATCATAGCGCACTTTTGAGGATGCAATTCCATCTGTCATAATTGTTCCCAATGCTGAAGTGATGTTAGGTCACGTTAGAGTTGCTCTATGTCTGACTCTCTGGCTATTTTCCGGTATAGCAGGCAATTATCCGCGAATAACCGTGCATCTTACTGAGTGTATTCCGGCATGTCATTGATGTAGGGCAGGGACAGCATAGATCCCATGACTGTTCCCTGCGGAAATCAGCTGGAGCAGAGGCTGCGCCTTCTATGTTGGCGTGCTGCGTCCTCTATGACAAGGAGACCTTGATCCATCCCCACGTTGATCCTCGCACTCTGTAGTAATCCAACTTATTCAAAAGCCACTGGAGCGGTACTTTGTCAAAAGCGTTGGAGAAGTCAAGTAGTATATCACATCTACTTGTTCTCCTCATGCTAGTGACTTAGCTGTGCTGTCTATGGTGACGATAAGTTGGGTCTCTCAGGAACATCTGCCTCTAAAGCCATATTGTTTGTCAGTGAGTGTTCCCACGCTGTCAAAATGGCCCATGATCTTTGCAGGAGACTGATGTAAGAGAGACTGGCCTGTAGTTGGCTGCATTGTGTCTGTCCCCTTTCTTGTAGCTTGGTACAATGGCAGCTTCTCTCCAATCATCTGGAATCGCTCCTGTGTCCAGGGCGTTTGGAATATGTAGGTTAGAGTTGGCGCAATCTCGTCAGCGAAGTCATAGTATTCTGGTATCTAATCTGGCCCAGAAGCCTTGTGAACTTGGACTTCGATTTGAGCCATAGATTGGTATGGCTCTTCATTTTGAATGGTATATAGCTCATGTTCTCCTTGGTGTAAACTATGTGGAACTGGTGGTTTAATATTTCCGCCTGTGCTTGGGTGTCGCTATATAAAAGACCATCTGTCTTCTTCAAGGGTGTCACTCCGCTTCACTCCTGTTTCTTGTGTTTCATGTTAAGTCCAGAATCTCTTTGAATTCTCTTTCATGTCTCCTGTGATGATGTCTTGTACATCGACGGTGGGTGCGGATAGCCAACAGGGGATGCTTACTCCTCCCGGGCACCTGGTCTCACCCCTAGCTTGCTAGGGGTCATTCGATGCTTAATTTTGTGCTCTATTGTGAGTGCTGTTGAGATTATCGTCAGGATCTTCTCTAACTCATTTGTATATACTTATCGTGCTCCTGTCTAATCTTGTGCCCTTAGCTTCTTATATCTCTTCCAGCCTTCTTGTTATGTGTTGCTCTAGCCTTTATATGTGCTCTCTTCTTGCGTCTTGTTGATGTTTCTGTTTATCCATGGGTTTGGGTCTCTGGATGACGTCAGCTTGGATGGTATATGGACCTCCGTGAGACTATGTACTGATTCCTTGAACGTCCCCGATACTGAGTTAATGCCACCGTTGTTTGATGCTATTTCATGTTGGATCTTCTGTCTTGTAGCCTCAGTATTTGCCTTTTTCCAGGGTTTGATCTTCCTGCTGACTTTCATTGACCTTGTTAGTTTGAGGCAAGTGTCTTACAGCACTATATCATGACCTACATCATCAAGCGGTGGAATATGTTTAAGTCTTTCTATAAGGGATGGATGTGATGTAAATATGGGGTATAACAGGTTATTACTGGTATTACAATCTAAAACTTGGTGTAAGTTCATGTCTTTACAAGCTGCTATAAGAGCCTCGTTGAGTTGATTTGACCGTTACCTACTATCATTGATGTGGACCATTCTATATTTATTCATACCTGTCGTGGATCCCACGTTGACGACCACTCCTCCTTTACCGCCCTCGTTCTCACTCATGTACTTTACTGCCAGCCGGGTTCCCTCTATAACTCCTATCTGTGTTGTATAAAATTTGACAATAACGAAGTCAACTGCTGTTTTCAGAAATTCAGCATTCAGACAAAATTATACAATCAATTTCTTTTCTTTCATTTTTCAAAATTAAAAAAATATATGTTCAAAATTATCTCGAAATAGAAAATGATGATAGATTAACTTCATATTTGAAAAAAAAAAACAGCCCACAAGATTGACATAAACTGTTCTCCGCCAATCATGTAATTCATTCTCTATACCGGCGTTGTTTACCACTATGTCAACAGAACCAAGAAGTGATTTTGTGACTCGAAAAACATCTGGAAAATAAAACAGAACATTTACTGGTATTCTTGGTGATGTGAAGAGGTGCGCTAACATTTATTACGGTATACTGTATATATGGTATTTCTATATTGATCATTTTTATTACTACATGACAAATTCATTAGCTTGATATTTTTTGAAAAAATCTAATTTACCCCAAACGTCCTTGACATGAATCTTTAACTCCAAGTTACTACAGATGGTTTTACTGTAGAAATACTTTTCATACATTATTCCAACACTAAGTGAAACCTCTCTAGGTTACTTTGCTTTATCATTAAGGTCATGGTTGGAAGTCAACTTTTCAAATATACAAATTGTTGATTTTCTTCTATTTGTCAATTCATGTACTGGCGAAACATATTTAACCGTATCGTGCTCATCCCCGATCCCATTTATGTACATGCATTTTTTGTGATTTTTCTAACGATGTTGACTGTTTATTTCTGAATGTACTTATATCTTTTATCCATGTGTTACTTATAGATGTGTGGTAAGTATACTCACTATGGAAGCTTTCGTGATCTGTAACGTCACACGGAACAAAAATGGATGAGTGATGCCCAAAACGTGGTTGCCAATCTTTTACTACCTTCCTTCCCTCTTCTGCTTTGAGATCGCAGATACATACCTGTAAAATGAAAGATCAAATTACTATACCCGGAGTGATGCTGTATACTCTAGAGACGGCTAAAGCTATAATTTCTACAAAGAATTCATACGAAATCTGAAATCCCTTTATTTTTAAGAAATTCATTTGTCAATTCTTTTGATCGTTCGCACTTTCACTACCATCTCGCATTCAAAATTGATCTACTGACTTTCTGGAATAATTAAATATGCTTTCACACATATAGTCTGTAAATGAAGGTCAAACTCCATACCCAACGTGATAATCCAAAATTCTTAACCAATGAGCATACAAAAATACAAAACAAGAAGACTAAAATATTCTTCAAAGAATCGAAAGTGAACCATGTTGCCGGGGAGAGTAAGCATCTTCTGTTTGTTAGCAGAACCCGTCACTTTAGTCGTGCAGAAAGGTAAAAACGGTCAATTGTTTTTGGTGTGTTTTGAGCAAAAAGAAAGAAAACAAACAATATCTAATATTTTAAACGATTCATTCAACACTAACAAATAAAATATCTAATCAATTTCGGAATTCAGTATTGTCCGTTTCTGTTCGCTCGGACTCTTTACATACAGTTTCTGTGTATGATCCCACACATAAATAAATGAACTTTCTTTAAATGTCCCAAAGATCGATCGCTAGTAAGTAGTTACGAGCAGTTATTCTCAGTCTCTCAGACTCTGATTTTATCCAAGACTTCAAGCTAAATATATTTACATTTCAAATGTTCTATAGAATTCTCTGTAAAAGTTCATGCATAAAATATATAACGCCTTTCATCAGATAATTACATAACAATGAATGTAATTTGTAGAAACGTGGAGTACACTCTAGAAACATGGGAGAACAGGGACCTACATAAGTTCACTATTACACTATCAGATATGCGTTCTGATTGGCTAAAACAGCGCCTCAATGAAAAAATAAAACGATGGCGCCATCCGTGGTAGATATAACATTCCAACAGCTCATCATGCGATAAAAATAAATCAGTTTTTTTTGTAAAACAAGAATGCCCACGACAGCATTTTTAAACTTTTAAAAGCTCAGTTTAATCTGCTCATACTCCAAAGCTAGTCTAGAGAGGATTAATGATAATATTAATAAATGGTTTCGAGAAGCAATATTCACCGAGCCCGAATATTGTATTCTCGGGGAGCTAAACCATTGTATTTACCTCGCTAAATGTAAATAATTGTATAATATACAAATTGTTACAACTGATAAATTAAGAAATAACTACTAGCTAGCCGTGGTTTATTGTCCAGTAATTCCACGAGTCGCATGAACCAATCAAATTATCACCGAGCCGTGAAGCGGCGAGGTGATAATTTGATTGGTTCATGTGACGAGTGGAATTACTGGACAATGAATCACGGCTAGCTAGTTGTTATTTCTATTCTAATATAGCACGTGAATGGGAGGAGCTTAGCGCACTGGAAGTTTGTTTGAGATTTTACACCAGGCGAGTTCTATGATACGTATAGGGATATTATTTCAAGTCATATTAGATTATATATTCACTCACAACAGATGGTTCTTATATTTATATTTTGATATATGAATACATTATAGTCTCTTACCTTTGCCCCTTTCTTCAGTAATTCCTCTGAGAACGCCTTTCCAAGGCCTTGTGCTCCACCAGTCACTATAGCTACTTTGTTTTCTAATTTCATTTTTTTTCTTTTAATGTTCTATCGAAGAATTTTTTCTATCTCTCACAGATTTACTTTGCTTTATCAATGATTACATAATATCATTCAACAGTTACTGAGGTTGCATAATGTGCACACAATTTGAATTTTAAAGGAGCTGGAAAGAATTAATTGGACATTCAGTTCAGATAGGGGAGATATTTTTTCGCGAGTATGTCTGTAATTTGGGTTAAAACAGTCGAAGGTAAAATGTAATCAAATTTTTTGAATTGCTTAATTAAAGCTTTTCAAGTCTAACGATAATGTATATAGGTAGAATTGTTCAAACTCAATAGCGTCATTCAGGGACAGCTAAATTTGCAGCATGGGCTAGACATGCAAGTTTCGTGTACTTCAATCTAAATAATGTTAAACGTCTTCAAATTCAATATGCAATATGACAGAAGAGTGTTAAAGTTATTATGTCCAAAAATGTACCGAAAGACGTCTTCAAATTCAATAGCATGACAAATATGGATAATGACCATATCCAGATACCATATACCAAACAAAATCGATAATTCAGAAAATCAGAAACCGAAGGCATACAAAATCGGGATAGAACAGGAACCAATGCTAACAAATAAAAACCTCCACCATATGAAAAGAAGCGAACTCCCGATATGGGAGTGAGACCAGGTGCCCAGGAAGAGTACGCATCTCCTGCTTGCATGCAACACCCGTCGCTTCAATTCGGTAGAACTGTCACATCCGGTTACTTCCATTTCGGAAGACATAGAGTACAATCTTTGGTTGGATTGTTCAAATGGTCTATGACAGAATATCATCCACCATTCTGGAGAGTGGGACATCATAGTGTATGACGAGTTCCCCATATCGACCTTAGAACTTCCTCAGTGAAGATGTTAGTCGGTCCCTGACTGAGAAGCTTATCTGAAAGACGCCTAGCTCTCAGAACAAAATCCGTATATTTGGTACTTGCTCTGGCATAGCGTATTAACTGAGATATGAACACGCCATTAAGAGGCGATGAAGGGTTGTTGCTACTCAGAAAAGGAAAGTTTGTAGTGCTGAAATTGAAGTCGTCACGTTTGTCATAGAGTGAGGTGTTCATGTGACCATCAGTGTCGTAGGACAACATTATGTCCAAATAGGATGCTGAATTATTTGTCTCTGTAGTTTCTTTGACTTCAAGCTCCGAAGGATAGATACTGCAGAGGTAATCCGCGAATTTTGGATTATTAATGGACAACACATCGTCTATGTATCTGTAAGTGAAGTTGAAGTCAGAAGCTAAGTATCTTTCCCTTCAGAGACCAGAGATTGAATGAATTCAACTTCGCACGAGTAAAGGAAAATATCGGCAAGGAGTAGGGCACAATTGGTCCCCATTTGAGTTCCGAAAATTTGCTGGAAGACCTTCTTTTAAACACTACAAAAATGTTGCCGATCAGAAAGTCTAACATCTGAATAATATCTGTTTCAGAGTTCTTGTTTTCAGAATCGGACTTTTCTTTTGCAAAGTAGGTTTTGTCAAAGTTAACAACAATACATTTTTATTTGCGATTGCCGTTCTTGCTTGTAAACGCATTACTTATAATTTTTGCGAGTCCTTCTTTCAATTAAGAATGTGGGACTGTAGTGTAAAGTGTCGAAAAATCAAAGGCTTTGATCGAATTTACTCTACTTAAATCTGTGGATTTCAGATGTTCTAAAAATTCCTTCGAATTCTTTAAATCCACATCTGATTGATACCACTGCGAGAATATACCGTATAACCAGAAATTTTCGCGAGTATCAAATTTCGCGATTTTATGACAAAATAGGGTGTCTTTATTTTCGCGAATACAATTTTTCGCGATTTCTAAATTACAAACAAATGTGTTCATATGATGTTACTGTTTTGTACCTTTTATTGAAATTTTAGTTACTTCCATCATAGAAATACCCTCAATTCACACCACATTACGTTTAATCAGGAAAAGTTAAGAATGACACATGTACAATATGAACAAATGTAAAGGATATAACAATTTATGAAAAACCTTATCAAACACAATTTTTCGCGAGAATAATTTTTCGCGATTGAAAATCACTAGCAAATATAGCGAAAATTAGTATCTCGCGAATATTTCTGGTTATACGGTACTGTCGAACAATATTTTTGTTCAAAGTCCAGATTTGATTTCAGATAAAAGTGGTGAGTAAGATCGATACCGATTTGGTAGAACATTTTGAGGATCCAGCGATGAAACGCTGTTTGTACGGATTCTTATACATTTTAGGTATGCAGTATAAGTATGGTAAATCTAAATCTAAATTGTTAGTGTCAAAGCCAAAGGGAGCAAGAGCTGATTTGTGGTAATCTATTATTTCAGAGGCAGAAAGGTTTATTGGAGTGTAAGTGGGATTTTCAGGTGTCTAATTTAAACCCAACTCTTTAACTAGACTGTCGAAATAGTACTTTTTGCAAGTAAATGTGTAATTATTTGAGGCTTTGTCTGCTGGTGTGATGATATAATGTTCTTGGAGATAGACTCGAATCTCGTGTTCACAGTTGATTTTAATCGGTAAATTCTAGATGAAATTCACCCTATGATAGATTTTATCCATTCGGAAAGGGTGTAGAGCTGTACATCCTCTTTCTTTGCCCAACATCTTGCATATTCCTCACAAGAGTCCATGATAATTTTGAAATGTTGGTTCCATGTAAAGGACATACTTTCTCTGTATTTTTAATATTTCTGTCAACTTTTCGTTTTTGACCATACTAAGGGCACCAGTAATAACGTGTTCACATGGAGAGTAGTTGAAATCCGATGAAGAACATTCGCAAGGAAGTGGATGTAGTGAGGGATTACTTAAATCAATACACTGCAGGAATCGTTTGTAATTGTAAATTTTAGATGCAACTGTTGGTGTGTAGAAATACATGGAATGTCTTTTCTTTTGAAATATGGTTGGATTTCTTCCGTGACAGTTTTGTGATTCAAAATTTGACCAAGATTCAACTTATCAATTCCTTTGTTTGCAGATATTACTGTAATGAAAGGACGGTTTGTTTTCTCCTCTGATTTATCTGATCTAACTGCTTAAAATAAACGAAAAGTAGAAATGTCCATGGTGTCTCCTTGTAGTCTGTATTCTGGGGAACGTGTATCGGTAAATGTGATATCCTTCGTATATTCGTAGATTTCGTGTAACTTCCGTAAAGTAACAGAGTTTAATTTGGTATTTGGTACAAATATAATGCAGGCCTAGAGGCTCATTCAAAAATGGAACCAAGTCATCGAAGGAGAAACTATGTATAGCAGGCCTATTATATTTACGAATGCCATGACTTCGAGGTCTTCTTTGTGGTCTGTTGAATAAGGTAGTCACTTAGTAGGGACTTGTTAAGATTCCTATGCTGCTGATATTATCGTTGCACCCAAAGGCGCTGCAGTGTTAAAATTTTTTATCCAGAACTCTTCTCTGTTGCGACGGAAAGGTGTGCTCAAATTGGGATTGTTTAGGATCATTTAGGAACAGATAAATTTGCAACACGGACCAGACATGGACGTTTCGGGTACTTAACCCTCGTCAGTGATCTTCAATTCAAACAATGTAATATGACCGAAGAGTGTTAATGCTATTATGTCCATAAAAAGTACCGAGACGTACCACGATGGTGGATAAATAACGGATTTGATCGAAGTTTGTATTCTTGTTAGCGATTCTAAGGCGGGGTTTTCCAGGGTCAGAGGATTTTCACCTGGAATGGAAACGGATCGGGTAAGATGCAGGATTCGATGTATCAAGGACAGACCAGATTATGGGTTTGTTGAATCCCAATGTGCTGGATTTAAATCGAGTGGACAAAGACTCCTACATGGGATGCATCCTAGGCGGGTAGATCGTGGGTGGGTTTGATCAAAGGTGAATAGATGTATGATCGAGTTGATACTTGACGGTTAGAATCCAAGATGTTATTGATCCAGAAAAGGGTATGATCCTATAAGGGGGTTAAAAAGATAGTTGGATTTTGGAGAAGTCGGATATCGATTGGATGGATGTTAGTTGGAATGGACTACAGGTGAAATAAAGTCAATCCATCATCGATCAACCAACCACTGATAACCCAGATACTGAACCTCAGATATACATGTAGGTACTTAACATAGTCATATTCCTGTTTTTCCCCAGCAAGGGTTGTTTAACGAAGGTACATGGGGTAGTTCAAATCTTTACCTTTCGAAGGTACCTTTCTACAATGTACTGCATCTTTAATGAAAACGAAATTACCTATCTATGTCATTTTGACCATAATGTATAGAAGTGTTAAACGTCTTCAAATTAAAAATCATTTAAGAACATGAATTTGCAGCATGGACCAAACATGCACGTTTAGGGTACTTAACCTGTGTCAGTGATCCTCAAACTAAACAATGTAATGTCGCCAAATAGAGTGAAAGTAATCGTGCACAAAAATGTACCGAAAAACGTAGCAGGATGGGTAGGATATTATGCTACAGGACCTGCGTTTTGGAAATTTAAAGACATTTTGATAACAGAAATTTTCGAATGCGTTGAAACAAAGGAGGGGATCTCCAGCAACACCAGGTTGTAGCACCCACAGCAAAACCCCAAAACACCCAATGCAAAAAACACAAAGCAGACAAGCAGAAAGAGACGCGTAAGGGACAAGCAACGTGAACGCACAACACAGAAACATAAAACACAAAGGACTACACATAAACCAACGAGACCAATGGGCAACCGGTGCCGACTTAGGACGGCCATCTGCCACGGAAATAGCAGAAGGTATGGTTATCCTGGATTACGTGCGCACAACCCTCCCACTTTTCCGATTACCCAGAGGTCTCGAAGAACGTACAATTGTGGTGTAAAACAACCTCCTCAGTGTCAGATGACCATACACGAACAAGACCGTAAAACGCAGGGGCCCAAGCAACACAGATGAATATGTAAATGGATATAAAAAGAGGGCGTACGTAATACAAATCGTGCTCTGCCGCCGCGAGCTCATGTATGTTATCACCCGAGGAGTCCGACTGACATTCAGAGAGGACAGGTGGTCGGGGCCCTGTCCTCTCTAAAGAGGTTTGGACAGGGCCCGTCATGGAGTCCCGTCGTCAAAGTCAGTCAGAGTGCAAGTTTTAAGAATGCGCTTGTACAAGACTGTAGATTGGTCAAGTACCAAGCCTAGTGTCCGTCTGGTGACATTAGGATCATACCCACGGTATAAAAGGCGTTTGATGATTCTGACGCATTTTCGAAAGTGATGTTGTCTATCTTTGATCCTTCTTATCTTGTTAATAATGTCTGAAGAAACGATCAACCGAAATTGATCGATCTTGGCTACATGTGCCCTCGGCGACTCCTGGTCCACCAGCAGTTACACTCACCAAGTGGTACAAATGGAAATGGCTAGCCGCATCCGTCTACGAGATGTAAACAATATCTACAAAACATGCATTGTCTTATGCTATGTTTATATAGAAAGTGCTATGGCGACCATGACAGGGAAGATATTTAAAACACTTACTGTCAAACCCCTCGTGGGAACTAGGTCGTATTTAGCCTGACATGATCGCATCATGTATTAATCCGACTTAGGATCCAGTCACTCTACATTCAACCTATCATGTATCTAACCTACACCATACACATTATTTCTAAATTCATCCTATGCTCAATCAGTTCAACATGGGATCAAGCCAATCTAGGTTCCATTCCAATCCGAAATTCCTATACGGATCCACCTCATTGAACAACCCTTGCTGGGGAAAATAGGAATATGACTACGTTATGTACAAACATGTAGATTTGAGGTTCAGTAGTGAGGTTATCAGTGGTTGGATGATCGAGGATGACTTGATTACATGTCACCTCTAGTCCATTCCACCTCACTTCCATCCAATCGTTGTTCACCTTCTCCAAAATCCAGTTTTTATCTTTTTGTCCCCTCATAGGCTAGGATCATACCCTTTTCTGGATCCATAACATCTTGGATTGTAACTATCAAGTATCGATTCCATCAGACATCTACTCACCTTTTATCTAACCCACTCTGGATCTACCCATCTAGGATGCATCCGATGGATGAGACTCCACTCAGTTTATATCCAATACCTTGGGATCCATCAAACCCATAATCTGGTCTGCCTTGAGGATCACTGACGAGGGTTAAGTACCTGAAACGTGCATGTCTTGTCAATACTGCAAATTTATCTGATCTTAAATGATGCTATTGAATTTGAAGCATTTAACATTTGTACTACTAGGTGAGTGTCACTGCTGGTGGACCAGGAGTCCCCGAGGGCACATGTAGCCAAGTTCGATCAACTTCGGTTGATCGTCTATATCTTCAACGCATTTGAAAATTTCTATTACAAAATAGCTTGAAGTTTCTAAGGCGTGGGTCCTGTAGTATCATATCCCACCCATCCTGTCAATTTTGGACAATAATTTTCACACTTTTTGGTCATATTACATTGTTTAGATTGAAGATCACTGACGAGGGTTAAGTACCCGAAACGTGCATGTCTGGTCAATATTGCAAATTTATCCTTTGATCCTGGAAAACTCCCGCCTTAGAATCGCTAACCAGGATCCAAATCCATTATTTATCTACATCACATTGGATCCAATCTAATAATCCTTAATTAACTCGACGTCTGAACTTCGGATATGGGTCTTAAGCGAGATTCTTTCTCCAGAGAGGGTGAATCCAGGGTGGTTCATGGTCAAGGGTTTAACCAAGGATAAGGAAGACCCGTTTTTGAATGGTTCGTAGATGGGCTGGATTCCAGACAACCTTTATCTTTCTTTCCCCTTATAGTACCGTACCCTTTTCTTGATTCATAACATTTTGGATTCTAATTGTCAAGTATAAATTCCATCCGGCATTTACTCACCTTTTACCAAACACACCCTGGGTCTACCCGCCTAGGATGCATCCCATGTAGGAGTCTTTGTCCACTCAATTTATATCCAATAACCTGGGATGCAACAAACCCATAATCTGGTCTGTCCTTGATACATGGAATCCTGCATCTTACCTAATCCGTTTTCATTCCAGGTCAAATTTCTCTGAACATGGAAAAACCCCGCCTTTGATCGCTGACCAGGATCCAAACTTTGATCTACATCCATTATTTATCTGCACCATATTGGATCCAATCCAACAATCCCTAATTAACTCTTTCTCTGAACTTCGGACATGAGTCTTAAACGAAATTCTTTCTCATGTTCATGGCCAAGGGGTTGGATTGTTCCTAGATAGGCTTGATCCCAGATTAAATTAATTTACGATGCGGTAGATCCGCAATAGGGTTGAACCAGGAAAAGTGGAAACATGTAAAAGGTAGGTTTAACACAGGATACTATTAGGATGAATCTAGAGTGAGTGGATAAGTGGAGTATGTATCGGATTAGATGCATCAAAGTTGGGGATGAGTTTAGCAATCTGGTATCACTGTGAAGTATAAAATCTCTGAGATCATAGTTTAGTAATCTGAATTCACTGCTAAGTATTCCGAGATAAAAAATAAAAGTATATTTTTCCTTGCCTCCCCAAAGCCTTGTTTAAACCCACTTTGCTGATTGAAATGAAAAGGCAGAAAGGTAATGTATAATCGAAGAGAGATAAGCATTATAGGTCCACTTGGGCCTCATGTTGTCTGAACGTTGACAAGGATAATTCCAATTTCAATTACTGCGTCTTTTGAAACTCTCCAAGATGATTACAAGCATGACAAGGAAAATGATATCAACAAGTGCTAATTCATGGCATCAAAATGCCTTCTTCAAAATTGGCATTTCGAGATTTTGGTAATAATGCGAGTTTATTAACTCGATATCTGACTGAAATCGACAAAAGAGAAATCGTATAAAATCCATTTGACTTTCGAAAATTCGATTAGATGGTTGTTTTATAAAGTTGTGTATTCAAGGTGGATATTATATTGCGTTACAATGACCATATAATCGTTGAAAATCGGACACTCTCAAATGATTATGTGTAAAAGTGCGTGTAATGCTTTCAAGAATGGAAAATGTCTCCTCCGTTCGTCATGTTGTTTGTTTTGCTACAGTACTACTTTTATGTAAATGAGCGCTTACACGTGCTCCATTCGGTCAACTAGGTTTTATCATGGTATATGGACGTACTTATCTTAAAGGCAATTACAAATGCTGGTAATGAGGGTATATGTGACTGTGGCAACCAACAAGTTGCTAATGTTTAGTATGATAGACACGATTCCATTGAAATTATTACAAAAAAAAATATCCCTGCGATACCATATGTAATGGTTATTCCAAAGTCCCAAATGGCAACTTGTCCTCATCTACTGTCCTGTTCACTTAATCCAGAGCACCCTGTTTTGTCGATTTATTCTGTCCACTGAAGAATTTTCCTTTTAATGATTGTTTCTGAGAATTGACCTCCTTTAGTCGTAACTGGAAATTAACTTCAACATACTCTATCAACTGCCTTCAAACCGCAGTATGAAAAATAAAATGTCTACGGGAAATTTCCATCTTAATTTCAAGCCGCCGCCATATTGTTCTCCGTGTCAACAATAGAAAACAGTGACGTCACAGTGTTCGACGTAACGCATTTTCAGTGATTTTACTATAGAAAATCCCTGTAGACTTTTTATTTTCCGTCTTATTTCTAACTTAATCGACGCACAGCCAAAACAATGGTATTTTCTGTTACGACTAAAGGAGTACTTTAAAATAGACCTCTTTTTGGAATATTACAATATGATATTTAGAGAAAACCGAGAAAACAGGGTGCTCTGGATTTAGTGAACAGGACAGTAGATTTCTTTCTACAAATATGTATGAAAGATGGATAAATGCAGCATCAAAACAAGATACTTTTTTATTGGCACTTCAAGGTGCTTTTATGAACTGTATTGTTGATAACCCTCCCGAGTCATCCCGACGATTTTGAAAAAAAAATTCCTTGAGGACCTAAAATAAAATTAAAATCAAAGCGATGCCTGAAACCACGATTTTTAAATTTCGATATCCAATTTTTTTAGAAA
This sequence comes from Pinctada fucata, assembly GCA_028142955.1. Classification (NCBI taxonomy): domain Eukaryota; kingdom Metazoa; phylum Mollusca; class Bivalvia; order Pterioida; family Pteriidae; genus Pinctada; species Pinctada fucata. Next base: position 69,793,790 of record AP027104.1, on the reverse strand, counting down.
AGCAGGCGAATGTATATACCAATGTATATTGGTGTATTGGTAAGTTTGACTTCAATATTGTACATTAACCTTAGCTTCTTCGTTATGATTCAAGGGGACATTCAATATAGGTTCAAGGTATATAATGGTCTCTTTAAACACTTTATATGATGTCAATTCTTCATGTTTCAATTTTATTTGTGCAGAATGTTTGTTTTTTTTTCCGTTAAGATATATGTGTCTATACTGACGTCCAATGTCATTTCTGTGCACTGTTTGAAGGTCGTACATACTGTTCTTACAAAGGATGCGCTAGTTTATATCACAAACCATTGTATAATACTGTTGTGCAGAATCTTAAAGTATCTTACTATTCTGATTTGAAATCCTTAATTACTTCACATATCATATTTTTAAAGAAAATATTAATATGCAAAACATATTGTTCATAAATGATGTTCGGAGCAGCTGTACAAAGAAGGAATATTCGAAGTGCAAAAATACTAAAAGATGACAAAACTATATGATAAAGATAAGTTTAGAACAAAGCGATACTCAAGAGAGATATTTTATGGTTTAAGAAAATTGAAAATAAGAAAATTAGAATTCAGCACAATAGCAAAATCAAAGGAAAGTTTATACAGAATATTCGGAACTAACAGTTTCCACGTGTAATGGTAATGGTATGGTAATATCATGTCATGCCCGAGGCCAATGAAGAGATGATCCAAATAACGAATATTGTATTCATTTCAAACTTTTAAGGAATTTCGATACAAATAAATCGACAATTCATACTGTTGAAAAAAGAACTGGTACTCTCCGAGAAAATCGTATGCCAGATATTTTCTTTGTCTCAGTATTGACTTGAAAAAAATAACGTTTATGTTCTGTGTCACGATACATACAGAAACAAAACCCTAAAATTTCAACTCTAGGTGAAAGGATTACATAATACCAGTCAGTTAATGTACATTCGTGTGTTATCTAAAAATGTTCTAGGGATTGTAAGGTAGACATGTGTGTGCACATATGGTCGTTCTTAAATAACAGCCATGTGGATGTATCAACCTTGCATTTAAATTGGTCTTGTAGATCCATTTGTTTGTCAAAACCCATTAGATTATGAAATATTTCTCTTTCAAATTTAATTGAAATGATGTTAGAATTGGATAGGCATTTATCAGGATCCTTGTCTTTGACATTATCCTTCAGTAGTATATTCTAAGGAAGAATAAACACAGTTTCTGAACGTATAATATACGTTCAGAAATCTGTGTTTATTCAATTTAAAAAGATCGAAACAATTCCTTTTCAATTTCATCGTATCGTTTAAATATGAACTGTTTAAGTTGAATGGTGCACACAATTATCAAAGCAGAAGATAGGAACATACAATTTTCATTCAAACACAGATTCATTATTTACATGTTTTGTTCCTACGCAAATTCATCTTGGCAAACTCATGATGACTTTCTCTATCATGAGAACACAAAGGGTTATCGTCAAGAAACATCGGTAATTATCACAAGTATAGTGAAAGGACATGTTCATCCAAAGAAGTCAAAATTAAAGATGAGCCTGACAACCATGAATTAAGTAATTTATGTAATCCCTCACTACATCCACTTCATTGCGAATGTTCGTCATCGTATTTCAACTACTCTCCTTGTGGACACGTTATTACTGGTGACCTTAGTATTGTCAAGAACGACAAGTTGAGAGAAATGTTATAAAAGGGTCCCAAATACAGAGAAAGTATATCATTTACATGGAACCAAAACTTCAAAACTATCATGGACTCTTGTAAGGAATATGCAAGACGTTGGACAAAGAAAGAGGTTGTACAGATCGACACCCTTTCCAAATAAATAAAACCCATCAGAGGGTTACTTTTATCTAGAATTTACCGATTAAAATCAACTGTGAACACCAGATTCGAGTCTATCTTTAAAGACTCTGATGTTATCACAGAGTTTACCTACCTCCAAGAACATTATGTCATCACACCAGCAGACAAAGCCTCAAATAATTATACATTTATTATTTCGAAGGAACTTTTAGAACATCTGAAATCAACTCATTTAAGTAGAGTCCATTCGATCAAAGCCTTTGATTTTTAGACACTTTACACTACAATCCCACATTCTAAATTGAATTAAAGACTCTCAAAAATTATAAGTAATGCGTTTACAATCGAGAACGGCAATCGCAAATACAAATTTATTGTTGTTAACTATGACAAAACCTACTTGGTAAAAGAAAAGTCCGATTCTGTAAATAAGTACGCTGAAACAGATATTATTTAGATGTTAAACTTTTTGATCGACAACATTTTTGTGGTGTTTGGAGGAATGGTATTCCAGCAAATTGTCAAAATTCCAATGGAGACCAATTGTGCCCCACTCCTTGCCGACATTTTCCGTTACTCGTACGAAGCTGAATTCATTCTATCTTTGGTCTTTGAAGGGAAAAGATACTAAGCTTCTGACTTCAACTTCTCTTACAGATACATAGACGATGTGTTGTCCATCAATAATCCAAAATTCGCGGATTATCTCAGCAGTATATATCCTCAACAGTATATAAAGAAACTACAGAGACAAATAATGCAGCATCCTATTTGGACAAAATGTTGTCCTACGACACTGATGGTCACATGAACTCCTCACTCTATGACAAACGTGACGACTTCAATTTCAGCATTACAAACTTTCCTTTTCTGAGTAACAACATCCCTTCATCGCCTGCTTATAGAATGTTGATATCTCTGTTTATACGCAATGCAAAAACAAGTACCAAATATACGGATTTTGTTCTGAGAGCTAGGCGTCTATCAGATAAGCTTCTCAGTCAGGGATATGTTTGTGACCGACTAACATCGTCACTGAGGAAGTTCTACGGTCCATATGGGGAACTCGCCATACACCACGATGTCCCACTCTCCAGTATGGTGGATGGTAAACGTCTTTAAATTCAATAGCATCATTTTAAACCTGATAAATTTACAGCATGGACCAGACATGCACGTTTCGGGTACTAAACCCTCGTCAGTGATCCTAAGTCTAAACAATGTAATATGGTCAAAAAGTATGAAAATTATTATGTCCAAAAATGTACCAAAAGACGTAGCAGAATGAGTGGGATATGATGCTACAGGACCCACGTTTTAGAAATTTCAAGCAATTTTGTAACAGAAAATTTCAAATGCGTTGAAGAGAAAGACGATCAACCGAAGTTGATCGAACTTGGCTACATGTGCCCTCGGGGACTCTTGGTCCACCAGCAGTGACACTCACCAAGTATGTCAAATGGTAAACGTCTTTAAATTCTCTAGCATCATTTTAAACCTGATAAATTTACAGCATGGACCAGACATGCACGTTTCGGGTACTAAACCCTCGTCAGTGATCCTAAGTCTAAACAATGTAATATGGTCAAAAAGTATGAAAATTATTATGTCCAAAAATGTACCAAAAGACGTAGCAGAATGAGTGGGATATGATGCTACAGGATATGATATTCTGTCACAGTCCATTTGAACCATCCAACCAAGATTTAACTCAATGTCTTCCGAAATGGAAGTAACCGGATGTGACAGTTCTACCGAATTGAAGCAGCGGGTGTTGCATCCAGGCAGGAGATGCTCACTCTTCCTGGGCACCTGGTCTTACTCCAATATCAGGAGTTCGCTTCTCTTCATATGGTGGATGTGTTTGTTTGTTTGCGTTGGTTCCTGTTTTATCCTGATTTTGTAAGCCTTCGGTTTCTGATTTTCTGAATAATCGATTTTGTGCTGTATACAGGGATATGGTCATTATCCATATTTGTCATTAAGTGTGTCATGTTTCATTTCAATGATACGGAAATGATCCAACTTTATACCTTCTGGACGAAAATTTCAAACCAATTTATTATGCATCAAATACGTGTTTCAGCTATTAAAACCTCATCAGCGATGCTTCCAGCAAAAGTGATTTTCATGAGCAGCCAAAATTTATTTCAGTAGTGCCCTCCGGACTTATTTTTTTAGTCTAAATTTGTGTATTTGCTTTGCAGAGAGTGTGTGGCTCCAAATTTCCTATGGGGAAATAAAATCTATGTTCAAAATAGCATTGGAGGGATGGTGCTAAGGTGTCAACCTCCTTTGATTTTGATGAAGTTTTTGTATGAAATAACAAGTTTCCGAAATAGCAATAAAATGTCTTTGATGTTAAATTGATAAAGGGCAAAAACAAAGGCTCTTTGATGAGACTGAGTTGCTGGAAAGAAGTAATTCATACACTTAAAAACATCAAGTCACGGGGAACGATTTTAACTGCTCAACACTGCAACAGGAAATAAGTGTTTATATTAATAATACGGAAGTGATCCAACTCTATACCTTCTTGAAGAAAATTTCAAACTAATTTATTATGCACCAAACACATGTTTCAGAAATTAAATCCTAATATGTGATGCTTCCAGCTAAAGTGATGCCTCATGACAAACGGACGAAGGAGGACAATAAATAATCCGAGCAGCAAACAGAGGAAATCCAAAGGTTGCCAACGTGTTTCATACCTTTTAATCTTTTTAACATTAGAAAAATATCACAGTATGATCACAACTTAGACATTAAAAACAATACACACATGACTTCCGTTTCGTTCAAAACTGACACGTTACATAAATCCTTGCATTCAATTCAAACATTTATTCTGTTTGTTCACATAGATGTCTATTGTAGACAATTAAGTCAATGTAACAATTTTGTCTATAGTTAAAAGAAAATTGTTTTGTTTTACATTTTCAAATTTTATAATGTAGCTTCTTGCACTACAGCTTTTAGAACATTCGCACAACCTTGCAGATATGAAACTGAAGGTACAGTGCCAGTTTCCGGTGATATGAAAATGAGATTTGGAATATATATTTTCACCTTTTCAGTTATGAAAATACATTTGCGACGTAACAAATAACATTCAAGTTTTGTAAAACAAAAGTTCACGTAAAACATCCATAAAATCATAATTTATTGGTCAGTGGTTTTCCGTGTCTATATTGGATCCCTGTATATTTAGTTACCGTCATTACACATCCGTTGTTGTTGTCCGTCTCAACCAATTGTAGGAATGCAGCAGCAACGTCTTCAACCCTACAATGACAATTGTATAAAGATGATTACAATGATAAAACAGAATGTGACTGAATACGATGGATAACACTACTGAAAGAAAACTAAAATGAATATATCGAGTTCCAAGCCTGCACCGTGTGTACATTGGTATCGTTGGTTTATGTTTAGTCATTTATGTTTGATGTTTCTATGTGATTTGACGTTCATTGTACCATTTGCGTCTCATTCTGTACTTGTCTGCTTTGTGTTTTTGCATTGGGTGTTTTGGTTTTTGCTTTTTATACTAACGTATTGACTCCTGCCTTTGTCATCATTTGTACAATAGGATCCTTTGGGTACCCTTTCTTCAAATCTTCTAAATAGTCAGACTTGAACATGGGCGTGTCGGTGAAGGAGGGACACAAGCAGGTAAATCTTATCCCTACCTGGTGTATACTCGGATATGCCTGAAAAGACATTTAAAAGAAGTGATAAATTGGAGAGTTGTGTGTTCGTACGTCGGTTAACTTCCTCTTTTGTTGCTTATACAACAGATGGCAGTTCAAAGTTGATTCCTTGTGTAAAACCTGCTGTTGAGATTATCGTCAGGATCCTCTTTATCTCATTTGTGTCACACTTATGCCCTTTGTCGTGTGGGGCTCGTAAAAAGTTCCACGCGGGGGCTTTGATAGTAAGTGTTTTGAATATTGTTCCCTGACATTGTCGCCATAGCACTTTCTATATAGATATATCCTCAGACAGTGTATTTTATATCTTGTTTCGTTTTCGTGCGCGAACATCGACGGCGGATGCGGCTATCCAACAGGGATGCTTACTCCCCCCGGGCTATAGCTTGCTAGGGGTCCGTCGATGCTCAATCTTGTGCTCTATTGTGAGTGCTGTTGAAATTATCGTCAGGATCTTCTTGATCTCATTTGTCATTGTCTTTGTTTATTTTTGTTTGTCAGCTTGGTCATCTTGGTTTTCATTTTTTGGTTAGTTTGTTTCGCTGTCTCTGGACATTTGTTGCTGAATGTCTATTGTTTGTTGTAGTGCTTGGAAGTTTTCATTGCAACATTGTCTTGTACGAAATATCTTTCATATTCTAAACATTCCTCCATGTAAGTAATTTAAGACAGAAGGTAGCGGTATTGAAGAAGGGTTTGTAAGACAGAATAGCAAAACGTCATATGCCTATGGTGAGCAATTGGCTGGATGACAGATTACCTCATGTAAAAGAGCCTTTAAAATCTTTATGCCATTAGCAATGCCAAATAAAAAATGTGTTAGTGAAACACAGATGCCCCTGTCGGCATCTTTGTTAGCGGAATCAGCTGTAATGTAAAAGTAGGTCAAACTACAAGGTCAAGGTAATAAGGTCATACATTTTAGTATCCATGGAAAGGTTTTGTCACAAGGAATATACATGTGAAATATGAAAGCCTTATCATCAACAATTCAAAAGTTATGGCCAAGGTTAAAGTTTTTCAAAAGTAGGTCAAGCTCCAAGGTCAAGGTGACAAGGTCAAAGATTTGGGTATCCATGGAAAGGTCTTGTCACAAGGAATACACATATGAAATATGAAAGCCATATCACTTACAATTCAAAAGCTATGCCAAGGTTAAAGTTTCTCAAAAGTAGGTCAAACTCCAAGGTCAAGGTCACAAGGTCAAGGTCACAAGGTCATAAAATTTGGTATTCATGAAAAGGTCTTGTCACAAGGAATACACATGTGAAATATGAAAGCCCTATCACTAACCATTCAAAAGTTATGGCCAAGGTTTAAGTTTTCAAAAGTAGGTCAAACTCCAAGGTAAAGGTCACAAGGTCAAACATTTGGGTATTCATGGAAAGGTCTTGTCACAAGGAATACACATATGAAATATGAAAGCCCTACCACTCACCATTCAAAAGTTATGGCCAAGGTCAAAGTTTTTGCGGACAAACAGACAAATAGAGAAACAGACAGACAGACAGACAGACAGACGGACAGACCAAATACTATATGCCCCTGAATATCCGATTACGGGGGCATAATAAAAACAATACTGGTTTTTTTTTTCCATACCAAGCAACACTTACATTAGTTAATACCCTACGTAACAGGAAGTGGACAAATGATTAAGAGCCAAACATCTGAGCACTAAGAAACTTTAAAACTAAGAACGAGAATATGAATAGGTAAAGCCAAATGGACAAGATTAACATAAGCATGCTAACTATAAAACTACAAAGTCACCTTGGCCTTGTTCACAATATTCTTGGTCAATGATGATGAGAATGAATTCTTTGTTTCAAGAGCAATACAACGTACAACATTATGATAATTAATCAGGCATGATTTGCATATATATATTTAGGAAGATCCTGACTATAATCTCAACAGCACTCACAATAGATGTGTTTATCGTTATTATATTTTCAATTTAACTTAACCAAAAATTTAACCATGATAACAACTAGACTAGTTATCGCAATTATGTATGTCTTGTTATATATTGTGATTATCTTTCGATACACCTAGGGGCTAAACCAAAAATTGATCAATTGATCAAATTTAAAGTTTAAACACATATGTACGTACTGCCATGCTTCGGGTGTAGCCAACTACTCCATATTTTGATCCTGCATACACCGGATTACTATACACGGGCTCCAAACCTTCAAAAGAATAAATAAACTTTAAAGATAAAATAAATAAAGTCATACACTTATTAATTTGAAAAATGTTTGTACCCAGCACTTCAGTAAGCAACGCAATCTTATTCCCATTACAGCATAAACAAGAAAATGTTCATATCGACGTTAAAGAAACTATAGAGACAAATAATGCAGCATCCTATTTTGACATAATGTTGTCCTTCGTGACTGATGGTCACATGAACACTTCACTCTATGACAAACGTGACGACTTCTATTTCATCATCACAAACTTTCCTATTCTGTGTAGTAACATCCATACACCGCCTGATTATGGCGTGTTCATATCTCAGTTGATACAATATGCCAGAGAAAGCACTAAATATACAGATGTTGTTCCGAGAACTAGGCGTCATTTGGATAAGCTTCTCAGTCAGGGATACGTTTTTGATCGACTAACATCGTCACTGAGGAAGTTCTACGGTCGATATGGGGAACTCGTCATACACTATGATGTCCCACTCTCCAGAATAGTGGATGATATTCCGTCTTAGACCATTTGAACTATCTAACCACAGAATATACTTATACAAAGGAGGTTAACATCTTAGCACCATCCCTCCAATGCTATTTTAAACATAGATTTTATTTGGATATGCTACTGAATCGTCCCTTCAGAAAATTTGGAACCGGAATTTGGAATTTAAGGTCTAAAAATAAAACCAGAGCGAGCTAGTGAAATGAAATTGGGCTGGTTATGAAAAACACTCTGGCTGGAAGCATCGCTGATGAGAATTTGATATTAGAAACACGTGTCTGGTGCATGAAAATTGGTTTGAAATTTTCTTTAAGAAGGTATAGAGTTTGAACACTTCTGTATGATGAATATAAACCCATATCTTGCTGCAGTGTGGAGCAGTTAAAATCGTTCCCCTAGACTTGACTCCTCACTCAGTCGGACTCCTCGGATGATCACATGCATGAACTCGCTATAGCCGACAGAGCATGAAAATTGGTTTGAAATGTTCTTCAAGAAGGTATAGAGTTGGAACACTTCCGCATTATTGTATTTTCCGAAATGGAAGTAACCGGATGTGGACATTCGACGGGTGTTGTATGCAAGCAGAAGATACTGAATTCCTGGGTACCTGGTCCCACTCCCATATTGGGAGTTCGTTTTTATCATGTGGTGGCGAATTTTCTTTGTGTGCTTTGGTTCCTTTTTTATCATGCTTTTGTATGTCTTCGGTTTATGATTTTCTGAATTATCGATTTTGTACTGTGTACTGGGATCTGGTCATTATCCATATTTGTGATGTACGAATCATGAATGGGGACTTCACAGTGAGGTTAAGTTGGTTTTTTTTGCCCATAGATTATAATTCTGAATTTTTGGTTTCATTTTTAACATTCAATCAGTGCTTGATCAAGAAAAGGGAATGACATAATTTTCATTATCAAGGTCATGTTTTTGTGGATCCATTTGAATTGACAACAACTTAACTTGATCGACGCATGTTTGTATACAGACCACTCCACCTTTACCGCCTTCCTCCTTACTCATGTACTTCACTGCCAGCCGTGTTCCCTCTATAACTCCTATCTATTGACATAAGGGTTCATAAAAATCTAAATAAAATTTTGTTTCATAATTCAGATACTAAAATTAAGTTTGACAATGAAAATATAAGTTTAGTCATATTTCATTTGGAACAAAAAGCATCGTACTCTCTTTAAGAGTTTATATTTGATTCGTTGATATTTCGTTTTGTTTGATTATCATTTTTGTGTTTGTTTAGTTTTAGAAGGTTTTTTTTGTTATTTTTTACTTAGTAGATGAAAGACAGCCTACTAGATTGATTTGTATCACCCTCCGCCAACCATTCTTTTCATCCCCAGTAAGTATACCAGCGTTGTTTACCACTATGTCAACATAACCAAGGAGTGATATTGTGGTTCTAAAAACGTCTGAAAAACAAAATTCAGATTCGATATTAAAAACGGGACAGTATAGTAAAGATTTTTTTTCTTCATTTGCACCGTGAATAGACCTTCTTCATATTACCAATAGACTTGCATTTTAGACATTCTTAGACCCGACATCACTACTTTTGACGTTATTTCTAACTGTGAAGTCATAAATGAGATACAACGTCACAGTTACGTCAAATCATGTAATGTCGGGTCTTAGGATGAGTAGAACACAAGTCAAATGCGGTAATGTGAACCGTCTATTCATGTTTACGTACAATACCTATGAATATCGGTATATTTTTGTCTCTCGAAGGGGTCTACACCAAAACTTGGTTACAGGTCCCATAGCAAAACACCAATTCACCCCATGCAAAACATGAGTAGATGAGCAAAGAAAGAGATGCAAATAGAACAAGGCACACCAATACACAAACATCAAAGACAAAGACTCACATAAACAAACGAAACAAATGGGCAACCTTTGCTGACTTAGGACCACCATTGTTTTGCTAATAACAAATGGCGTAGTTATCAAGATTGCGTGCTACAACCCTCCCACTTTTCCGGATACCCAGAGGTCTCGTAGAATAGTGGTGAACTTCCTCACTGTGAGATGTTCATACAAACAAGACAGCATAATGCAGGGACCCAAGCAACACATCGATGGATATGTAACTTTATATAAAACTAGAGGGCGTAAGAAATACAGTAACGGCTGTAGCGAGTTCATGCATGTTATTACCCGAGGAGTCCGACCGACATTCAAAGAGAACAGATGGTCGGGGCCCTGTCTGCTCTAACGAGAATATAGATACCGGATACTGATCATATAACACCGACTCACTATGAAAGCTGTCATAGTCTGTGACGTCACATGGAACAAATATAGATGAGTGTTGTCCATAACGTTGTTGCCAATCTTTTACTACCTTCCTTCCCTCCGCTGCCTGGAGATCACAAATACATACCTGAACAGAAAGATTACCAGTGATGAAAAGGGTTAAATTAAAATACCTAGGGTATATCATAAATGGAAAATTACGACACTGAAAAATCATAGTTGGTTCCCTCGTGACTTTGTTAGCGCCATCCAAAGTAGAAAAAATCACCGAAATTCTATCTCAACAGTGTATTCATTCTGAAAAATTATTTGCCTTATATTAGTTGTCATTAGAGAACTATATTATGCAAATACACATCTTGCCCTGATGAAATATGCTGAAAAGATTGTCAATATTTTTCAGATCACGTTGAAAATGACATCAGACACTTTTTGATTTCCATCTGAAAAACTTCATATCCCTTTGAGGAGCCAGCGATTTTCAAGATCGAGTGGAATTTTCATTAAAACATCCAAACTTCCATCGAATATATTTTGAACTCTTGAATAGATAGGTACTATAATCATGATGTTTCAAATCACAAATTCAAATTATTTAATTACAATAAAGTCACCTCTGATGTTTACGTAAATGAGTCATGTCCTACGTTATGCGAATGCGCTAGCTTTGTATATCTTTTGAGAACCAGCTGGCCATATATTTACTAAAGACCTGTCAATCATTCAAGACTCGAGGCTTCGTAGTCTTCTAAAGAAAGGGCAAAGTATAGAATTCCTTCCAAGATAGATTTCATTAAATGTCGGGAAATGTTAAATGAGGCGTTCAACGTTTATGTACGAAAATGGTGTAAGTTAGGAGTCGAACCACACTCTCTCAACGACTGGAAAAGCCTTATTTTAGACATTGTAGATATCTGAATTGACAATTTATTCAAGATCGGCTAAACTCTATAAATCTTAACTTCAGGACTTGCACAATAAATGTCTTCGCTCTGGCAGACAAGGCAGCAAACAACATTGTAATCATTTTAAAGTGTTATGACATATCGGTATTACTTTCGGAACTTTCTACCACAAACACATATAAAAAGCAATTAAACTATCCCTTACATTTTGCTAAAGCTCCAGAATGAAATTTCTTCATTTCAACTCTATTTCGAAATCATAAGGAACAACTACTTACTCCCTGCCCAAACTTCACAAATTTCCTCACAAATTTCGATTTATTTCTAACTCGAGGAGTAATTGTACTTGACATCAGCGTTAACACCAATTAAAGATTATGTATCAAAATATCATGAAAATGCATTCAATAATAGCGACATCAATTATTTTTGGTCAATAAAGAATTCTGGTAATGTGATCGACAAATTCAAAACATTTAATTTTAAAGCCGAATCTATCTCATTCTACGACTTCTCTAACATGTACACCAACCCCCTCACCCCATGAGAAGATAAAAGATCGCTTATCAAAACATATTAAATGGTGTTTTGATCAAGAGGGTAAAACATTTTTATGTACTTCTGATACAAAAGGATTCTTTTCCTCAGTAGAATGCAAATGGTATAAATCATGGACTCGACCTGAGTTGTGCAAGACCTTGTCATTTCTTTTAGACAACATTTTTGTAAGATTTGGTGTCACTCTATGCAGGCAAGTTGTTGAAATTCCTATGGGTACTAATTGTGCGCCTCTGGTTGTAGATTTGTTTTTATGCACATACGATAAAAGAATTCAAGCAAAATCTGCAAAAACTGAAGAAATTTGACGACTTGAAATGTTTCAACGGCACCTCTAGTTATCTTCATGACATTTTGAATATTGATTACCCACATTTTGACCATCACAAAAATCAATTTAATCTACCAGAGTTAACATTGAATACAGCAAACACAGATGATATTGCTACATTAATTTTGGATCTTGATTTCAAAATTAAAACCGGAGAAATTAAGACAAAGATATACGACAAAAGAGAAGGCTGGCTTCAATATAGTTAATTTTCCTTGGCTTGATGGCGATGTTCCAAGATTGCCATTGTACGACATTTACATTTATCAGCTCATCAGATACGCTAGAGCTTGTTCCCGTATTTCGGACTTCCATGATAAAAATGTATCGAATTACAAAAAAGACTTATCATTCAAGGATTAAGATATCATAAACTTGTAAAATCCTTTTGAAAATTTAACAATAACTATTCTGAACTTCTTTCAAAATTTGAGACGACTCCAGCATCAGAGTATGTATCAATGAGAATTTCATTGCCTTCATTTTACGGTGACCCAATAAACAAAATCAAAAGGATCAAAGGCAGATCAAACTTCAACCACTAATGTAAGAAAATAGAAGGTCGCTTGCTTTACCGAGGATATGATCTTAAAGTCATCACAAAAACACTGGGCATGGTACAGGACCAATCAAAAGTTTTGTACCAATGTCTTTCCCAACGTTGCACACTGGTCAACCGTGACTCCATGACGGGCCTTGTTCAATCTCGTCAGAGAAGACTGGGTCCTGATTCTCTGTCATATTTGATAGTTGGTCAGACTTCTCTGGTGATTGATCTTGAGCTCGCTTCAGCGCATGTAATAGAATTTTTAAGATCCATTTACATAGAATCTGTGTTACAAGAAGCCGCTGCATTTACCTATCTTGTTTGGGATGTCACCTTAGTAAGAAGTGTTATGTTGTGTGTCAATGAAGACCTCAGTGTATCCGGATTAGTAGGAGGGTTGTGCGCACTTTACCCGGATAACCACACCATTTGCTATTAGCAGATGGCCGTCCAAAGTCGGCGCCGGCTGCATATTGGTCCTCTTCTTTGCATGTGTTGTCATTAATGTTTGATGTTTCTGTACGTCTGTTTCGATTGTTTTGTAGGATGTTCTAGTGAATATTGTTGTTTCTTTTTGCGATTTGTAGTTTTGTCTTATGCCATTTATGTGTCACTTTATTGTTGGTTTGTTTCGCTAGGTGAGTGCAGTGTGGGCCTGCTGGAGATATTTCCCTTTTCATTCAAAAAAGTTATTATATTTCTTTCAAACGAATCCATGATTTTGTTGATTCTGTTTTTTTCCCTCCGGGTGTTTTCTTTAAAAGTGAAAATGCCAAAAACTATTACAATTCTCAGATTTCTACATTGTGTCTTTAATATGGTAGCTGTTGAGATCAATGGGAAGTTTTAATAATGCGTTGCCTTTATTGTAAGCGAAGTCATAAGTCCTTTGTACAGGAGCAATATTTCTAAGGTGTAGTCTTGAATTGTCGACATGTTTTTAGTCAAACAAAATAGATTATTTTGAGTTACGTCAAAATTATTCAACCGTGCTTTCAGAGAATAAGAAAATTGGAAAGGAAGGACGGATAGACGCTGGGGTATACCAGTAACTCAGCTGAAGATTTTGACTTTAATTGTTAAACGTCTTCAAATTGAATAGCATCATTTAAGAACAGATAAATTGGCAGCGTGGACCAGACATGCACGTTTCGGGTACTTAACCCTCGTCAGTGATCCTCAATTCTAAACAATGTAATATGCCAAAAAAGTATGAAAGTTACTATGCTCGTGTAAGTTCCTCTTTGATCTATTGCTCATGACTCCGCGCTTGATATAGTGCTTACCTTTGCCCCTATCTTTAACAGTGCCTCTGCAAATGCTTTACCTAGGCCCTGTGCACCGCCTGTCACTATGGTAACTTTGTTCTCTAATCTCATTATTCATTTAAAATCATGGAAGATAAAGAGTACGGTCCAAGAGGGTAGATTTATAAATCAAAATCTTATCTCTGTGTTAAATAATAGGACGATCTTACATGACCAGAGTTATGTCCCTTTTCACAACATATTTAAACTTAGGACAACAGGGAGTTACGAGGGCGATAGCTGTGCAAAACGAAGAATTTTTCACTTCCTTTTGTTTTTTTTTCTTCGCTGAATCATGTATATTTCAGTCTGAGAATCAAAGGCTTTCTATGTAACTTCCACTTAGAATGTCTGTAGACGGATTTACTGTACAGTAGTTAGGTGGATAGGGGATTCCAAACCATAGCTCCTTCCCCATTGGTCAAACCCCAAAATAATTAACGGAGAGAGAGAGCGCGCGAGAGAGAGAGAGAGAGAGAGAGAGAGAGAGAGAGAGAGAGACAGAGAGACAGAGACAGAGAGACAGATAAAAAACAAAAGTGAAGCTTGCTCTGTCCGTTTATATGACACCATCAATCGTGTCTTAGGGAGGGGTGTGAGAGAAACAAAGCTGTTTATAAGACAAGGGGTCTAAAACATGTGTGTTTTTATAATGTGAAATATATTTTCCAACGTAATGTTTGAAGAAGAAAAAAACTTTTACATTCATTTATCATATCATTATACCTAGACACTATAAACAAACTATAGATATATACATGTATAAAGTCGGACTCCTCGGGTGTTCACATGCATGAGCACGATACAGCCGGCAGAGCACGGACTGTATTTCGTATGCCTTCTGTTTTATATTCATTTACATATCCATCTGTGTGTTTCTTGGGCACCTGTGCCAAACTACATCTGTTTGTATGTTCATCTTACAATGAGGGCATTTAACATCACAATTGTGCGTTCTTCGAGACCTCTGGGTAATTGGAAAAGTGGGAAGGTTGTGTGCACGTAGTCCAGATAACCACACCGTCTGCTACTTGCGTGGCAGATGGCCGTCTTAAGCAGGCAGCGGTTGTCCATTTGCCTAGTTGATTTATGTGTGGTCTTTTGTGCTTCATGTTTCTATGATGTGAGTTGGTATCGTTGGTTTAGGTGTGGTATTTTATGTTTCTTGTTTCTATGGTGATAGTTTGTGCTCCTTGTCCCTTTTGAGTCTCTTTCTGTAGGTATCTGCTCTGTGTTTTTGCATTGGGTGTTTTGGAGTTTCGCTGTGGATGCTGCAACCGGGTGTTATTGGAGATCCCCTCCTTTCATTTAGAGAGTGCTGTGTTATTGTCTCCATCTGATTGCCCGATTTTCTCTTTTCGCGAGAAAGTTCTGTTTTGCATTGTTTTTTCAAGAATTAGTAGGTTTATTGTGATTTTATTAAATTCTGATTCTTGGTATTGTGTAATGCTTTCAATCACTGATCAAATGTATCATAAAAAATCAGTGCACCAAATGTCGGATCTACCTTAAATCCCACTATTTCAAAATAACGAAATAAACATTGAGCTTACTATGAAACAATAGTGCATAATAAACACTTTCCAACAATTACATCCCGCCATAGATGCTTGCAGCAGAAAGACAGGAAATGAAAAGAATGTCAATGTTTCATACGCTTTAATGTTAGTAATATTTTAAGTATCACAGTATCACAATTTCACATTAAAACAATATATACATCAGTATTGATTCTTTTGATCAATTTTCGAGTTTGTAATCAAATTATGAGTATAGTCATGGCACTTCATCAACAAATTTCGTTACATAAATATGAAATTATCCAAATTCAAATATTTTTTTTTGTTAAACTGGTGTAGACAGTAGAACAATTTTCATTCCAAAGAAGCACATATGGTCATTCTTAAATAACAGCCATGTGGATGTATCAACCTCGCATTAAAATTGGTCTTTTGGGTCCATTTGTTTGTCAAAACCCGTTAGATCAATATTTCTCTTTCAAATCGAATTGAAATGGTGCTAGAATTGGATAGGTATGTATCAGGATCCTTGTCTTTGACATTATCCTTCAGTAATATATTCAAAGGAAGATGACGTGCTTTAATAAACACAGATTTCTAAACGTATAATATACATTCAGAAATCTGTGTCAATTCAATTTAAAAAATTCGAAACAATTCCTCTTCAATGTTATCGTATCGTTTAAATATGAACAGTTAAAGTTGAATGGTGCGCAAAGGTTACCAATGTGTTTCATACCTTTTAATCTTTGTAACATTAGAAAAATATCACAGTATTACCACAACTTACACATTAAAAACAATATACTCATGACTTCCGTTTCGGTCAAAATTGACCCGTTGCATAAATCCTTGCATTCAATTCAAACATTTATTCTCTTTGTTCAACATAGATGTCTTTTGTAGACAATAAAGTCAATGTAGCAATTTTGTATACAGTAAAAAGAAAACCGTATCGTTTTCACATGTTCAAACTATCAAATCTTACAATGTAGCTTCTAAGGGGACGGCCATATGCTCCTCGGGCGGGCTGGCAATATTTTTCGGGTCAGATTATTTATTTTCAACGCAGGGCCGGTCGGATTATTTTTTCAGTAACTCAAGGTCAGAATATTTATTTTCAACTTTTAACAATCCTGACAAGCAAATAAATAAATAAATAAAACCCAAGAATATATGCGCACACGCAGACACACACCCTGATTATTTCAACTAAATATGCCATCAATTATTTACAATGTGAATGACTTTCTTGGCTCTTCAGTAAGTCTATATACATATGAATTAACAATATTTTATTACATATAAATGTAAATGTATCACCTGCAAATTCTAAATTGAGTTTTACATCACATTGGGGGGAGGGGTATGCCAAGAAAGGTTTTGCAATGTCGAGTACAAAAGTAGGTAGTTGATATGTAATGTACTATACGCATTTTTATTTTATACTTGTTGTATACAATTGTAATGCTGTGTAAAATGTCTAAATAGCACTTGATATAAAAATTGTGGAGGGGCGAGCAAAGCGAGCCGAAATATTTTTTAGTGTAAGGCGAGCGAAGCGAGCCTAGAATTTTTTTACTTGTTGCTAGCAAAGCAAGCTAAAATTTGTTGCAGTGAATGGGGAGCGAAGCGGATTTTGAACACATATGTGGGCCAGAATATTTATTTCTTCAACAAAGAGGGTTAGATTATTTGATTTCATCATTTTCGGGGTCAGAATATTTATTTCCAAAATTTGCCAGGCCCCTCTGCAGGATTAAATGGTCGTCCCCTTACACTAGACCTTTTAGAATATTCGGACAACCTTGCAGATATGAAACCAAAGTTACAGTGCCAGTTTCCGGTGAAATGAAAATGAGACTTGCAATATATTTTCACCTTTTCAGTGAAAATACATTTGCAATGTAATTCGAGGTTTTGTAAAACAAACGTTCTTGTAAAATATCCATAAAATCATAATTTATTGGTCAGTGGTTTTCCGTGTCTATATTGGATCCCTGTATATTTAGTTACCGTCATAACACCTCCGTTGTTATTTTCCGTCTCAACCAACTGTAGGAATGCAGCAGCAACGGCTTCAACGCTACAGTGACAATTGTATAAAGATGATTACAATGATAAAACAGATACGACGGATAACGCTACTGAAAGAAAACAATAATGAATATATCGAGTTCCAAGTCTGCAACGTGTGTACATTGGTATCGTTGGTTTATGTGTAGTCATGTATGTTTGATGTTTCTATGTGATTTGACGTTCATTGTACCATTTGCGTCTCATTCTGTACCTGTCTGCTTTGTGTTTTTGCAGTGGGTGTTTTGGGGTTTGTTGGTGCTGCAACTGAGTGTTGTTGGAGATCCCCTCCTTTCCTTTCTATACGGGACGACAGATATTCTTTTTTCGGATATTTTACTCTCATTAATGGTACCCTTACGACACCAATCACGATTATTTTTTATCTTTCAGGGTACACAGTCACGTTAGATGGGTAAAATGATTTAAAAACATAAAATGCAAAAGATAGATGATGGAGAAGAAGTTTTTATACTAACGTATTGACTCCTGCCTTTGTCACCATTTGTAAAACAGGACCGTTTGGGTCCACTTTTTTCAAATCCTCGAAATATTCAGAATTGAACATTGGAGTGTCGGTGAAGGAGGGACACAGGCAGGTAAATCGTATCCCTACCTTGTGCATACGCGTATTTGCCTGAAAAGAAATTAAACCATTGGAGAGTCGTGTGTTCGTACTCCGGTAATCTTTTATTATTACAGCTGATGGCAGTTCAGAGTCGACTCATTGTGTAAATTTGTCTCCCACAACCTTGTCATTGTCTTAGTTTAGTTAAGTTTGTCAGCTGGTGGTCCTCTTGGTGTTCTTTTTTGTTTCGTCGTCTCTGGATGTTTGTTTTTGTCATCGTTTTGCTGAATGGCTATTGTCTGTTGCAGTGTTTGTATGTTTTCAATGCAACATTGTCCTGTTCGAAACCTTTCAGATATTAAAACTTCCTCTATGAAAGTACTTTCAGACAAAAGGTAGCGGTATTGGTGAATGTTTTGGAAGATAGAAAAGCAAAACATCGCATTACTGTGATGAGCAATTGGCCGTTGGGCAGATTAGCTTTAATACATTTATGTCATTAGCAAGATAAGGTATAACAAAACTACTTTTTCCATACCAACGTATAACGTATAACAGTACTGCTTTCCATACCAAGCAACACTCACACTCACAGGAAGTTTACCAATAATTGAGACCCAAACATATTTGAGCACTAAACAAACTTAAAACTAAGAACGAGAATATGAATAAGTAAAGCAAAATGGACAATATTGACATAAGCATGTTAACCTTGGCCTTGGTCAGAATATTTTAGGTCAATGATGATGCAATTCATAACGTACAAAATTATACTAATTAATTAGGCCTGATTTGCATATTCGTGTATATCGTTATCACATTTTCGATTTAACTAACGGTATGTGCTTAACCAAAAATTAAGACACGATAACAACTAGACTAGTTATCGCAATTATATATGTCTTGTTATATATTGTGATTATATTTTGATACAACTAGGGGCTTGACCAAACATTAATCAATACAAATTGAAAGTTTAATACACATATACATACTGCCATGCTTCGGGTGTAGCCAACTACTCCATATTTTGATCCTGCATACACCGGATTACTAAACGCGGGTTCCAAACCTTCAAAAGAATAAATAAATTTTGAAGATAAAAACTTTTAATTCATATATTTATTACTTTGAAAAAGTTTGTACCCAGCACTTCAGTGATCAACGCAATCTTATTCTCATTTCAGCATAAACAAGAAAATGTTCATATGGACGTCAAAGAAACTGCAGAGGCAAATAATACAGCACCCTAATTGGACATAATGTTGCCCTACGTCACTGAAGGTCACATGAACACTTCACTCTATGACAAACGAAACGTTTTCAAATTCAAAATCACAAACTTTACTTTTCTGGGTAGTAACATTTGAAACACCTGTCTGCTGCTTGATAATTGTTTTGAAATTTTCTTCAAGAAGGTATAGAGACTCTATAGAGTTGGAACACTTCCGTATGATTAATATAAACACTCATTTCTTGTTACAGTGTGGAGCAGTTAAAATCGTTCCCCGTGACTTGACTCCTCACTCAGTCGAACTCCTCGGGTGATCACATGCACGAGCTCGCTTCAGAGCACGCATTTCGTATTCCTTCAGTTTTTTTATGCCCATTTACATTTCCATCTGTGTTTCTTGGGCCTTAAGTCATACTTTCTCTTTGTATGTTCATCTTGCAGTGAGGAGGTTATTTTACACAACAATTGTGCGTTCTTCGAGACGTCCGGGTTATCCGAAAAGTGGGAGGGTTGTGCGGACATAATCCAGGATAACCACACCGTTTGCTACTGACGTGGTAGATGGTCATCCTAAGTCGGCACCGATTGCCTATTGGTCTCGTTGATTTATGTGAAGTCTTTGTGTTGATGTTTCTCTGTGATTTGGCGTTTCTTGTACCATTGCGTCTCTTTCTGTGCGTGTCTCCTTTGTGTTTTACAGTGGGTGTTTTGGGAGTTGCTGTTGGTGCTACAACTAGGTGTTGTTGGAGATCCCATCTTTTCTTTGTTGTTTGTTAAGTGTATTTAAATTGCTTCTTAACAGCTCTGTGGCCTGAAAGAAGCTTTGTTTTGGCCCTTAAACAATTTGACATCACATGTATTTTTGCTATTTCGGAAACTTGCCATTTCATCGAAAAATATCATTGAAATTAAAGGAGGTTGACATCTTAACACCATCCCTCCAATGCTATTTTGAACATAGCTTTTATTTGGATATGCTACTGAATTGTCCATACAGGAAATTTGGAGCCCAACACTCTCTGTAAAGTAAATACACAAATTTAAGTTCTAAAAAATAAACAAGAGGGCGTTACTGAAAGGAAATTTGGCGGCTTATGAAAAGCAATTTTGCTGGAAGCATCACTGATAAGAATTTAATATTCGAAACATGTGTCTTGTGCATGAAAATTGGTTTGAAATTTTCTTCAAGAAGGTATAGAGTTGGACCACTTCCGCATTATTGTTTCTTCCGAAATGGAAGTAACTGGATGTGAAAATTCGACGGGTGTTGCATGCAAGTAGGAGATGCTGACTCTTCCTGGGTACCTGGTCACACTACCATATTGGGAATTCGCTTCTTTTCATGTGGTGGCGGGTTTTCTTTGTTTGCTTTGGTTCCTGTTTTATCCTGATTTTGCATGCCTTCGGTTTATGATTTTCTGAATTATCTATTTTGTGCTGTGTATTGGGATATGGTCATTATCCATTTTTGTCCATATATTATAATTCTGAACTTTTGGTTTTATGTTTAACATTCAGTCAGAGCTTGATCAAGAAAAGGGAATGATATAATTTTCATTATCTTGGTCATGTTTTTGTGGATCCATTTGAATAGACAACAGCGTTCCTCAAAAAACTTATCTTGATCCACGCATGTTTGTATACAGACCTGCTGTTGAACCCAGATTGACAACCACTCCACCTTTACCGCCTTCCTCCTTACTCATGTACTTCACTGCCAGTCGTGTTCCCTCTATAACTCCTATCTATTGACAAAAGGGTTCATAAAAATCTAAATAAGATTTTGTTTCATAATCCAAATACTAAAATTAAGGTTGACAATG
Source organism: Pinctada fucata (assembly GCA_028142955.1). Lineage (NCBI taxonomy): Eukaryota > Metazoa > Mollusca > Bivalvia > Pterioida > Pteriidae > Pinctada > Pinctada fucata. The sequence continues at coordinate 69,772,388 of AP027104.1, read as the reverse complement.
AAAATATAATTTTAGTTATATTTCATTTGGAACAAAGAGCATAGTACTCTCTTTTAGAGTTTAAATTTGATTCGTGGACATTTCGTTTTGTTTGGTTATCATTTCTGTGTTTGTTTAGTTTTTTAAGTTTTTTTTTGTTTTTGTTATTTTCACTTAGTAGATAAAAGACAGCCTACTAGATTGATTTGTATCGCCCTCCGCCAACCATCCTTTTCATCCCCTGTAAATATACCAGCGTTGTTAACCACTATGTCAACAGAACCAAGGCGTGATATTGTGGTTCGAAAAACGTCTGAAAAACAAAATTCAGATTCGATATTGAAGACGAGACAGTATAGTAAAGCACCGTGAATAGACCTTCTTCATATTACCAGTAGACTTGCATTTTAGACACTCCTAGACCAGACATTACTACTTTTGACGTTATTTCTAACTGTGACGTCATAAATCAGATACAACGTCACAGTTAAAAGTTACGTCAAATCTCGTAATGTCGGGTCTTAGGATGTGTAAAATACAAGTCAACTGCGGTAATGTGAAAAGCGTCTATTCACGTTTACGTACAATACCTATGAATATCTTTATCTTTTTGTCCTTCGATGTTGTGTGTGTTGGGTAAGAAAGGAAAGATCTGTAACGAAACTCAGTTACAGGTCCCATAGCAAAGCACCAATTTACCCCATGCAAAACACAGAGTAGACAAGCAAAGAAAGAGAACAAGGAACACCAATTCACAAACATCAATCACAAAGACTCACATAAACCAACGACACAAATGGGCAACCGGTGCCGACTTAGGACGGCCATCTGCTACGCTAATAGCAAATGCATGGTGTAGTAATCCAGATTACGTGCGCACAACCCTCCTACTTTTCCGGTTACCCAGAGGTCTCGAAGAACGCCAAATAGTCGTGTAAAATAATTCTCTCACTGTAAGATGGCCATACAAACAAGACAGCATAATACAGGGACCCAAGCAACATATCGATGAGTAACTGAAAATAAAATAATACGAAGTGTTCCAACTCTATTCCTTCATGAAGAAAATTTCAAACCAGTTTTCCTGCACCAGACACGTGTTTCGAATATTAAGTTCTCATCAGTAATGCTTCCAGCGGAGCCACCTAAATTCATTTCAGTAGCGCCCTCTTTTATTTTGTACATTTAATTTACAGAGAGTGGGCAGCTCCAAATTTCCTGTAGGATCGATTCATTAGCATATCCAAATAAAATATATCTTCAAAATAGCATTGGAGGGATGGTGCTAAGATGTTAACCTCCCTTAATTTCGATGATAGTTTTGAACGGAATGACAAGTTTTCGAAATAGCAAAATAATATTTATGATGTCAAACCGATAAAGGGCCACAACGAAACTTCTTTCAGGCGACAGAGCTGAAAGGAGTAATTAATACACTTCCAACCATCAAGTCAAGGGGAACGATTTTAACTTCTCTATACTGCAACAACAAATAAGTGTTTATAATAATAATAATACGGAAGTATTCCAACTGTATACCTTCATGAAGAAAATTTCAAACCAATTTTTCCTTCACCAGACACGTGTTTCGAATATTAAATTGATAAAAGAAGAGGCGTAAGAAATAAATTGTTACTGGCCGTAGGGAGCTCATGCATGTTATTACCCGAGGAGTCCGACCGACATTCAGAGAGGACAGGTGGTCGGGGCCCTGTCTTCTCGCACATTGAATAGGCTGATTGCCCTTTTTAGCAGTGCTGGAGAAATCGATCCGGCACCCCTGATCCGGCACTGTTGATTGTTCCTTTATGACATCACAGACAAACTGACGTACGTCATTTCACGTGCACATGCATTTACCATGACGTTCAGTCATTCTAATGCGTGAACCAGAGGCTTGAAGGTTGTGAGAAATATATCAAGTACCCGTATGAGTTCCGGATAAAAAAACATCAGTCTCGAGTGGGATGATCAACGTCCCAACCTCGGCTAACTCCTCGATTGGGATCAATCCCACCCACGACTTCTACTTTTCTATCCGGAACTCAAAGTGGTGCTAGATTCTATCATTCTCTAACGAGGTTTGGACAGGACCCGTCATGAATTTTGAAACGATCGAATATCTTCTTTTTAACTATTGTTTGTTTTATCAAAATTTTTCGATAAGACACACATTCCATATTATTTTGAGCATCCTCACTTTGACGTTAAATACAATATGAATTTGTTGGCGTCATTTTCGCCTAAACTGAAGCTGAACAATTCTTATTTTTTAAAGATGTAGATACAGGATATTATTTTCTATATATAGGTCATATAACACCGACTCACTATGAAAGCTGTCATGGTCTGTGACGTCACATGGAACAAATATGGATGAGTGACGTCCAAAATGTTGTTGCCAATCTTTAACTACTTTCCTTCCCTCCGCTGCCTTGAGATCACAAATGCATACCTGAAGAAAAGATCAAAAGATTAAATCACAATACATGCTGTATGTTATAGATGGAAAATGAAAAAATCACCGGAATTCCCTCTCAGTTGTGTATTCATTCTGAAAAGATATTACTTGCCCCATATTAGTAGTCATTAGAGAACTATATTATGCAAATACACATCTTGCCCTGATGAAATATGCTGAAAAGATTGTCAATATTTTTCAGATCCGGCTGGAGATGACATCAGAACACTTTTTGATTTCCATTTGAAAAACTCCATATCCCTTTGAGGAGACAGCTATTTTCAAGATCAAGACTCTTTTGAATTCTTGAATAGATAGGTACTAAATCATGATGTCTCAAAGAGGTTATTATTTTCCTTCTAATCGAATCCGTGATTTTGTTGATTCTGGGAGTTTTTTCTCCGAGTCTTTTTCTTCTATCATTTTCAGATTTCTACACTATGTCTTTTATTGTGGGAGATGTTGAGATCAATAGAAATTTTTAATAATGTGTTGCCTTTGTTTCAAGCGAATTCATTGGTCCTTCGTTAAGGAGCTTATTTCTAAGGTCTTGTCTTGAGTTGTCGCAAAACTTTATGGAGTATTGGACTAGTATAAATATGAATACATGGATATGCAAATAAGGGAGAAAATTCAAATCAGAATATACAGAAGTACATGTAATTCAAACAATGTACAGGAGATTCTTTTGAGTTTCGTCAAAATTCTTCAACCGTGCTTTCAAAGAAAATTGGAAAAGAAGGACGGATAGACGCTGGGGTATACCAGTAGCTCAGTTTAAGCCTTTGGCCTTTAAACTCGAAGATAGAAGTAGAGGGCGTTCCTCTTTGACCTAAGGAGTTAACATTATTGCTCATGACTCCGCGCTTGATACAGTGCTTACCTTTGCCCCTTTCTTCAATAGTTCCTCTGCAAATGCCTTACCGAGGCCCTGTGCACCACCTGTCACTATAGCAACTTTGTTCCCCAATATCATTATTCATTTAAAATTATGGAAAATAAAGAGTACGGTCCAAGTGGGTAGATTTATAAATCAAAACATACCTCTATCTCTGTGTTAAATAATAGGACGATCTTAAATGACCCGAGTTATGCCCTTTTTCACAGCATATATAAACATAGGACAACAGTACAGAGGGCGATAGCTGTGCAAAACGAAAAATTTTTAACTTCATTTTTTTCTTCGCTGATTCGTGTATATTTTAGTTTGAGAATCAAGGACTTTCCAGGTAACTTCCACTTACGAATATATGAAGACGTATCTACTGTACAGTAGTCAGGTGGATAGGGGACAATGCAAACCCCAGCTCCGTCCCCATTGGTCCAACCCCAAAATTAACACGGAGAGAGAAGAGGAGGCAGATAAAAAACAAATGTAAAACTTGCTCTAATAAAGCTGTTTATTAGACAAGGGGTGAAAGAAATGTTTGTTATTATAACATGAAATATATTTTCCGACGTAATATTAGAAGAAACAAAAGACTTTTACATTCATTTATCATGTCATTATACCTAGACACTCTAGACAAACTATAGATATATTCATGTTAAACATCTGCAAGTTCGAATCATTAGCATCATTATAAAGCAGAAAAAATTACAGCATGGACCAGACATGCACCTTTCGGGTATTTAACCCTCGTCAGTAATCCTCAATCCAATTAATGAAATGTGGCCAAAATCTGTGATAATTATGTCCAAAATATACCAAAGGACGTAGCAAGATGGCTGAGATATGATGATTCATGATCCAGATTACAGAAAGATGAGAAAAAAAGTTTGTAAAGAGAAATTTTTGAATGCTTTTGAAGAAGAGACCAACCGAAATTGATCGGGGACTCCTGGTCCACCAGCAGTGACACTTTTAACATCTGTACCACTTGATGAGTCTTCAAATTCATTAGCATCGTTTTAAAGCAGATAGATTTACAGCATGGACCAGACGTGTTTTGCTTTTTTTTTTCAGATCTATTGCCTGTTTGTAGAATAAAACTGTAGTTTTGACTATTGTTGATTTTCTAAATCGAATGAACTACTGTCGCCAATTACATATTGAAAACATAAAAAAGTTAATGTAAAAAAAAATACAAGTATAAAATCACCCCCCCCCCCCTTTCTTAGATGCGCAACAGGTAATTCATTTGTCCCTAGAATTAATTTACATTATATTAGAGATGAAACATTCGTAGTAAGTAGCAACCATGAGTTTTGGTATAAACATGGGTATGTTAAAATCAAGCCTTGTAAGATTGAAGTCGTTGTAATACTAAAAGAGCATCAATTTCCACCAAGCGATTGCGCAATTTCTAAGTACGGCACAAAGAACTGCAAAACTTGTAACATCCTCATAACAGACACTTTATTCTCAAGTAATCTAACAAAACACACATTTAACACGCATAGTTTTGAAAACCTAAACTGTAAGACATCTAATGCTGTCTACGGAATAGAATGCTCACTTTGTGGATTGATTTGTGTGGGTGAAACCAAAGGTCAGCTCCGAACCAGGATGTCAGGACATCGGTCAAAAATCAATAATAATAAAGGAAATCAAATTCTTTATCGGCATTTTGACCAAGCTGATCATTATGTTTTATCTATGAGAGTCAGAATCCTGGAGAAAATATATTACCCCACAAACAATCCCAATTTGAGCATACCCTTCCGTTGCAACAGAGGAGAGTGAGTTCTTGATAAAAAAAAATCTTAACACTGCAGCGTCCTATGGGTGCAACGACAACATTAGTAGCATAGGAAACTTAACAAGTCCCGGTTGTCAATCGGTACTTGTGACTAGCTTATTCGACAGACCACAAAGAAGACCTAGAAGTCATGGCACTCGTGAATATAATAGGCCTGAGATTCATAGTTTCTCTTTCGATGAATTGGTTCAATTTTTGAATGAGCCTCTAGGCCTGTATCATATTCGTACCAAATTATACTCTGTTCCTTTACGGAAATTACACGAACTCTACGAATATACCAAGGACCTCACATTTACCGATACACGTTCTCCAGAATACAGACTACAAGGAGTCATAATGGAGATTTCTACTATTCGTTTATTTCAAGCAGTTAAATCAGATAAATCAGAAGAGAAAACAAACCGTCCTTTCATTAAAGTAAGATTTGCAAACAAAGGTATTGATAAATTGAATTTTTGTCAAATTTTGAATCACAAACTGTCAAGGAAAAAATCCCACCGTATTTCAAAAGAAAAGAAACTCCTTGTATTTCCTATAGCTACACACCAACAGTTGCATCTAAAATGTACAATTACAAACGATTCCTGCAGTGTATTGATTTAAATAGTACCTCACTACATCCACTTTCTTGCGAATGTTCTTCATCGGATTTCAACTACTCTCCTTGTGGACACGTTATTACTAGTGACCTTAGTATAGCCAAGAACGACAAGTTGAAAATTGTTTTAAAAAGGGTCCCAAATACAGAGAAAGTAAATCCTTTACATGGAACCAAAATTTCAAAATTATCATGGACTCTCAAGACGTTGGGTAAAGAAAGAGGATGTACAGATCGACATCCTTTCCGAATGGATAAAATCTATCAGAGGGTTACTTTTATCCAGAATTTACCGATTTAAATCAACTTGGAACACCAGATTCGAGTCTATCTTTAAAGACCCTGCGGTTATCACAGAGCTTACTTACCTTCCAGAACATTATGTCATCACACCAGCAGACAAAGCCTCGAATAATTGACACATTTACTTGCAAAAAGTACTACTTCGACAGTCTTGTTAAAGAGTTGGGTTTAAATTCGACACCTGGAAATCCTACTTACACCCCAATGAAACCTTTCTGCCTCTGAAGTAATAGATAACCACAAATCAGCTCTCGCTTCCTTTGGCTTCGACACAAACAATTTAGATTTAGATTTACCATACTTATACTGCATATCTAAAATGCACAACAAAGGAGAGGATCTCCAACAACACCAGGTTGTAGCACCCACAGCAAAACCCCAAAACACCCAATTCAAAAACACAAAGCAGACAAGCACAGAAAGAGACGCGTAAGGGACAAGGAACGTCAACGCACAGCACAGAAACATTAAACAAAGAACTACACATAAACCAACGAGAATCCGTATTAACAGCGTTTCATCGCTGGTTCCTCAAAATGTTCTACCAAATCTGTGTCGATCTTACTAACCAAAGTTTTATCTGAAATCAAATCTGGACTTCAAAAATATTGTTCGACAGTATATTTCCCGTAGCGGTTTCAACCAGATGTGAATTTTAAAGAATTCGAAGGAACTTTTAGAACATCTGAAGTCCACTCATTTTAGTAGAGTCCATTCGATCAAAGCCTTTGATTTTTCGACACTTTACACTACAATCCCACATCCTAAATTCGCGGATTACCTCAACAGAATCTATCCTTCGGAGCTTGAAATCAAAGAAACTACACAGACAAATAATTCAGCATCCTATTTGGACATAATCTGATGGTCACATGAACACCTCACTCTATGACAAACGTGACGACTTCAATTTCAGCATCACAAACTTTCCTTTTCTGAGTTGCAACATCCCTTCGTCGCATGTTTATGGCGTTTTCATACCTCAGTTGATACGCTATGCCAGAGCAAGAACCAAATATACAAATTTTATTCTGAGAGCTAGGCATCTTTCAGATAAGCTTCTCAGTCAGGGATACGTTTGTGACCGACTAACATCGTCACTGAGGAAGTTCTACGGTCGATATGGGGAACCCGTCATACACTATGATGTCCCACTCTCCAGAATGGTGGATGATATTCTGTCATAGACCATTTGTACCGTCCAACCAAAGATTATACTTTATATCTTCCAAAACGGAAGTAACCGGATGTGACAATTCTACAGCTCCATGGAGACTTGTCAAATTCGGTGAGACAATTTTGATGTACAGATCAGGTAAGTATGTCTTGTTTGGTGATGACGACAACCATTCAGTCACAATGTAGAATGTCACTGATCATTCTGGAAAGGGAGATCTGATAGACTTTAATAATATCCCCGTAGCGACCGAAGAACTTCCGCAATAATGATTTCAGGCCGGCGTTGTGTGATACAACCCTGAATAAGTAGGTTACTTGCAAGCCGTCTTTCTCTAATGATGAAACCTTCATATTTGGAACATGTCCTGACGTACCGTATTAATTCAGCGATAGAAATTAATATAAGACTGAGCTTCCTTTTCGATCCTACTTATGATTAGTTACTATCACTTGCATTGTATATGTGATGACAAATATGGATAATGACCATATCCCTGTCTACAGTACAAAATCGATAATTCAGAAAATAGAAACCGAAGGCATACAAAATCAGGATAAAACAGGAACCAAAGCAAACAGAAACAAAAACCTCCACCATATGAAAAGAAGCGAACTCCCGATATGAGAGTGAGACCAGGTGCCCAGGAAGAGTAAGCATATCCTGCTTGCATGCAACACCCGTCGCTTCAATTCGGTAGAACTGTCACATCCGGTTACTTCCATTTTGGAAGATATAGAGTACAATCTTTGGTTGGATGGTTCAAATGGTCTATGGATAGTGGGACATCAAAGTGTATGACGAGTTCCCCATATCGACCGTAGAACTTCCTCAGTGACGATGTTAGTCGGTCACAAACATATCCCTGAATGAGAAGCTTATCTGAAAGACGCCTAGCTTTAGAACAAAATCCGTATATTTGGTACTTGCTCTGGCATAGCGTATCAACTGAGATATGAAAACGCCATAAGCAGGCGATGAAGGGATGTTGCAACTCAGAAAAGGAAAGTTCGTAATGCTGAAATTGAAGTCGTCACGTTTGTCATAGAGTGAGGTGTTCATGTGACCATCAGTGTCGTAGGACAACATTATGTCCAAATAGGATGCTGAATTATTTGTCTCTGTAGTTTCTTTGACTTCAAGCTCCGAAGGATAGATATTGCTCAGGTAATCCGCGAATTTTGGATTATTGATGGACAATACATAGTCTATGTATCTGTAAGTGAAGTTGAAGTCAGAAGCTAAGTATCTTTTCCCTTCAGAGACCAAAGATTGAATGAATTCAGCTTCGTACGAGTAAAGGAAAATGTCGGCGAGGAGTGGGCACAATTGGTCCCCATTAGAATTCCGACAATTTGCTGGAAGACCTTTCCTCCAAACACCACAAAAATGTTGTCGATCAGAAAGTTTAACATCTGAATAATGTCTGTTTCAGTGTACTTATTTTCAGAATCTGACTTTTCCTTTACAAAGTAGGTTTTGTCATAGTTAACAACAATAAATTTGTATTTGCGATTACCGTTTCTTACTTGTAAACGCATTACTTATAATTTTTGCGAGTCTTTCTTTCAATTTAGAATGTGGAATTGTAGTGTAAAGTGTCGAAAAATCAAAGGCTTTGATCGAATGGACTCTACTAAAATGAGTGGATTTCAGATGTTCTAAAAGTTCCTTCGAATTCTTTAAAATCAACATCTGGTTGATACCACTGCAAGAATATACTGTCGAACAATATTTTTGTAGCCCAGATTTGATTTCAGATAAAACTTTGGTGAGTAAGATCGATACAGATTTGGTAGAACATTTTGAGGAACCAGCGATGAAACGTTGTTTGTACGGATTCTTATGCATTTTAGGTATGCAGTATAAGTATGGTAAATCTAAATCTAAATTGGTAGTGTCGAAGCCAAAGGAAGCAAGAGCTGATTTGTGGTTATCTATTATTTCAGAGGCAGAAAGGTTTGTTGGGGTGTAAGTGGGATTTTCAGGTGTCGAATTTAAACCCAACTCTTTAACAAGACTGTCGAAATAGTACTTTTTGCAAGTAAATGTGTAATTATTTGAGGCTTTGTCCGCTGGTGTGATGACATAATGTTCTTGGGGGTAGGTAAGTTCTGTGATAACATCAGGGTCTTTAAATAAAGACACGAATCTGGTGTTCACAGTTAATTTTAATCGGTTAATTCTAGATAAAAGTAACCCTCTGATTGATTTTATCCATTCGGAAAGGGTGTCGAACTGTACATCCTCTTTCTTTGCCCAACGTCTTGCATATTCCTCACAAGAGTCCATGATAATTTTCACATTTTGGTTCCATGTAAAGGCCATACTTTCTCTGTATTTGGGACCCTTTTTTAACAATTCTCTCAACTTGTCGTTCTTGACTATACTAAGGTCACCAGTAATGACGTGTCCACAAGGAGAGTAGTTGAAATCCGATGAAGAACATTCGCAGGGAAGTGGATGCAGTGAGGGATTACTTAAATCAATACACTGCAGGAATCGTTTGTAATTGTAAATTTTAGATGCAACTGTTGGTGTGTAGCTATAGGAAATACAAGGAGTTTCTTTTCTTTTGAAATATGGTGGGATTTTTTCTGTGACAGTTTTGTGATTCAAAATTTGACCAAGATTCAAGTTATCAATACCTTTGTTTGAAATCTTACTTTAATGAAAGGGCGGTTTGTTTTCTCCTCTGATTTATCTGATCTAACTGCTTGAAATAAACGAAAAGTAGAAATGTCCAAGATTACTCCTTGTAGTCTGGGGAACGTGTATCGGTATATGTGAGGTCCTTGGTATATTCGTAGATTTCGTGTAACTTCCGTAAAGGAACAGAGTATAATTTGGTACGAATATAATGCAGGCCTAGAGGCTCATTCAAAAATGGAACCAAGTCATCGAAGGAGAAACTATGTATCTCAGGCCTATTATATTTTCGAATGCCATGACTTCGAGGTCTTCTTTGTGATCTGTTGAATAAGGTAGTCACATTTACCGATTGACAACCGGGACTTGTTAAGTTTCCTATAGTGCTGATGTTATCGTTGCACCCATAGGGCGCTGCAGTGTTAAGATTTTTTATCCAGAACTCTTCTCTGTTGCGACGGAGAGGTGTGCTCAAATTGGGATTGTTTGTGGGGTGATATATTTTCTCCAGGATTCTGACTCTCATAGATAAAACAGAATGATCCGCCTGGTCAAAATGTCGGTAAAGGAGTTGACTTCCTTTATTATTTATTTTTGACCGGTGTCCTGACATTCTGGTTCGGAGCTGGCCTTTGGTTTCGCCCACATTAATCAATCCACAAAGTGAGCACTCTATTCCGTACACAACATTAGATGTCATGCAGTTAAGGTTTTCAAAACTATGCGTGTTAAATGTTTGTTTTGTGAGATTACTTGAGAATGAAGTGTCTTTTATTAGGATGTTACAAGTTTTGCAGTTCTTCGTGCCACACTTAGAAATTGAGCAATCGCTTGGTGAAAATAGGTGCTCTTTTAGTATATCGACCACTTCAATCTTACAGGGCTTGATTTTAATATACCCATCTGCATGTATATACCAAAACTCATGGTTGTTACTAACTACAAATGTTTCATCTCTAATGTCGTGTAAGCTAATTCTAGGTTTACCTGTTGCGTATGTGTCCGTAGACGCAACAGGTTGGGGCCTTTTTATAGTGGGCGACGCCCCAACCACTTTGTAGATCTCTTGAGTTCTATCAATTTAAGCAAAAGACTGCTCGACAAGTGCCCTCGAGGACAATTTGTCCACCAGCAGTGACACATGAACAGTGGTAAAAATGACAAATATGGATAATGACCATATCCCTGTCTACAGTACAAAATCGATAATTCAGAAAATGATTCAAGAGACTGATTAATATAAAGCTCGTGCATTTAACAGCACACAAAGTTACCAACAATATATTCTGTTCTTATACTGGACTGAGATTGTTTCTTAGAGAGTCTCTGTCTGAATGCCCGCATTTTCTCATCTCATGAGAAAGTTCTGTTTTGTCCTTTTTTCAAGAATTTGTAGGTTCATTATGATTTTTTTTATTCTGATTTTGGTTTTTTGTTTGACTTTCAATCACTGCATCATAAAAAATTAAGTGTCCCTAAAGTCAGATCAAGGTTCAGTGCCACTATTTCCATAGAACGAAATAAATGCATAATATACACTTTTCAACGATTACATCAAAGGTAGGGGTTTAAAGGTAAAGGTAGGGGTTTATAGTCTCGTTCGCTTTAGCCTCACGCGACTTCCACAATTACCTCCCTGGTGAGACCTGTACAATCCAGTGCATTCTCAACTCCCTTGGGAGTATACAAGCAGAGCTGCCGTTCAGGCGCTAATGCTTTTCATTCACATTACAAGCTCGTCTCATGTGCCAGGTACCCGGTTTACTCCTGGGTAGGGAGAGTGCAACGTAGTGTAAAGTAACTTGCCCAAGGTTACAATGGTTTGCAATGTCCGGCGACGGCGAGATTCGAACCCACGACCCATGGATTCGTAGTCCACCGCGCTAACCACTACGCTACCAGCACTACAGAGAGGAAATCAAAAGAATATCAATGTTTCATACGCTTTAATTTAAGTAATATTTTTAAATATCACACTATCGCAATTTCACATTTAAAACAATATATACATTAACATGTAATCAAATTCTGAGTATAGTCATGGCACTTCATCATCAAAATTAATTCGTTACATCAATATGAAATTATATCAAGATTCAAACATATTTTGTTAAACTGATGTAGACAATTTTTGCACCTTATTTCATAGTCATTAATGAGTTTATAAACAGTTCAAAGAAAATCGTCACGTTTCAAATGATCAAAAATATCAAATTTTCTACTTGTAACTTGTCATCAATTTTTAGTCCACAGATTTTGCAACAATCGGACAACCTTGCAAATATGAAATAACACACAGAATCACCAGTTTAAGTTTTCGGTGGTATAAAACAGATGTTTGATCATTCTGTTGTGAAAATATATTTTTTAATGTAACAAACAAAATATAATTTGTGTAACACATCCAAAAAAATATGCTTGATCATAATTTATTGGTCAGTGGTTTTCCGTGTCTGTATTGGATCCCTTTATATTTAGTCACCGTCATTACACCGCCATTGTTGTTGTCTGTTTCCACCAACTGCATAAAACCATTAGCTACATCTTCAATTCTACAATGGCCAGGTAATCATTTAATTTCCATTGTCATTTTCAAGAAACGAAGATTCTGATTGGCTGAAAAATTTTGTTGATACATTGATCAACACAATTTTTCAGGGAAGTCTATTTATAGCACTTAATTATTAGAACTGGGGGTTCCCTCAAACACGAATGAACTCATTGCTGAAAATACAATTTGTTGATGTTTGCTTATCATTTCAAGGGTACCCTTTCTTTTCTACTTACTCAAAAATAAACAGTATAAGTAGAATTTGCTCAAACTGGTCCTTATTCTAAAGATATATAGAGGCGATCGTTCGCTGTTTGAATCATGGCGGCTGCCATAACTTGTTTCGGCAGACGTATCACTGCGAAACCCTCCGACTTACGAAATATAGTGCGGTGATTGATTGTTTTTAGATCCAAGAAAACAGTCAATTTTCCATAAGTAGATGATAATAAAATGGTAACAAATGAATCTTATATTTTTTCTGTTGATGCCGGTATCACCCGAAAAATTGGACAGAAAACTTTTGCATCAACGCGCTACGCGCATTGATGCAGTTTTCTGTCCAATTTTTCGGGTGATACCTGCATCAACAGAAAGAATATAAGACTCATTTCTTAAAACAACAGAATATGATTGAAAATTGTTGATTACATAACTGGACAAAAAATCAAAATAAAAACAAGTAGTACCGACTCTGTAATATACTACATAATACAGTACAACATAGTACATGCTTGGTTTCGAATATTTTTATCCTAATCAATGTCAACTTTAAATCTAAAACATTCAGTGGCGACAAGGGTAAACAACCACTTTCATAGTATTAAATGATAAATACTAGTAATCATGAATTGCCAAAAATAAGATAAGGAAGTAGAGTATGAATACTAACGTGTTGACTCCTGCCTTCATCACCATCTGTACCAAAGGATCGTTGGAATCTACTTTTTTCAAATCGTCTATTTTCTCAGACTTGAACATGGTCGTATCCGTGTAGGCGGGACACAAGCAGGTAAATCTTATCCCTACCTCGTGTATACTTGGATTTGCCTAGGAATAAAAAAAAAACATGAAAAAATAAAATTCTTAAGAAAAAAATTTTCTGAAACATGAGTGTTTTCAAAGTTTGTCATATAGACTCTCAACCTCCCCCATCACCATCACCCAGTAGTGTAGAATGATGTTCTATGGTTGATGTTAGAATCATGTTGGAAATTATTTCTATTTTTTGAAGATTCACGAACATTTTAATAAAGTTCTAAGCAAAATACAATTTGAAAGGCTAAATAGTTAAAACTATAATACGTACTGCCATGCTCCGAGTGTAACCAACCACTCCATATTTGGATCCTGCATACACCGGGGTATTGAAAACAGGTGTCAAACCTTCAAAGAAAAATAAAAATCAATAATATTTGGTTTAGAAAACTGTCTTCATAAATATTTATCCCCAACACTTCAGCAACCTCTTTGGAAGACTTTTCCTGAACATATTTATAAACAGACCTGCAGTAGAAGCTACATTGACGACCACTCCTCCTTTACCGCCACCCTCCTTACTCATGTACATCACAGCGAGTCGGGTTCCCTCTATAACTCCTATCTGTAGACAAATAAAGGCTTCATAAAAATCTTAATTAAATTTTGTTTCGTAGTCCATTAATAAAAGTAGATAAGGAATATAACTTGAGTAATATTTCATTTAACAAAAATCTTTCTTGGTTTTCCTTTTGTGTGTGAGGGTGTGTGTGAGGGTGTGTGTGTCTGTGTTTCCTTCATTTTCGTTAACACATTTTTTGTTTGTTTGTTTCTTTTCATTAAAAAAAACACTGAGTAAAATTTAATGAATGCCTACTAAATTGATATGTATCGTCCGTTGCCAACCATCGCCTTCATTACCTATACCGGCGTTGTTTACCACTATGTCAATAGGACCGAGGCGTGATTTTGTGGTTCGAAAAACGTCTGGAAAACAAAATTCAGACGGATAAGTATATGGTAAAAATTCCCTCTCATTTAAATCTGTCAAGCTCATGGCTATCTGTATCTTTCTTCTACTAGAATTTCGATGTTTCTTTTTGCCTTAGAGAGTAATTCGAATACCTTCATTTATTCTTTTATTTACGTCTTTTTTTTCAACTGTTTCACGTTTTGTCAAACTTTTTAGAAAGACGCACATTCCACATCCCTTTAATAAGCATCCTCATTGTGTCTATATGTAGTTAAACGTAGTTGGTGCACATACCATATAAAAAGACGTTGACCAATATTTAAATTTTGGATGTAGATACTTGGTTATATTTTCTATATAGGTAATATACGTCGACTCACTTTGAAAGCTGTCATGGTCTGTGACGTCACATGGAACAAACATAGATGAGTGACGCCCAAAACGTTGTTGCCAGTCTTTTACTACTTTCCTTCCCTCGGCTGCCTGGAGATCACAAATACATACCTGAAAAATGAAAGAGCTACACTCACAGGTGTATTAAAATATGATAGTTTCTCTCCCCCTTTCCTTCATTTTCCTCTATTGTTTTACAAATTTGCCGGATAGGACTTTTTCTTCTCTGCATAAAAGAAAGAAGGAGATCTCCAATTCGGTGTTTGGATGGCTGTAACCTGAAATATCTTCCAACAGGGAGGACAATGTAATAATATAATCTTTATTATTCTCATTGTATTGTCCAAAACAATTTGAAGTGACAAAATCGATCGGTCGGTCACAAATGTACCCTTGGTTCTGTAATAATTAATACAACTAGATGGCTACTGTTGCAAGCAACAGACGGATTCCTCCTTTATTAGACCTTCCTTGGAACTGAAGAGTTAAAATCCGAATAAAGAAGATGGAAAATGAATAGTTGCTTTTGTACCTTATTCACTTCAGCAACTGAGTCTTAAGAGCTTTAGTCTAATTTGGGACTCTCATTTATTTATCAACAAAATAGAACAAAAAGATAATAAATACCTTTCATGTTTACAAAAGCTTTATACTCCATGATCTATCAATTCTAAATCCTTTAAAATTACTATCTCAAAACAGAATTGCACAATGATTTTGCAATGAGAGCATTTCTATAATTAGAAAATGACAAAAGAATCAAAATACAGCCTAGTAATGCTACTAAGAAAAAAAAAACAGAGACCAAGAGTAAAAGAGTTATGTTTCTTATACTATGTTATGTTCAAATAAGAAAGACTACTTGAGTGAAGGATAAATAGCGTAGGACAAAAACTGCTAATTCTACAAGAGTGAGTTTGTTATGACCCTGAGAATGATCAGTTGACTGTGAATAAAGGTCACGGGAAAAAAGATAAGTATTTGAGGTAATTCTTTTCAAGATTGATCTTAATCTGATGAAAGCTCAATATTTTATCAACCAAAGTATGTTGTGACCTTGAAATCGAACAAATGACCTTGGGTCAAGGTAAAGGTAAAAGGGCTTGATGCAAGGAATATCTGTGTTAAGTTTGACCTCTTAAGGTCAAATAGTCTTTGTTTTGTAGGCAAAAGTTTGCTGTGACCTTGATAATCAAAATTTGACCTTGGGTCAAGGTCAAGGTGAAAGAGCGTGGCTTAACGATAATATGTATGAAGTTTGAACTCTGAAGGTCAAATAGTCTTTATTCTATGGGCAAAACTTTGTTGTGACCTTGCGAATCAAAATTTGACCTTGGGTCAAGGTCAAGGTGAAAGAGCTTGGCTTAACGATAGTATGTATGAAGTTTGAACGCTGAAGGTGAAATAGTCATTGTTCTATAGGCAAAAGTATGTTGTGACCTTGAGAATCAAAATTTGACCTTGGGTCAAGGTCAAGGTGAAAGAGCTTGGCTAAACGATAGTATGTATGAAGTTTGAACTCTGAAGGTCAAGTAGTCTTTGTTCTATAGGCCAAAATTTGTTGTGACCTTGAGAATTAAAATTTGACCTTGAAAGTAGGTCAGCATTAAATGTCTACCTATAAGTAACCTACCATCCAAGTTTCAACTCAAAATCTCAAAAAATGTAGAAATTGGCACTGTGCCAATTTAAAGTTCCATTTTCAACTCTGAATAGCGCGAAAACCGTAAATATTTTATCGAGCATGTAAGCGTATAAAAGTTTGCAAATTTCCCAAAGAACAATATAAAACAAATTTTGTTCAAATCCGACGGTTAGTTAAGGAGTTATAAGTTTAAAGATTTGATCTTTGATGACCTCCAGCGGGGGCATATGTGAACCATTTGACAAGAAAAAAAATTTCATTCAAGATCTTCATATGCTCTTTCATATGGTCCTTTCCGTTTTTTCATACGATGCTGTACTTTTTTGTAAAGTGACCGGAACGGATTGGGGGTAAGAATAATAATAATAATAAGAACTACAGTCCCACCTGTGTTAACGGACACCTTTATATACCGGACAACTGTACATAACGGACAATTTCAGTTCCCCCCAACGTTTTTTGTGTTATAAATGTCTTTTGTATAGCGGACACCTCCGTTCTCCGGACAACGGACACCCTTCTGGTACCCCAATCGGTGTTAATAACCTCCTATAACGGACATAATTATCTCGGTTCCGCCTCTGATAACGCACAATGCCTTTGTAAAATCCTTCGATCCGCGTCCTCTATCGTGGCTTCACAAATTAATGGTAATAGGGGACGGGTAATTAGTGGCCAATTTATGTTTACCTGTGTATACATTAATTAAAACAAGAACGTATAAACAGAGGCTTTGACGCTTGATGAAGGTTGTAATAATGGAAAATCGCAAGAGTACAGGAGCCTTGTACCCGCAATAGAAAGCCTTCGTTTCACAATAGAAAGTTTATATCCCGACTTCATTTATTGTATAGCTACTGACCACACGCCGGCACGCGTCGTGGACAATTGAACGATCGATATTTTTTCAATGAGTTCGACATACTCTTTTCTCTCTCGGTCTTTTTACAAATGTAAACAGCATATGTATACTAATAATTATGCTGAACAACATCAGGAATTTATTGTTATATTTCAGATTCGATTGATAATGACGTTCATGATTTAAGAGGTATTCACGGACCGCCGACACGCAACAAATGTCTGTTTAATCCTTACATAACGTTATCCGTAAATGTAAGCCAGTAAGGATTTAAACTTACGTTTTATCAACAACGTTTTATGTACCCGAGTACATACAAGTAAGTCGATCAACTATAGCGGTTTAATGTCAATCAATCTAGCCTTGGCTTCCGTATACACGCTGTACGCTGTCCTGCTCACGGGCCCTCCTGAAGAAGTGAGGGGTCTTTAAACATGTAAATCGCGGGGATTTTAATAGGCAAGATGAGAAACCGCAATTCATTCCGAGCCTTGTACGTGACATGGCGCTCGCGTACTTATTTGTCATGAATTACGTCTCCCCTTTCTCATAAACTGAATGGGAGGAAAGTGGCATTTTAAAACTTTATTTCCCAGTTTACTTAGGGAAATACTCTCTTACGTAAAAAAATGTTTGCAAAACTTAATGCTTTACTTATATTGCAAGAGTACTCTTGATAAAAAAAATATACTACCTTCCTTAATTTCCTTTTTCTGTAGTCTCAATTATCTGAGAAACATGTATTTAATTTTACATGACCCAATTACATGTATTAGTACATGTATTCTGGTTTATTATTAATTTACCTTGTAAAACTACTTATCAAAAAATTGACGGAAATTATTGCAAACTGTATATCAAACTGTACCTCTGCATAAAGGACACCTCTCTATAAAGGACATTATTTGATTTTCCCCGAGCCGTCCTTTATAGACAGGTTAGACTGTAGATGGCTACTGTTGCAAGCAACAGACGGATTCCTCCTTTATTAGACCTTCCTCGGAACTGAAGTGCTAAAATCCGAATAAAGAAGATGGAAAAAAGAATAGTTGCTTTAGTACCATATTAACTTCAGCAAATGAGTCAAAAGAGCTTATGTCTAATTTGGGACTCTTATTAATCTATCAACAAAATAGAAGAAAAAAATAATAAATACCTTTCATGTTTACGAAAGCTTTAAACTCCATGCTCATTCAATATCTAATCCTTTACAATTACTTTCTCAAAACAGAATTGCACAACGATTTTGCAATGAGATAATTTCTATTAATAGAAAATGACAACAACATGAAACTACTGATATGTAATGCTACTAAGAATAAAAAAGAAGGAAACAGAGAACAAGAATAAAAGAGTTATATATCTTATAGTATGTAAAGTTTAAATAAGAAGTACTACTTGTGTGAAGAATAAATACTTAAGGACAAAATCCTGTGAATTCTACAAGAGTAAATGTTTGTTATGACCTTGAAAAAGTTTATTTGACCTTTAACCAAGGTCATGGATAAAAGATAAGCATTTGAGTTTATTCTCATCAAGAGTCCTCTTCATCTAATCAAAGCTCAATATTTTATCGATAAAAGTCTGATGTGACCTTAAAATTGAACAAGTGACCTTGGGTCAAGGTCAAGGTGAAAGGACTTGATGCAAGGAATATTTGCGCCAAGTTTGAACTCTCAAGGTCAAATGGTCTTTGTTCTATAGGCAAAAGTTTGTTGTGACCTTGAGAATCAAAATTTGACCTTGGGCCAAGGTCAAGGTGAAAGGGCTTGGCTCAATGATTGTATTTATGAAGTTTGAACTGTCAAGGTCAAATAGTCTTTGTTCTATAGGCAAAAGTTTGTTGTGACCTTGAGAATCATAATGTGACCTTGAAACTAGGTCATCATCAATGACTACCTATTAGTAACCTACCATCCAAGTTTCAACTCAAAATCTCAAAAACTGTAGAAATTGGCACTGTGCCAATAAAAAGTTCCATTTTCAACTCAAAATAATACGAAAACCGTAAATATTTTATCGAGCATGTTAGCGTATAAAAGTTTGCAAATTTCCCAAAGATCAATATAAAACAAATTTCGTTCAAATCGTACGGTTAGTTTAGGAGTTATAAGGTTTTAAAAATTTTGCCTTTGATGACCTCTAGCGGGGGCATATATGAACTTTTCGACAAGAAAAAAAATTTGAATGTAGATCTTTATTTGCTCTTTCTCATGATACTTTCCATTTTATCCTATGATGCGATACTTTGTTGTAAAGTCTCTGGAATGGTTTGGGGTAAGAATAATAATAAGAATAATAAGAATAAAGAAAAGACAATACAATAACAGAAAGGATTCCGACGGAAGTCGGAATCCTTAATAACTAGATGGCTACTGTTGCAAGCAACAGACGGATTCCTCCTTTATTAGACCTTCCTCGGAACTGAAGTGTTAAAATCCGAATAAAGAAGATGGAAAAAAGAATAGTTGCTTTTGTACCTAATTCACTTCAGCAAATGAGGGAAAGGAGCTTATGTCTAATTTGGGACTCTTATTTATTTATCGACAAAATAGAAGAAAAAGATGATAAATACCTTTCAAGTTTAGGAAGGCTTTAAACTCCTAGATCTATTCTATCCATTTTGATTCCTTTGAAATTACTATCCCAAAAAGAATTGCACAATGAATTAGCAATGAGAAAATTTCTATAAATAGAGAATGACAACAGCATGAAAGTACAGACAACAAATAAGAAGTACTACTTGTGTGAAGAATAAATATTTAAGAACAAAATTCTCTCAATCCTACAAGAGTAAATGTTTGTTATGACCTTGAAAAAGTTTATTTGACCTTGAACCAAGATCATGGATGAAAGATAAGCATTTTAGTTTATTCTCATCAAAATTCCTTTTCATCTATTCAAAGCTCAATATTTTATCAACAAAAGTCTGTTTTGACCTTGAAATCGAACAAATGACCTTGGGTCAAGGTCAAGGTGAAAGGACTTGGTGTAAGGAACATTTGCGCAAAGTTTGAACTCTCAAGGTCAAATGGTCTTTGTTCTATGGGAAAATTTTTGTTGTGACCTTGAGAATGAGAATTTGACCTTGGGTCAAGGTCAAGGTGATGGGGCTTGGATCAATGATTGTATTTATGAAGTTTGAACTGTCAAGGTCAAATAGTCTTTGTTCTATAGGCAAAAGTTTGTTGTGACCTTGAGAATCAAAATTTGACCTTGAAACTAGGTCATCATCAATGACTACCTATAAGTAACCTACCATCCAAGTTTCAACTCAAAATCTCAAAAACTGTAGAAATTGGCACTGTGCCAATTTAAAGTTCCAATTTCAACTCAAAATAGCGCGAAAACCGTAAATATTTTATCGAGCATGTAAGCGTATAAAAGTTTGCAAATTTCCCAAAGAACAATATAAAACAAATTTCATTCAAATCGCACGGTTACTTTAGGAGTTATAAGGTTTTAAAGATTTGACCTTTGATGACCTCTAGCGGGGGCATATGTAAACTTTTCGACAAGAAAAAAATATTAAATTAAGACCTTTATTTGCTCTTTCACATGATACTTTCCATTTTATCAAATGATGCGGTACTTTGTTGTAAAGTCTCTGGATTGGCTTGGGGGTAAGAATAATAATAATAATAATAATAATAATAATAAGAATAATAAGAATAAAGAAAAGACAATACAATAACAGAAAGGATTCCGACGGAAGTCGGAATCCTTAAAAATAAGAAGAATAAGAATAAAGAAAAGACAATACAATAACAGAAAGGATTCCGACGGAAATCGGAATCCTTAATAAATGGAAGGATGGAGGTTCCTGTGGACATAGCAGACGGATTCCTCTCATTTTCATCTTGTTAAGAACAGAAATGAAAATTGAAAAAATGCGAAAATGACTGGCCGCAGCTGGACTCGAACCAGGTACCTTCACCAAGGTAGGCCCCATCGTATCTTGTACATGTAATGTCAGGTCACATGGTTGAATTGACCAATGAAATTTGTAACACATCCTGGGTCATGCATATTAATTATGTGAGGGATTTTCCAATGAATCATGACAATATAGCAAGTGTTTTCAAACTGGTACATGTATTCGATATTTCTTGATTCTGTTAGAAAACATTTTGAACTAATACATACTCGTATAAATTTTGAAATGAAAACAATGTTCAAGCACTGTACTTTATGTTTGCTTACGAATGAAAAAAAAAATGAGGGGAAAAAATGGCCGAGGCCGGTATCGAACCCCGGACCCTCCGATTCGAAGTCTGACGCTCTACCGCTGAGCTATTGCAGAACTGACAAAACTTTGCATCAAAAGTCTTTAGAAGGATGAAATCTTGCGACTATGATATGACTCAACATGTCGAGCATGTTCCGAATGATAAATTATCGATCGATTCTATTTACAGGTTTGTATTCAGGAGTAAACAACACAGAATTTCATAAAATGTCTTTTTTTATTTGACTTTCATTGACCATGTATGTAGAGAATAAAATTATGAATCAATAAATTGTGTTTGCTTATTTTGCAAGGGCGGATCTAGACAGGGTAGGTGAAAACAGGTATGTACACGTATGTAACATGTAAGTCGGAGGGGGGGGGGGGGCAAAAACTTATCAACCTCCCCCTTTCGAAGGACTAGCCTATGTCATTGGATAAACAAACCGTCAAAGATCTTGTACAGTTATTTCAAAGATTGACGAATTCAAAAAGAAACAGACAAACAAACGAGGAAAAAAAATGCCCAAGGGGGCCACATTGCTCCGTCAAAGGTCTTGTACAGTTGTTTCAAATATTAAGGAATTTAATAAGAAAAAGACAAACAAACAAACAAAACAAATGAAAAAAAAAAAAAAACAAGAGGCCCAAGGGAGCCATATTGCTCAGTCAAAAGTCTTGTACAGTTGTTTCAAAGATTGTCGAATCAAAAAAGAAAAAAAAAACAAGCAAACAAATAAACAAGCAAAACAAATGAAAATAAAAAAAACAAAACAAAACAAACAAGAGGCCCAAGGGGGCCACATTGCTCCGTCAAAGGTCTTGTACAGTTGTTTCAAAGATTGACGAATTAAGAAAAAAACAAGACAAACAAACAAAACAAAAAAAAAAAAAAAAAAAAAAACCAAGAAGCCCAAGGGGGCCACATTGCTCCGTCAAAGGTCTTGTACAGTTGTTTCAAAGATTGACGAATGAAAAAAAAGAGGCCTAAGGTGGCCATATATACACGTTGAAGTCAATGACAGTGAAATAAATATGCGCAATATGAAATGTGTTTTTCTTCTGAATAAAAAGCTATGAATAGGACTGACTTGTTGCATGAACGATCGATAATTCTTGTAATGCTGAATCAGCCATTTGTATTTCTCCGTCTGTATATCAAAAATAAAAACCACTAACATTCAGGATCTCCAATGGCTATGTGGATAGGGCGTTGGACTGCTGGCCCAAGGGTACCGGGTTCGATCCCCAGTCTGGACGTTTTTTTTTTCGCCGATCGTCTGCGTTTCTGTCTAGTACTCTCTCTATCTGTTCGTATGTCTGTTCGTTCTTCTATCGTTGTCAGTCTATCTTACACTGTCTATCTTACACTGTCAGTCTGTCTGTCTGGTCCATGCTGCAAATTTACCAGTTAATTTAAATGATGCTATTCAATTTTAAGACATTTTTAAAACATTTAATTAGAAAATGACAACAGCATTAAAGTACAGACAAGTCATGGTACGAAGAGAAATAGAAATATAAGATTTATCTTTCTTAGATCATGTAAAGTTCATATAAGAAGGACCTCGTTTGTGAAGTATAAGTAGTGTAGGACAAACACTGTGTATTTAACAAGTAAATGTTGTTATGACATTGAGAATGAAATTTTCACCTTGAACCAAGGTCAAGGAAAAAAAAGATGAGTATAGAATATCATTTTCTTCAAAATATATATGAAATTGAATAAAGCTCAATATTTTATCAACAAAAGACTGTTATGACCTTGAAATCGAACGAATGACCTTTGGTCAAGGTCAATGTGACAGGACTTACTGCAAGGAATATTTGTACCCAGTTTGCACTCTCAAGGTCAAACAGTATTTGTTTTATAGGCAAAAATGTTGTTGTGACCTTGAGAATGAGAATTTGACCTTAGAATCAAGGTCAAGGTGAAAGAGCTTGGCTTAACAATTATATGTATGAAGTTTGAACTCTGAAGGTCAAATAGTCTTTGTTCTATAAGCAACACTTTCATGTGACCTTGAGAATAAAAATTTGACCTTGAAAAGAGGGTCAACATTAAATGACTACCTATAAGTGACCTAACATCCAAGTTTCAACTCAAAGTCTCAAAAATTGTAGAAATTGGCACCTTGCCAATTTAAGGTTCCATTTTCAACTTGAAATAGCTTGAAAACTGTAAATATTTTATGGAGCATGTAAGCGTATAAAAGTTTGCAAATTTCTCAAAGAACAATATAAAAGAAATTTTGTTCAAATCGTACGGTTAGTAAAGGAGTTATAAGAGTTTAAAGATTTGACCGCTGATGACCTCTAGCGGGGGCATATATGAACTTTTCGACAAGAAAAAAATATTAAATTAAGACCTTTATTTGCTCTTTCACATGATACTTTCCATTTTATCATATGATGCGGTACTTTGTTGTAACGTCACTGGATTGGCTTGGGGGTAAGAATAATAATAATAATAATAATAATAATAATAATAAGAACTAGATGGCTACTGTTGCAAGCAACAGACGGATTCCTCCTTTATTAGACCTTCCTCGGAACTGAAGTGTTAAAATCCGAAAAAAGAAGATGGAAAAAAGGATAGTTGCTTTAGTACCTTATTCACTTCAGCAAATTAGTCAAAAGAGCTTATGTCTAACTTGGGACTCTTATTCATTTATCAACAAAATAGAAGAAAAGAATAATAAATACCTTTCAGTTTTACGAAAGCTTTAAACTCCATGTTCTATCAATATCAAAATCCTTTACAATTACTATCTCAAAACAGGATTGCACAATGATTTTGCAATGAGATCATTTCTATTAATAGAAAATGACAACAACATGAAAGTACAGATATGTAATGCTACTAAGAAAAAAAGGAAACAGAGAACAAAAATAAAAGAGTTATCTTTCTTATACTATGTCGAGTTCAAACAAGAAGGACTACTTGTGTGAAGAATAAATAGTATAGGACGAAGTGTGTGAATTCTACAAGAGTAAATGATTATTATGACCTAGAAAATGATTATTTGACCTTGAACCAATGTCATAAATGAAAGATAAGTATTGTGATCATTCTCATCATGATTGATCTTAATCTGAGCAAAGCTCAATATCAAATCAACCAAAGTCGGTTGTGACCTTGAAATCTAACAAATGACCTTGAGTAAAGGTCATGGTGAAAGGGTTTGTTGCAAGGAATATTTGTGTAATGTTTGAGCTCACAAGGTCAAATAATCTTTGTTTTATAGACTAAAACTTGTTGTGACCTTGAGAATGAGAATTTGACCTTGGGTCAAGGTCAAGGTGAAAGAGCTTGGTTTAACGATAATATGTATGAAGTTTGAACTTTGAAAGTCAAATACTTTTTGTTCTATAGGCAAAAGTTTGTTGTGACCTTGAGAATGAAAATTTGACCTTGAAAGTAGGTCAACATTAAATGACCACCTATAAGTAACCTACTATCAAAATTTCAACTCAAAACCTCGAAAACTGTAGAAATTGGCATTGTGCCAATTTAAAGTTCCATTTTCAACTTGGAATAGCGCGACAACCGTAAATATTTTATCGAGCATGTAAGCGTATAAAAGTTTACAATTTTCTCAAAGAACATTTTAAAAGAAATTTCGTTCAAATCGTACGGTTAGTTTAGGAGTTATAAGTGTTTAAAGATTTGACCTTTGATGACCTCCAGCGGGGGCATTGGTGAACTTATCGACAAACAAAAATTAGTTAAAGAGGATCTTGTAATGCTCTTTCTGATGGTACTATCCCTTTTGCTCTGTGTTAAAAGACCTTTGAATAAAGTGTCTGGAAATGATGAGGGGGTAAGAATAAAAATAATAATAATAAGAATAATAATAAGAATAAAGAAAAGACATTGCAATAACAGAAAGGATTCCGACGGAATAGTCGGAATCCTTAATAATAAGAATAAAGAAAAGACAATACAATAACAGAAAGGATTCCGACGGAAATCGGAATCCTTAATAACTAGATGGCTACTGTTGCAAGCAACAGACGGATTCCTCCTTTATTAGACCTTCCTCGGAACTGAAGAGTTAAAATCCGAAAATAGAAGATGGCAAAAAGTATAGTTGCTTTCGTACCTTATTCATTTCAGCAGATGAGTGAAAAAAGCTTATGTCTAATTTGGGACTCTTATTCATTTATCAACAAAATAGAAGAAAGAAATAATAAATACCTTTCATTTTTACGAAAGCTTTAAACTCCATGCTCTATATCAAATCCTTTACAATTTCACTCTCAAAACAGAATTGCACAATGATTTTGCAATGAGATAATTTCTATTAATAGAAAATGACAACAACATGAAAGTACAGATATGTAATGCTACTAAGAAAAAAAAAGAAACAGAAAACAAGAAGAAAAGAGTTATCTTTCTTATACTATATTAAGTTCAAATAAGAAGGACTACTTGTGTGAAGAATACATAGTATAGGACCAGAAATGTGAATTCTACAGGAGGAAATGTTTGTTATGACCTTGAGAATGATTATTTGACCTTGAACCAATGTCACAGATAAAAGATAAGTAATGGAGGTTAATCTCATCAAAATTGATCTTCAACTGATCAATGTTCAGTATGTTATCAACCAAAGTATGCTGTGACCTTGAAATCGAACAAATGACCTTGAGTCAAGATCAAGGTGAAAGGGCTTGATGCAAGGAATATTTGTGTAAAGTTTGAACTCTCAACGTCAAACAGTCTAAAAAATGTTTAAAAGGCAAAGGTTTGTTGTGACCTTGAGAAGGAGAATTTGACCTTGGGTCAAGGTCAAGGTGAAAGGGCTTGGCTCAACCATTATATGTATGAAGTTTGAACTCTCAAGGTCAAACCGTCTTTGTTCTATAGGCAAAAGTTTGTTGTGACCTTGAGAAGCAAAATTTGACCTTGAAACAAGGTCAACATTAAATGACTACCTATAGGTTACCTGCCATCCAAGTTTCAACTCAAAATCTCAAAAACTGAGGAAATTGGCACTGTGCCAATTTAAAATTCCATTTTCAACTTGTAATAGAGCGAAAACCGTAAATATTTCATCGAGCATGTAAGAGTATAAAAGTTTGCAAATTTTCCAAAGAACAATATAAAACAAATTTCATTCAAATCGTATGGTTACTTTAGGAGTTATGGGAGTTTAAAGATTTGACCTTTGATGACCTCTAGCGGGGGCATATGTGAACTTTTGGACAAGAAAAAAAAAATTGAATATAGATCTTGATATGTTCTTTCACATGGTATTTTCTACTTTATCATATATTGCGGTACTTTTTTGTAAAGTGTCTGGAACGTTTGGGGGTAAGAATAATAATAAGAATAATAAGAATAAAGAAAAGACAATAGAATAACAGAAAGGATTCCGACGGAAGTCGGAATCCTTAATAAGAATAAAGAAAAGACAATACAATAACAGAAAGGATTCCGACGGAAGTCGGAATCCTTAATTATAAAAGTTGTTACTTTTCTTAACATTGATTAAAACTGAAAATGTATACAAGCTTTACTGGTTATGATAATCTTAAAAGAATCTAATTAATAAAAGATTATTTTCAGAACCAAATATGTTCCATCTTTGCTGACATTTTTACACACTCATATGTAGCCGAGTCTGTTCACTTGGCATACCCATGGATACCAATTGCGCACCGCTTCTTACGGACATACATTTGTACGACGCTGAATTCATGAAGACCTTACTCTCCACTGGGTGAAAGCACCTCGCATCTCAGTTCAGTTTTATCTACAGATACATAGATGACGTGTTGTCCACCTACATGAAATCTATCCTCATGAACAAGAGATCAAGGAAACAACCAAGAGCGACAAATTCGCTTCGTATTTGGATTTACTTCTATCTTTCGACGCAAACGGTAATTTAGTCAAACATCTCACTGTATGACAAGCGTGATGATTTCATCTTCCACATAACAAACTTCCCTTTCATGAGTATCAACATTCCATCTTCTCCTGCTTATGGCGTTTTTGTTTCTCAGCTTATTCGGTAGCATATTCCAAATATAACGATTACATCGTCAGAGCCAGACGGCTTGCAGGAGGGTTATATTATACGACGGCTGAAATAATCTGTGGGGAAGTATTTCGATCGCTACGTGGATCCTAAAAACATACGAGAATCCTCTTTCCAGAATGATCAGTAATATTCTGGATTCGATTGATTGCTGTCAACATCACCAAACAAGATATCCTCACCTGATACGCACATGATGTATCAATATGTGCATTAAGACTATCATCGAATTTGACAAGTTTTCATAGAATTGTTGCAGCGGGTGTTGCATGCAAACAGGAGACGCTGACTCTCCCCGGGCACCTGGTCTCACTTTAAAATATTGTTTATTCCGGGGTTCGCGACTGTTCCAATGGTTATTCTAATGATTTTGCCTTACCTTCTTGAATTTGGGACTGAATAACTGATGGGTACTTCTTTGATATTTATTTAGTCTTTGCTCTTTCATTGATACAAGTACATAGCGCTTCAATACCATTCTACATACAGATATATCGATGACGTCCTCTCAATAATCCAAATTTTGCGATTACCTTAGTACAATCTATCCCTGTGAACTACGTGAAAGAAACAAATTTCCCTTTCCTAAATAGTAACATTTTTTTAGGGGACGAAGAAATGTTACTATTTAGGAAAGGGGCAGAACTAGTGCATGCTTTCAGTAGTTCACAGGAATATTGTGTTTGGTGGGCTTTGGTATAACGGGAATTGCGTTTTTGAATTATAGTGTACGTCTTTATTCGTTCATTTATGCAATTTATTCAAAGTATAGCTCCACCTACAATAAATGTTGGCAGTTTTCTTATTCTATACTTCTTGTTTATTCTATACTTCTTGTATTTGATTTTGAATAAGCTAAAATCTTTCTTTTCAAGCCTACTTAAGGAGGGGTTTGAACACCAAGATGGCGGCTACATTATTTGTTTTCTCACTTCCTATGAAAAGTTCAGTATTAACTTTTTCAAAACAATTGATACACATCTGAGTATCCTGATGAAGTTTGAATAGTTTCCGGCGTCATTTGAAGAAATTATGGCGATTTTTGAAATTGTGGACTTTGGGAGTTTTAGCCATGAGCAAACCACGACGTCATTTCGACGTTATTGGGAAAAATGGTGTCACAAACCGTCGCATTCAAAATGCAATAAAATAATCAATATCAAACGTATCGCATTGAAACTTTGCATGTGTAAAATAGAAAGTTCAATCTTCATCACGGTGAATTCGTTAACAACTTTACATTACAGGAGAGCGGATGTCACTACATTCAAAAAGAACGATTTTGGAAGGAAAAATAGGAAAATATAAAGCTTTGTAATATTTTAATCCTGAATTCAATTTTTCTCATTTAATTAACACCGGGTCGAAAACGAGGGTGTGCGGTGTTACGCAGGGATGCGTCCTTATCCCTATCTAGAATGGTACCCTAACTTGGTGCGGCGTGGTGCGCTGTTAGGTACCGTCGAAAACGAAGACTGTGAGGAGGCTTATGTGTGCTCCTAGGACGTAGCTGTCCGAACGATGATGTCAGGTGGTGACGATGACAATGGCGTACATAACATTAGAATGGACAGGAAAACGATGAATATGGATTTTACAACTTTAATATAATTCCGAAATGTAGATGGGTACTACTAGTTCAAGTGTCTAGTTCCAACTGCCGATAAAAGGCATCGAGAATAATAAAAACAACAAGTTACATGAAACAAGCAAATAACAATTCGATGAGGATCCATAAAGGTTAATTTACATTTTCTCAGCATTAAAGTAAATAATTCAATTGACAATAAACCTATTCTGGCCTCTACTGGCCAGTGACGTAAAATACCAGACCAGAACAAAGACAGGCTCTTGAAGGAGAATTACAATTCATTATCTTAATATATCTGATTGAAATCAATAAATAAAACCTTTCGTGGGCCTCAATGTCAACATAAAGAACTTCCTTGGCCAGAGTCTTAAAAGAGTCTTAAAGGTGACCAGAGTAATCAAGTTGCGCAATGCGCGTAAACAGAGTACTGACACATAAAAGACCCGTTTTCTTTACCTCAATTAAAGTGTCAGCTTACTTACAATTAGGGATTAACTGACCGCTCTCTGATAAAAGATAAAATTATTTACAACGATATAAAGAAATTTAGATTAGAAATTTGTCTTAAAATTTGTAAATTAATCAAACTTGAATTTAAAATGAAATTTTGAAATAAAACAATTTCGCAAAAATCTAAATATCATGAAGATGAAAAATACTTCATGATAAATCCCTCCTTGGTCCGGGAATCTTCGTCCCCGAAGATTCAAATGAAAGTTATACAACATTTTTAAGAATAAACTAAATTGCGTTAAATAAACAATAAGTTATTTGGTGTAAATGACAATTGAAAAGAACGTCAGAAATACATTCAAAAATTAAATGAAACATCAATGTCCAAAATGATAAAGATAATTGTTTCTAATGTTTATTTATTTCCCGGTTGTAGCTCAAATGCGTCCTCGCGTCTGGTTCAATAGCGTCCGCGTCCTCTGTAATTTCTGCTAGATCGTGAGTGGTTACGAAACGGATTTGTATATGATAGGTGGCACTGATTAGTCTGATACATGTTAGATCCGTTTGGACGTCCTTGTGGTTCGTTTTGATTCATTCGGTGTTGTCTCAGAATTTCTATGTCTCTTTCAAGGGAGGCTTTCAGATCTTCATATTTCTTCACCATATTCTGTTCAACTTTAGCATGGCATTGTCTCTGTAATTCTGAAATCTCTTTCTCTTCCTTTAGCTTTCTCTCGTAGCTAGCCTCCGTGTCACAAAGATATTGTAATACATAATCACAGTGCTTATGTTTGTCCTCAAGTTGTTTTCGTAAATCCGCGATTTCGGCAGTCAACTTTGAATTCTCTGTGACTTGGGTTTGGACCTTTTCCTGTGAAATGCTTTGTAGACGCACTGATAATTCTGTATTCCGATTTTCGGATGCTGATAATTTCTGTTCGAGTATTCTTTCTCTTTCGAGCGCACATTGTAATTCTTGTTTTAATGCACTAGATTTCACTAATTTTTCTTTCACAATTAAGAGTTCTTCTTTTAAGATGTTGTTGTTCTGTACAGTTTCTCTAAATGACCCAAAACGAAGTGAAGAAAATGGTAACTCTCGCATGATTCGCTTTCTTTCTAGGTACGAAGATAAACGTAAAGAGTCTCTTACTTTCTTTTTTGAAGACTTTTCCTTAGATGTCCTTATATTAATACTTTCCCGTGTTGGTGGTAAAGTTCTACACATTCTTCCGTAGTGTCCGTAATTGTGGCATTTGAAACACTGTCTGTTGACGGCATAACAATTATCGTATGCGTGGGAAAGTCCACAACGTCCACACGTTGGATGCTGACAGGTGGCGTAAGTCCACTGCCTCCACTGTGGTCGCAAGTTGTATTCCATGTTCTGTGAGTTACTCATCTGTCCATTGTGATTGGGGGAATTCTCGCTTGGCGGCTCAAGGTACGCAGGATCGGTATTACGCTAAAAAGGTAATACGCCGGATTCTCCACCATCTAACACCGGGTGAATACGAGGTGCGTGCGGTGTTACGCAGGGATGTGTCCTTATCCCTAAATAGAGTGGTACCCTAACTTGGTGCGGCGTGGTGCGCTGTTAGGTACCGTAGAAAAACGTTGACTATGAGGAGGCTTATGTGTGCTCCTAGGACGTAGCTGTCCGAACGATGATGTCAGGTGGTGACGATGACAATGGCGTACATAACATTAGAATGGACAGGAAAACGATGAATATGGATTTTACAACTTTAATATAATTCCGAAATGTAGATGGGTACTACTAGTTCAAGTGTCTAGTTCCAACTGCCGATAAAAGGCATCGAGAATAATAAAAACAACAAGTTACATGAAACAAGCAAATAACAATTCGATGAGGATCCATAAAGGTTAATTTACATTTTCTCAGCATTAAAGTAAATAATTCAATTGACAATAAACCTATTCTGGCCTCTACTGGCCAGTGACGTAAAATACCAGACCAGAACAAAGACAGGCTCTTGAAGGAGAATTACAATTCATTATCTTAATATATCTGATTGAAATCAATAAATAAAACCTTTCGTGGGCCTCAATGTCAACATAAAGAACTTCCTTGGCCAGAGTCTTAAAAGAGTCTTAAAGGTGACCAGAGTAATCAAGTTGCGCAATGCGCGTAAACAGAGTACTGACACATAAAAGACCCGTTTTCTTTACCTCAATTAAAGTGTCAGCTTACTTACAATTAGGGATTAACTGACCGCTCTCTGATAAAAGATAAAATTATTTACAACGATATAAAGAAATTTAGATTAGAAATTTGTCTTAAAATTTGTAAATTAATCAAACTTGAATTTAAAATGAAATTTTGAAATAAAACAATTTCGCAAAAATCTAAATATCATGAAGATGAAAAATACTTCATGATAAATCCCTCCTTGGTCCGGGAATCTTCGTCCCCGAAGATTCAAATGAAAGTTATACAACATTTTTAAGAATAAACTAAATTGCGTTAAATAAACAATAAGTTATTTGGTGTAAATGACAATTGAAAAGAACGTCAGAAATACATTCAAAAATTAAATGAAACATCAATGTCCAAAATGATAAAGATAATTGTTTCTAATGTTTATTTATTTCCCGGTTGTAGCTCAAATGCGTCCTCGCGTCTGGTTCAATAGCGTCCGCGTCCTCTGTAATTTCTGCTAGATCGTGAGTGGTTACGAAACGGATTTGTATATGATAGGTGGCACTGATTAGTCTGATACATGTTAGATCCGTTTGGACGTCCTTGTGGTTCGTTTTGATTCATTCGGTGTTGTCTCAGAATTTCTATGTCTCTTTCAAGGGAGGCTTTCAGATCTTCATATTTCTTCACCATATTCTGTTCAACTTTAGCATGGCATTGTCTCTGTAATTCTGAAATCTCTTTCTCTTCCTTTAGCTTTCTCTCGTAGCTAGCCTCCGTGTCACAAAGATATTGTAATACATAATCACAGTGCTTATGTTTGTCCTCAAGTTGTTTTCGTAAATCCGCGATTTCGGCAGTCAACTTTGAATTCTCTGTGACTTGGGTTTGGACCTTTTTTTAATTAATCAAACTTGAATTTAAAATGAAATTTTGAAATAAAACAATTTCGCAAAAATCTAAATATCATGAAGATGAAAAATACTTCATGATATAATCATGAAATCATTTCTGGAAATTGTTGACTAATTTGTTCGTTTTTCACAAAGATCCATCCACAGGATTTTAATAATTAGCTATCAACTACAGTCAATTGGCTCGGAATTGCAATTTTTTGAGCGATAGTATCATATTTTATTCCAGTATCCTACCTTTGTTTAAAACACAATTCATCTCATCTTTCCCATATATAAGTGCAATACATTTATAAAGATTTTGGTAGTTAAATTAAAGATTAATTTCCAATAGCTTTACGAGAACTGGAATGATACTTTTAATATTATGACGTCATCAAGAAATTTACGGAAAATTGAAAAATACATATTTCAAAGTCTCATAGAAAAATTCCCTGAGAATAGAATCAAATATAAGTTTGTGTAATCAAGGACAGACAAGTAATATATAATTTCAGAAATTTTGAGAAAAATTGAATTTGGCGTCCAAGTGTTCAATACCTCCTTAATTAGATACTATTTTCATTATATATATAACATGGTTTATGTTTCCGTGGTGCTGTCTTTTAGTGCACTTTCTTTTGAGAAAACGTCCTGCTGTTCTCACTGTTGGGGATTTCCTCCCTCTCTTTTTTCTGTTTTACATTTTTGTCTTTGACCTTAATTCACTGATTGGTAAGTTAAAAGCACATCTACTACTAAATTGAAGTTGTTAAAAGTTGTGCACTACATCGATTTTTTTTTCTGTCTTGGGAGGGGGGGGGGGAGGGGAGCGGTTCAATAAGCATCTTGCCCGATAAAATATTTGAATTTTTTCTTTAAGCAATCAGCCACGTTTTGCTGAAAATGGCATCAGATTAATTCGATTTTCATTTGAAAAACTTCGCTTTCCTTTAAGGAACTAGTGGTTTTCATGAGAGTCATTTAAATATGAAAAATTATCAATATTTCAATCTAATAATCGTAATTATTTCGAAATTATCAATAACGTTCCAGAGGGAACAAATAATAAAAACTGAAATAGAATTTGGAATGAAAAATAGGAAAATATAAAGCTTTGTAATATTTTAATCCTTTGAACTTTTAATCTTTATTTTTTTAATCTTTATTTTAATCTTTTGAAGAAGGCCTTTAAGGCCGAAACGTCGGTAATAAAGAGTTCTTTTTAACAGTTTTTGTAATTATTTCGTACAACAGTTGTTATAATCGGACCGAAAATAATTATCATAATGTTACGTAGAGTTCTTTTTTTCAAACGGATATAATTATCAAGACCAAGATTTATACTTCTATGTCTTTCCTCCTGTATGAGATGTCGAGATAAATATTGGATTTTAATTTTAAAGTGATCGTATGTGTTTCCTTTGTAAGAGAAGTCAAAAGTTGATTACTAAACGTGTTTTAAAAGACCCTCTACAAAAGTGTCAAGAACGCAAAAGGTCATATTGCACACGTATTGTGGTCTTCAGTAATTATTTCGGAAAGCCCCTTTGAGTGAAAGATGCCACCTTCTCACGACGTTCATGAAATTTTTCAAGGACTTTGAACAAGGATGTGGTAAGAACGTCTAGAAAGAACGAGTAGGTGTGACAGGGGCTTAAGGGCTTACGGTCTTTGACCTGTCCGTTGTCTGGCTTCTCTGTCTGTTCTGTTTGTCTATC
Organism: Pinctada fucata; assembly: GCA_028142955.1. Classification (NCBI taxonomy): domain Eukaryota; kingdom Metazoa; phylum Mollusca; class Bivalvia; order Pterioida; family Pteriidae; genus Pinctada; species Pinctada fucata. Next base: position 69,738,011 of record AP027104.1, on the reverse strand, counting down.
AGCAAAAACTTTAGCCTAGGCCATATCTTTGAAATAGCTTTTGAATGGTGAGTGGTAGGGCTTTCATATCTCACAAGTGTATTCCGTTTGGCAAGTAAAGAGTTTTTCATTGATACCAAAGTTTTTTTATGACCCTGAAGTGAAACAAGCTCACCGCTCTGTACCCTGAAAGAAGCTTTGTTTTGGCCTTTCATCAATTGTACATCATATATTATTTAGCTGTTTTTTTTTTTTTCATTTCATCCTAAAATATCATCGAAATTGAAGGAGGTTAACATCCTAGCACCATCCCTCCAATGCTATTTTGGTCTTAGATTTTATTAAAACTGTGCAGAATTGACTCTACAGGATTTGGAGCCGAACTTTGCATAAAATGCATATAGTCTGGGATGTATCACTGGGTTGGGTACAACCCCTTTGTCCTCCAAAACAGGCCTAACTTTGTAGCATTTTTGCGCTCTTTCAGGTAAAAAATTGTCTCAAGAAATTTCCATTGCAAAAGTGGTGTTTTGGGGGAAAAAATGGGGGGGGGGTTGTCAAAAATCACTGAAAATAGGGGAAAATTATAACTTTTTTATGGTTGATGTTTTTTAAAATTGAAAAGTGTGAATATATAGTACTTTTGATGCTCTTTCAGATAAAATAAGTTGCAAGTTCCAATTCCTATTTTTACTGTGTGTTTTTGGGTAAAAAAAAGTCGAATTTTTGCCAAAATTCACAGAAATTTGAGGAATTTTAATATATTCCTGCTTCTCATCTCCTCAATATTGCATATGATCCTTCGATGATGATTTAAAAAACATCTTTAAAGTCTCCTCTTTCAAATGACATATATTTTATATTCTTATTTTTTGCAAAATCCTCAAAATTAATTATTTTATACAGAAAAGTGTATTTTCAATTAGATATCTCAGATTTCTGTATATTTATTTAAAGAACCCTTATAAATTATGAAAGCAATGATTGAAAGCTATTTTCTAGTGTAACTTTTCACACTCTTTCAGATTATATATGTTTTACTAACATTTCATTCAAAATCAGTGTGTTTTGGGGGGGACATATTTTTTCAATTAAAAATAGCTGATTTCTGGGGAATATTTATTGAATCTATAGAATTTCTTAAAATGATAGCAGGAAATTCAATGTATTTTCAACTGTTATTATTATGGTTCACTCATGAATTACATGTTTGAAATATAAAAGGTATATTTTCTATTTAATTTTGGGGCAAAATGCCTGTTTTTGTCTAAAAATAACAGATTTCTTGGAAAATTCTATTACTTCATTATCTTTGCTAAAACTATACATTTAAAGCTTTTATCATATTAGAAAGTAATCATCTTGTCAGATGAATGTGAAATTAAATGTAATGATTCATTAAAACCAACATTTTGGGGTAAAATATGCATTTTTATACAAAAACCACATATTTTGAGAAAATAAGTATTAGCTCTTTTAATTTGCCTAAATTGATATATTTTAGCTTTGATATTATGCTGTTTCTTATAATTATAAATGGATAGGTATGTCATTTGATAACTGAAATTTAATTTATACCTTATTTTGGGGCTAAAAACCTAATTTATGTGCAAAATTCACTTATTTCTGAGAATATTTTTTAAAATTTTTATTCTTTATCTAATCGAAGCTGGAGAGGTTTCATATAATTGGATGGCATAAAAGTGATCAAGTTTAATGAGTTAGAAGAGATTTCTTTGATATCTTGCTATTTTGGGTAGAAAATCTCAATTTTTATTTAAAAATCACTGATTTCTGGAAAATCCGTATTACTATGAAATGTGTCATTATTATTTATATTCAAAAGAGTTCCTGGGTATATCATAGTTTTTCCTTGTAAGTAATATGCATGTGAAGTATCCTCTGTTCATTTCATTGGTATTTTAGGGCAAAAAATATGTTTTATATAAATACATGTATATAGCCTATATCAAGAAACTTACTATAGAAAGTCTCATCTTTCAAACTATGACTATTATCCTCTGTATGTCATCTGAAAGAGCATCGAAAATACTATATATTCACACTTTTCAATTTTTGAAAACATCAACCATATAAAAGTTATAATTTTTTTCCTATTTTCAGTGATTTTTGACTAAAGAAACATGTTATTCCCCCCTAAAATACCACTTTTGCCATGGACATTTCCATGAGACAATTTTTTATCTGAAAGAGCACAAAAAATGCTACAAAGTTAGGCCAGTTTTGGAGGATCAAGGGGGGGGGGGGGTTGCACCCAACCCAGTGATACATCCCAGACTAATATTTTCAGTATTGACAAAGATGATGTACGGGGCATTCGTGTTTCACAATAATATCTCTTTTATTTTCAGACTGAAAATAAGAATGAATCAGCTTCAAATGTCATCGGAGGAAACGATCGACGCAAAACATCCCTCATCCGTTGTAGCTATTACTATAGAAGGAAAGGGGGGGGGGGTAGCTTCAATATTTCGCCCGTCTCACACGTTATTTCTATCGGTTATTTGTTGTGTTTGTTTACAAATAACCAATAGAAATAACGTGAGACGAGCGAAATATTGAAGCTACGGAAGGGGGGGGGGGGCGTTCCTGTAAGTTTTATCGAATAATGATTATTGCAACAGCAGTGCAGTGCTTACCTTTGCCCCTTTTTTCAATAGTTCCTCCGCGAATGCCTTACCAAGCCCTTGTGCACCACCTGTCACTATAGCAACTTTGTTCTCTAATCTCATTATTCATTTAAAATTTATATGGAAGAAAAGAGAACTGTTATGGGTAGGTTTATAAATCGGAACAAACCCGCTATGTGTCAAATAATAGGACGATTTTAAGCAGAGTTATGTCTCTTATCACACCACGTAGGCCTAGATATAAGGACCCAAAAAAGGGGGGGGGATGGGTTACAGCTCGCTGCAGCTTTTTTTCTATTTCTTTTTCTTTTGTTTTTTATTTTAATCCCCTACCGGCAACGCCTAAGAGGACTCCAGATTAGTTTCCTCTTGGTCGGTCTGTCTGTCCGTCCATCCGTCTGTCCGATTTTCAGTTTTCCGGACTTTTTTTCTGCAAAGCATATGGGATGATGAGATATTCAGATTAAATTTGGTTCACAGCTTGGTCTTGGATAGTTAGAGAGCAAGTTTGACTTTTGTAATGCTTGTCCTATTTTTCAAGGATTTATGCCCCTTGATGACTTAAAAAAAAACAAACAGTTTTTCAGTTTTCTGGACGTTTCTGTGCAACAAATAGAGATAGGCCTATCAAGGTGAAATTTGATACACATGCAGCTTGACTTGGATAGTTACAGAGCAAGTTTTACTTTCGTCAATTATCGAGGAGTTATGGCCCTGATGACTTCAGTTTCCGGACTTTTTTGCGCAACAGACAGAGATACCCAGGTGAAATGTGATACGCCGCTTAGTCTTGCATAGTTCTAGAGCAAGTTTGACTGTCGTTTTTCGAGGAGTAACCCCCCTTGATGACTTGCAAAATTCAGGTTTAGTCAGTTTTCCGGACTTTTTTCTGCAACAAATAGAGATACTCAGGTGAAATTCGATACATAGAGCTCTTGGTCTTGGAAAGTTACATAGCAAGTATGAATTTTGGCATCGTCAGATACCCCCGGTTTTCTTTTAAAAGAAGAGCAATTAAAAGACCGGGGGTATCCGACGATGGACTTTTGGCACGCTTGACCAATTTTTCGAGGAGTTATGCCCCTTGTCTTGCAAAATTCAGTATTCCGGACCTTTGTTCTGCAACAAATAAGATATTCCGGTGAGATTTGATACATGCCTTGGTCTTGGATAGTTACAAAGTTTGACTTTGGGTCATGCATGACCCTTTTCGAGGAGTTATGCCCCTTGATGAAAAAAACTAGTTTTCCGGACTTTTTCTGAGATAGCTTGGCCTTGGATAGCTACAAAAAGTCGCTAAAGGACATAACACCTACGTTTTCTTATTTCTGAAGTGAGCTGCACGGACAATAAGTTTAAATTCATGTTTAATATTGAAGAGTTCTAGGCAGAGATGTCAGATATTTTATGCCGGTAGGGGACTTATAAAGCGCAGCGATCATACGATTTTTCTTTGTGATTTCTTATTGATTTTTTTTTTGTTTTGTTTTTGCAGCTGATTAAGATTGAGAATCGAGGACTTCCATGTTAATCGAAAGAAAGAAAAAAAAAAAAACAACCCTTAGTAGGTGAAGATTTCAAAAAAGAAAAAAGGGACTTAAAATAGGTAGGAAATGGACCTGTCCCATCTTAAATAACCTGATTGCTCAAGCATGGAACGTGGGTCAGATGCAGCATCTGTACCATGCATTGCATTAAGCATTCTTAGATGCATCATCCACACAAGTTTGGTTGATGTAGGACTTATAGTAATGCAGGAATGGACCGGTCCCATTTTACTAAACCTGGTCACTCGAGCATAAAATGTAGGTCAGATGCAGCCTCTGTACCATGCATTGTTGTAAGCATCCTTAGATGCAAACCACACCACTTTAGATGAGTTAGGACTTACATGTACAGTAAGGTAGGAACGGACCTGTCCCATTTAACTAACCTGTTAATCAAGCATGAAATGTGGGTCAGATGCAGCCTCCATACTATGCATTGTTGTAAGCATCCTCATATGCATCATCCATACAAGTTTGGTTGATGTAGGACTTAAATTAAGGCAAGAATGGACCTGTCCCATTTTACCTAACCTGCTCACTCAAGCATGAAATGTAGGTCAGATGCAGCCTCCGTACCATGCATTGTTGTAAGCATCCTCAGATGCATCATCCATGCAAGTTTGGTTGGTGTAGGATTTATATTAAGGCGAAAACGGACGGCGACGATGGGGCGATAGCATAAGCCCCCCTCTACTTTGTCGAGGTGAGCTAATAAGCGATAGCATCTGAAATCAATACCTGTCTTTTTCTTCTAACAGTGACCTTGACCTGTTGAAAAATGCCCCCAGTAGCATCTTTGTCAGTATTGACACCAGTTTCTACAGCACAAACTCAATTGGCAAGAGTTAATGTCAAGCTTACCAGGTAAAAAATATTTAGTATCAATGGAACGGTCTTGTCACAGGAAATATGAAAGCCATATCACCTACCATTTAAAAGTTAAGCCCCATTGTTAAAGCTTTTTTCAAAAGTAGGACAAAGTTCAAGGTCATGAGGTTAAAGTTTTTGGTATCAATGGAAAGGTCTTGTCATAAAGAATACACATGTGAAATTCATTATGAAAGCCATATCACAGACCATTCAAAGTTATGCCTTAGTTTTTCAAAAGTAGATCAAAGGGCAATAGTTTCATCAACAAAGATCAAGTTATTGTTGTAGCAAAGAAAGCTGACTGGGTGGAGCAAATTCAATCAAGAGACAGATGAGTCAATACAATTTTAGGGTAAATAGATTATGAATTGCATGTACAGTAATAAGAGTAAATACTCTACTCATATCTGTAATTTTGTATAGCTTATGACCAGGTGAAAAGCTCTGCCCAGTCAGGTCAGTTTGCTACAACAATAATTGGTCAAAATTCTTGTACTAATTGAAAGGCTTTCTAACAAGGAAACCCATGTGAAAAAATGAAAATCCTATCACTTATTTTGCAAAAAGTATACATGTATCTCATTATAGGGGCCAAACACAGTAAATTTTATAAAGGCAAAAACAGTTTTGTGTGTATATTTATTCAGTATTTCAATTTGATGTACAAATATATTCTGTAAAACAATTTTAATAAATTTGTTAAATAAAACTTTACCATCTCTATTTCACAAATAACATATTAAGTTGGAAAAATTAAATAAAATTCAATACATGTATTACAAAGGATGGAGAATTATTACCTTCATTTATTATTTTTAATTTATAAAAGAAAGCATGGTATCTTTTAATGGAGCTAGAATCATTGCTCTCAAAATGATCAGAAAATAAAATCTCTTGTAAAAACTGAAATTACCAACATTAAACAATTACAGTAAGAACAAGGCAACATGGTAAAATTCTAAGATAAGTTCAAAGATTATACGCAAATAAATTAAGGAACAGTTAACATACTTAGCCAAACAATCACGTAAGTCTTTCCACATTCAAACTTTTTACCACAGATTCACACTTTAAAAACTGAGAGGCAAGAAATAAATTAATACTTGACTTTTCACGAGAAAATATGTCATGTAAATTTCTAGACTTTACCCCAGGTGACAGTATGACAACTATAATGAGAGGTCAAGGTCGTGACAAAAAAAAATCAAGGAATGTACATGACCCTCACCTGACATTTATAATAATTAAAGGCCTCAATAAATAAACATATTGATTTTTCTTTAACAATTCCACAATGATGATGAATTCAAATACATTAAGTCAATACAAAAATATGCTACCACTTTTCATACAACTGACATTTTGGCACACTAAGAATGCTATGTGTGATGACAAATGTTCTTACTATCATTAGTATAAGAGAATCATGAATCACAAATAACAATAATCTAATAGTGAATGAACAATAGAATAGAAAATGGCACAATGAAGTTTAATGATTAATTTTACCGACATCATGCGTGGTGAAGTATAAAAGGTCTTTATTCTAATAAATGAAGAACAAGATGACATATTCAGAAAAATATAGCACTTCTATGGATTTGATCTGTAATGTAGAGGTATAGATTCAGCATTCTAAGGCAGCTATTGATAATAGAGTCTCTTTGAGCAAAGAGGAGTATAGGGAATGAATATACAAGATTCCAGTAAAAACTGTTTGACAAAACATCCATTTGAAGTATATGCTTTAATTCATCATTTGAAATAAAGGCTAAGGTTTAAAACCTCTGAAAACATATCTGATTATTTTCCAGAAATTTTCTAGTAATTTTAAAAATCCATCAATAATCCCATAAATTATTACAATAAAAAATTGTAACCATACAAGGCAGACAAAATGCCGAGGTGATTTGACACTGATGAAGGCGACAAGGAATTTAAGAAAATTCAATGCAAATTTACCATTCAGAGGAAAGGCAGAAAATGCTTCTTAATAGCATTCTTAAATATTTAAATCTATAAAATCTTTATTTTAAACTGTGCCTAGTTCCAGTTTGTGGTAATTTGTCTTTTAAAATCACTGCTGATAATTAAAGGTAATTATGTATATAATGTATCACAGATAATACTACAATGAACACAACTTCACCCTGTGTGACATAGACCTGGAATGACTTAGTCCGACATTCATTATATACTACTCTACCATGCTAAAGTATCCACAAAATAAAGTCACTTGATAGAAAAAGCTTGATAAGTAATATACCAAATAAAATGTTCACATGAAAAATCATGTGATTGAAAATAACCAAAAAAAAAAAATACAAAGTGGACGGAATCCATATATCACGAATTTGTGAAGGCACATAAAAGTGCTCGAAATCAAATTATTTAAAATAAATACTAAAGAAGCAGTTGTGTAGGTCAAGAACCTTTGAAAAAATAGAGTTCAAATATTCAGAAAACAGATATGATCTCGCACTGTGGGGCCTGTTTATATATACAACCTTTTTGATCTTAGACTGATGAGGTAATAATGAACAGCTGCTCCTCGTATCGGCTTATAGCTCATGCTTTTTCTCACCTATGGCAATAATTGTGTGCGACAAGAGGCAATGCCTACCTTCATATATCATCCTTGACCTTGGTAACTAAACAAGCCAACAATTTCTTTAATTCTTGTTGATTACCATCAAACTCATTATTCTCAGAAATTACACATTAATTCCGCACTCTGTGAGAACTTCTATTTCTTCAGCTGAATACAATAGTCTGATTTTCACGCATTTCTAATTGTTTGAGTCTGAGACTATTTGACGCCCCACGAATCCTCTGAGATTTTGTAGATCGAGTGTTTGCCGAGCCTATAGTCTCGGTGAATTCTGAGTGTTGAGATCCTATCCTACTATGTGACGATGAAGCGGGAGATTTGATGTCAGGTCTGCCAAGGTCAGGTCTCTGCATCACAGGCGCTGGGGCCGACACCACTGATAGACCCTGCGGACCATGATTGGATGGGACTCGCGGTAAGTCTGCACAAAAAGGAAGAAAACTTAAAATAACTATTGGAATATTTTTAGCATAAACATTCTTGCCGCTTTTTCATTGAGTATTAAATAATGTTGCTGTTAAAATTGATTGATCACAAAATGCTTAACTCAACTGGTTTCAAACTTTGCTTGATTCAATTTTTTCTTCTTTTTTGATTGTTTAAATTTGACGATCTTTCCAATTGTTTGAACGTGCTGCATGTATTAAAATCTTAAGTGAAGTAAATGCCGCATAATATATAAATAATGAAGTTAAATCTTTTTTTAGTTGACATGGTTACAAAACTCAGCCACATAACACTGGTAGAAATTAGCAGCTTTAAATGTCAAGGCATGCACACCACTCCAGGGCAGGATAATGGAGCTTAAAATGTATCATTCCAAAAACCATTTGCACTCTAAATAACTAGCAAGTACAGAATGTATGCCATACAGCAATGCCTTTCTGATATCTAGTAGCAAAATGGCAATTATACTATAGGATCTTTCCATGCGCAGTGCTAAATGCATTCTCTCTGTTTCAAAGTAAATTCATATTTATCACTGCTTTATACATTAAAATTGTGGTGTCCAACCAAGAAATAGGTAAATGAACATGCAGATACAGTGTAGAATATAATTCATATTGTGAAAATTTGAAGTAAAATATATATTAGGTATAATTCCTTAATTCCGTGCATATCCTAGAACAAGTGCTTAGGGTAATGGCTACATACAGACAGGAGTCAGGATTTGGGGAGGGTATCGGCAGTAGGGCCACAGTAGGCTAGTACTACACAGAAAGCAGTGGCTATCATCTACTTACTTACAGGCCCGCTAACCTCGGCAGATTTGGTGCCACTTGCCTCCGCATAAACTGCAGGATCTGGCAAGTGAGTACAGTTATACTGCCTTATCTAATACATAACTCACGTAAAGTAATAATAAAGTGTTCACCTTGATGATTCAAGTTTTTTTCTTGGATTTCTTGTGCAATATTTTATTGGATTTCTTGTATGAATATTACTACATGACTATTATCAATTTGACTTTTTTTTTTTAAAGTAAAGTAAATACTACAAAATTCTGTTTTCAATTTGAAAAGGTCTCAGGCTTGAACAATAATCCAAGAGTAAAACTGATCGAACTATCAAAATCAAGTGTTCTACTGTACTGATCTTACAAATCTAGCTCTTTCAAATAGTCTATTATTAGATTTGAAATACCACATACAAAAATGAAGGAAAAATCACGAGTTTTGGGAGGTCCTAAATAAATAAAATATTTAAAGTCAAACTGAGATTGAAAAAAATCAGTTTACTATGTTTAGATTTAAAAAAAAATCACTATACTAGCTATTATTATATAGTTTATTTCTATTCTCACTCTCATTGGCTGAGCACTGTCACATGACGAGTCATTATCACATCATATTGACCTGTGAGGGGCACTTTCATTAAATAACACTACCGTGAAAACCCTTGCTTCTGGTTTACCATGAAATATCGAAAACACGTGAAATTTTTATCTTTGACGTCATTAATGTCATTTTGTAAACAGCAACAAGGACGCTGAAGCTGAGCTGTAACTTCTTTGAATTTTTCACCAATCTAAGAATTACCTTGGATTTTGACTCTGAGATCATCTTTACTTGATTAATTGAATGATTGCTATTAAGTTCAGGATAATTCAGCAACACATATATATGCTAAGTAAAAATATCAAGTCTTGAAATATTTTTTAAAGAAAAGTCGATGCCATTCATTTCCTTAAAGGTTATCTTTATAAATACTGAATAAGGCTACTATATAATAAAACAATTATGGACTTTTCACTCAGTGAATATGGTGTGATATTTTCTTAATTTGAAAGTATCACACCATATTCACATCATAAAAAGTCCATAATTGTATATTATTGTTATTCATGTTATTCATTTTAGACAGTATTTAACAACATTTTTGGTTGATTGACTTTGGGTACGAAAATATGCAAGCCTATTATAAAAACAATGATTATTTGGAATGGAGCCCAGATATGGAGACCAGATATAAGACTGAACATATTGTTATACACTTATCTATCTGCTATAGTATCTAAAACACAAATTTGAATAGTTTTGAGATGTACTACAGTAATTTAACAATTACTTTGTTGAGGCTAGCGATAATATAAGAATATTACATCTACATGTAAACTATGGTGTTTTATCTACAAATTTTTGTGAAAATTGGAAATATGCTTCAAAAGTAATATGGATAAAAAAAAATATAAGAAAGGCAAAACAGACTACTATATAAAATATGCATAAAAACATGGATAAGGTCTAGACGGTTCTAATGCTTGACCTTTCATCCCATGATGTTCATTTTTCTCTTTTTGAACAGTGAAAAGTCTTCTTTTTTTTACAAAAAATCATTAACTACATAAAATAAATTTACACAAAAGAGATCAGGTCTACTATAGACATGATGGGATGCCAGGACGATATTAAGCATTGATCATACCTAAGTGGTACTGCCACAGGGTGCGGCTTGAACCAGCATAACTAGACTGGGTGCTATTCCAACCTGTTCATGTTCACAAGCTCACATTTCATACTTTACCACAACTATATATAACTCATTTTCATTCTATTTCTATCATTGCAAAATAGTGACCAAGTCAATATGAATAAGTTTAGGTTTCTGCTATTCTTATTTCTTTGTGCATGTTGGTAGAGCTTCCAACATACATGTAAAGACAATAGTACATAAAAATTCCTTCAAAGTCCCATTTCCTTCCTTATGAAAATGAATCTATGTACTCTTTCATTAGGAATTAATTTTGGATGTGATTGTGGGTTAAAAACAATATTTTCAGTGGGAATGCGTTGAGTGACAAAAAGGTTATTTGTAAAATCATATCCATAGAGGGCGCCACTTGTAAATGTTAGAGACTTCAAATCATTGTGCCTATCGAGTGTCTATTTACTTGAAGACTGAAGGACTGCAGAACACCATCAATGTCAGTGCCTGATTTACATTTACGAGATTTGTTAACTTTCTTGCCTGTAAACAATGAAACATATTCTTATCACTGTATGTTGTGTATATTTTTCAGAACTTCAATTAATGATGGACTTGGTTAACTACTTTTTGACTTGGCATATTGACTTTGAGATTCTGAGAGATTTTTGTGCCATTCCTCCTAGGAAATAGAAACTTTTTACTTCAGAGAATGACAAAAGTTTTGATTATCATACATTGTGACATTTCTTACACCACAACATAAAATTTGAGGGATGATCTGAATTACACAGGGTCCACTACAAGTTATCTCCTTCAAGGAAATGAATGTGCCATATTATATTAAGGCTGCACTTAAACTTGCTAATGATACAAGGTGAATTCTAAAGTGACCATAAAAGAATGCCTAAATCTTGAAAAAAAAAACCTGCATGTTGTGAAATCCCTTTCCCTTGCAAAACTATCACGTAAAACACCAAACTTAAGAATGATTGAACATAATTCAGCACACCAAATTAAAAAAAAATGGCAGCAATATGTTTCAAGTTATCTTTCCCATAACCAATGTATGCGGTGAATGCCAATGAAAAGACACTGGATTTAATAGAACTCAATTCAATTTTTCAATTACTAAGAAGAAAAGAAGAGAGTAATTAAATTATGTCAATCTGAATAATTCACTCAGTGAATAGTGTATACATCTAAAGGTAAAATCCAGTATCTTATAACTGGTATGATCCTACGAGTGTTGCACCTTAAACCTGGCCATACAAAGAACATACCAGACACAGAATCGGATTTCTCCAAACGATCAGAACGCTCAAGTCCTTTTCCATCATTTTTTTCAATAGTAATTATTGGGATAGGTTCACCTTTAACATTAGGTTCAAGATTAGAAAGAGTTGCATGCATGAAATTTTACTATACTGATGAAAGATGCAAGCAACAGAAATTATCTCAAATACGTTGAAAAACATAAGGTAGTACTATAAAATAATTTTATAATTATAGGAACAGAAATGAATACATGTAATACTTAAGAAATGGAAACAAAAATTTTTTAAAAAGTATGTTTTTGCGAAATAAAATAACTACATGAAATAAATTGATGCATCATTAAAACATTTCATTCAATCAACCAGATTTTGCAATTTGGGTTAGCTACGCATGCTAAATTTGAACCCAAAATTAATCATCTAGTTCCTACTTTGGAAAGAAATGTATTGAAGAATCTACAACTTTACTTTTAAAATTTGGAACAACTTACTTTGTCTAATCAGTTGTGTAAAATAAAGTATGTGTTTGTGTTTCACAAGGACAAAGCATGCAATGAAATAAGAAACACTCAATCCTTATTTGAAGAATTATCTCTATGCTATTAATTTCAATTTAATATTTATTTATTAAAGTGAAATTTTCCATTTCAGGATGTTAATCAGTAAGTATATACAAAGTAGTATAACATCATTTAACATACATACAATGCAAATGTAGCGTAACATTTTGAAAGGCATATTTGTACTTTTATCTCAATTATATCAACTGTACTTCATATACATTGAGATATCAGCATGAATCTGAATTTACCTTCTTTTCTCTGCCCATGGGCACTAAGTGTCCGTTTTTGCTGACTCCCCGGAGTGCCTACATCAGACCTCCAGTCGCTAGTATAACCATTCCTCGCCAGGAGTCTGTTCCTCTCGGCCTCTGTGTCCATCAGATGTGTCATATTATTACGATATTCCGTCTCCTGCATTACCGTCATAGACGAAGTCCTGTTGGTACCTCCAAGCGGCTTCCGTACAAACTTACTCCTCTGTAAGACACAATATAACATCATTTTATCTTTGACTTTATAATGACAATCAAAGAGTCACAGAATGCATCATCAGATAATTTTAAGTTCATTTTGAAGCCTCTTACAATAACACCTTAATAAAATACCATTATCCTTGAAACTTCAGGTATTAATGAATAAGGAAAACGACTACAAAAGTATAATACAAAAGTTTTCTCTCAAAGAGAAAATATTGTCTACTAAAATAACGTTGTGTAAAGAATTGCTGGTGTGAATGAAGGAGATTTAGAAGTAGCAAATGTGAGAAGAATGCATCTGCAATACAATCTATATGCAATATGGTGCGTGTAATCTTATTTTCCTAACTTTCAGAGCAGCTCTATAAAGGATTTAACCAGGAACCTCAATATAAAAGTCTAACTGTGTGTCTTGAGCCTGTAATAAAAGAGGATGTACCCAGCGAACTGCCCACTACCTATTTCTTACCAGAAGTTTACGGTATCTAAAGTTATACATCCTGGGTAAATGCTGTATTTCAAAAAGAAAGCAATTTCAAAATACTACATGTATATCAAAATACATTTTATACTAATATTGAAACAGATTTTCCGAATGACCAAACTATCATACAGTCAAAAATTTTTTCAAATATTCATATTTTGTGTATAATTTCATAGAAATTAAGAATTTTTGAATTTCAGTCTGTACAGTTTCAGTATGTGCCATAAAAATACCTGCAGAGAAAGAAGGAAGGACTTAGGGTACGTAACAAAATCTCTGTTGGCCACAAAGTTATGAAATATAAAGCATTTTTTCACATATAACAAAAAGTACCAAGATTTTCCTCTTTTCAAGTACCATTAAGAAAAAAATTTGAACCTTTACTTAAGTTTTTTCATGCATAAATTCATGTCTATATTATACAAACCAAGCAATGAGGCTGGTTATCAAGTCTACAGTTATAATGCAACACTACAAGACTCTCAGCAAACCCAATGTTGTTTATAGGAGCAAACCCAAAACATACACTTGTATCATACACATGTACACTAAGCAATATATTAACTGTTATATGGGTAATTGGAGTAACTTTTTTGTCTATCCAAGCCTAGCTCATTTTATTACAAGTATATACGAGAGCACATCAACTCTCATGCAATTATATTGCTAATATTTTGATTAGCTGGTGACTTTAGTCATATATAATTTGTTATTTAATAATAAACAAAAATCTAGTCAAAATCAGCATGCAAAATGATTCAATACATATATTTCAAATCTCATGCAGTACTAATAAAAAATTCAGATCTATCTTTCGTAGAAAAATTAGCATGCCAATTAAAGTAGAGATGCCTTTTTCCATCTAGGAGTCGATAATCGCCAAATCTGAAACTTCTCAGTTTCACCACGATTCTATAAAATACATATACAGTCCGGATAAGAAAATATCTTGAATTACATGCAAACCTGAAGAGGAGTGGAAAAAAATAAAAGGATAAGAAGGCACCCTATGATGATATACGTAAAATTAAGTATTAATATTAAATACATGTATAAAATATTCTTAAATTAGCAGCAGCAGTTAAGAGTACATGGTTTCTATTTACATGTTTAAGAGTAAGAGTAATTATTTTTTGTTTAGCTTATTTTGTTTTACTTGCTTTAAAAGTAACAAAGTATGAAGAATTGGTATGGCTTAGGTATTCTTTATGTAGCCTCGGTCACACTGCACCCCACCTCTAGATCACGTTCAAAAATCTGCTGGACGTGGTCATACGTGGTAATTTTTGCCCTGGCTGTGCTTTGTAAGGGGTATGACTGTCGTCAGCTGTTTTACCACTGAAACACTGCCAAAGCACGGCACACAATGTCCAACCACATCTAACGCTAAAAGTGTTTGTGCTAAGACGCTATACACATGCTATTACCAGTGATACCAATGCGGAACACCAATCATTATATGACCGTGCTCCAGCCGTGACTGACAGCTAAACTTTCGTGTCTTACATATGTCTTCCCCAAGGTTTAATCACTGCCGGAATATGGATTATACTAGTAACATGTGTTTGGCATCAGTTGCATCTCTTTACCATGCGCACTGTCCGCGATTGACCAAGGAATAAAATTTTGAGCAGTTCAATCATCTTCCCGCATCCAACACCGCTCAGATTTTTCACCGCGTCCTACAACATCTACAAATTGTCTGTAGCATGTCTAAAAAGTGAAGAACGTCTGCTTCACAAGAGACCTTTTTGGCCTGGATCAAGCCGTAAAGAGCAGTGTGACTGGGCCTTATGAAAGTAATAAAAGTTTAAACTGTCTTAGTTTTCATTCTGTCAAATTTTCAAAAGACATTTACATTCATCAATAGTCTGAATACCTAAGCCATTTGTGTGATGATTCAATGGGTATATATACGATGATTACGTACCATATACATAAACACTATACATGTACAATATTAGCACACACTATTGATGGTATATTTGTGATGTTATTACCTGATAGGAGGGGACAGTTTTCTCATTAAGACTGCTGAGACTACCAGACTTGGCCTGCCAGGAGGAACTTCTCCCTGATCCATAGCTTGGCTGAGTAGAAGGAGTATCCAAGTGAGAAAAAGGCGCCAGAAGGGTGTAGCTTACAGTATTGGTCAGAGCTGGGTTAGCGAGGGCATTTGGTGGTACTAGACCCAGGTTATTAGAGGTAAGGCTTCTATGTGTCGGCAGCGCAGCTGGCAGGCTCGACACTTTGAGTTTGGAGGGAAACTCAGCTTCGTTATTTATGGCAGTGAGGTATTTCTTTACCTCGTTAACAGAAGAAGAGCGGGATTTAAAGGGATCATCATTGGTAGGAGGGAGAGGTTTGGGTGTTTTTGAGGAAAGCAAAGAGTGAAGTGCTGCTGCACTTGTAGCTACAGTTACTTGAGGTGTCAGGCTTAAGAGGTTTCTTTGGTGAATTTGTGCCGTGTAACTTTGGCCTGTTAACTTGCAGAGGCGATCACTCTGAAACAGATGTAAACAGAGACTCCCCAATTTAGTAGTGTTAATTGTACAGAGGTTGACACTAAACAAAGGGTGGAATCCTTGTACAAAGAACAAATTTACAATAAGACATGCAATTTTACAAACATGGAAGGTTAGGGTCTTAAAGCAACAGAATTCTTTTTTATCGGAAATCAAGAAAGAATGTATTTTCTGTAATTCAAAAATGAAATCAGTGTATCAGAAATTCAAAAATTAACTCAACACAAGACTTCAAGAATACACTTAGTTATTTCCATTTTTTTTAACAAGCAATAGTCACTATTGTCACTATTACTTTAAAAAAGAGAATAAAAAAAGAGTTGCTGGAATTCAAACAAACCTATTTTTGAGGAGTGAATTAGTATATTAGTAAAGGACACAGAGTTTGGCTGTTCATACCCCCACACCCTGCCATGTTAGAAAAAGGGGCACTCTGGGCCGCACCACCAAATTAAAGGCATCAAGGTTTCACTTCAATATTATTTAGCTTTTGACCATCAAATCTAAAGCAATTTTACAACCTCAAATCTGACCAATCAACATGAAAGCTCATACAACAAAATGTATTTAAAAATAAATTAATTCATTTTAAGAACCTTAAATTGTCATTATTTCAAAAATATTTGTAACACCTCAATTCAGAAATTTTATTAAATAATATGTATATGCAACATGTAATTAATAAAAGAAATGCTTATTAATTATTAAATGATAAGTTAATGTTATAAATCATTAATTAATGCCAATGACTTTGAATGTTTTTGATGTTGTAAATCATCATGCATTCCTCCAAGTTTTAAATTACTATGATGTATAAAAGGAAATTCAAAGCAATATTCTGTTTGTGCAAACAAAAGACAATGATCCCATTCTGGAAGTTGATCTCGGAATTATGGCCTTTATCATTCTTTTTTGGGAAGATTTTCCATGTATAATATAATATGCTTGTGATGTCTCAATGGTAAATTAAACCAAAATTAAGAGACTCTCTTATGTTGAGACAAAAACATGGACTGTAGGTAACTTGAAGAATTGTTAAGATTAAAGCATCCTCTCACATTAAAGACCAATATGTTGATGATATATGTGTGTGTTTGTAGATGACTGTATTTTCTATGTGTATGAATTGACACAGAATACAAGACATCATAACGACTCTCATGCTTATATTAGATGGCACATGTATGGTGTATAGATAAGTATTGAGTACATAAAGGTGAGATATGTACAAGAACACATACACAAGCCGCAAGCAACTGAAATAGAAACAGAAAAACACGTACATAAAAGTGACCACACGTAAAAGCACATAAAACAGTACATACAAGACAGATAGACGAAGGCTGTGATTAGTGATATGATGAAAGAAAATAACTTTTCCTACAGAGGTATGGCACATATATGTACTATGTAATCATGTGTAGATTAAATTCTAAATGAAGTTTTATTTATTTTTATTCTTAATATCAATAGTAATGGGGATTTAAAACAGAAGTATCTTAAGTTTAGTTAGTGGCATACCAGCTATAGCTCTGAAATTTGAGACATTTGATTGACATATAGCGGACAAGTCTATTTACAGCAAGCTACAACGCTTACACCAATGCCGTATTAGACTTGCGTTAAATTCCAAAGCTCTCAATATAGATCACCCAAGTAAGAAATACTGCAACAAGAAAAACACATCAAAGTTAGAAAGTAAAACTCCAACAGGACAACTCCAAACTGCTCAAACTGAACTCTACCAACCTCTAAATCATAGAGTTCCTCAGCTTCCGAGTCATCTTGCATAAAGGCAGGCTGGTGAGTCAAGACCACCTTCCTATCACTCGTGCTATATGACAAGCGTACATGTGGAAACTGCCTGTTAGACTCGTCACGGGCCTGGCAGACCACGCCCTGATAATTACTCGAACATCGTGAATGTGTGTTGCTTGTTTTTGAGCTGCTTTTTTCATTCTTATTATGGCCCTCATTAGCGAGAGCATGATTATGACCAAAATATCTATCAAGAAGCTTTTTATAATACTGTCTATCTTTGATTCTGATAGGGGCCTGTCTGCCTGCCAAGCATGACTCTGTCTGACGATTACACAACCATCTTTGGTGTTCCTGTGCAGGTGCAGAGGGCAATAAAGCAAGGTTAGGACAGTAAGTGGGAACATATAGTAGACAATGTTTAATTATATCATAATATTAAACTATATAATTAGTTAACATTACATAGACTAGTTTCTTTAAAATATGCAAAGTTCTGTAGAGATTGTTGTACAACGATTTTTTCTTTTGTTTCCTGTAACAATTTTTGAAAAATGTATAAATTTCTTTGAGACAAGATCATGTATTATAATACATTTATCAGAATGAATCAAAAGAATAAAATCAGGAGTTTTATGAAATATGCATGCAAATTTGAAATTAATTTCAAATAAATTTGGGGTGAAAAAATAAGGAATAAAAAAACTACATAATCCCAGGAAAAATCTGTTTTAATACTTATTTTTTGGTGTTTTTATTTTCTTATCAAAATGTTGACATGATTTAAGCAGAAGCACAGAAGCATATCTCTACGCATGTTCAAGACAACATTACTTTTTAATATATATTACTTACATCTATTTATTTTAGAAGAAAATTAACTTGAAATATCCACAAGATTTCTCTTTAAGCTATCAATCTATCAACATACATTTTGGGGGTGGGAGGGAGGGGGGTTCATAAATGAGGTTTTTACAAGAATTACTGGTAAAATACATTTCCCCCATCTCATTTGTTTGACCAAAGGATTTGCAAAGAAACCGGCATTATTGAAATAAAGAAATGAATTATCATATATAATTTTTTCTTTATAACATATAAAAGACATTTATTTTTTTTAAATTTCAAAACAAAATCAAAAGCAAAACTTAGGAAAATTTGATCAATGTAAAAAGCTACAGGATAGTCTTACAGTTAAACATGCAGATTTATTATAGCTAGAGGCATTCTGAATATAAAAGATAGTATGCACAATACTACAGATTTATACAAGAGGAGGAGTTATGATTGGGTAACACAATGGACATACTGTACAACTTTGAGAGTGTAGAATACATAACCACAGAGTGTCTTATCAATAGATACACCAGAGCTAACATACAAAAAGTTCTTATTTGAAGTTGTACATGTAAAGGTAGAATTACTCAGCGAGCTTTTGTATAGATAATGTAAGAATTTAAAACCTTCCATTGGACTTTGAAATTGTTCATAGTGCTCAACATGAAAGAGCTAGCAACCACAACAGTGATAAAAGGAACCAAAACAAGTCCATCAGAAAAGGAATGGCATTTGTAAAAGATATTTAACAAAGATTTCACCAAATATGAATAATTTCTTTCAATGTCGTTATAATAATACTGCCAGTCCATTTCTGATGGAGACAAAGTAAAAGTAAACTAAAGACAAGTAACTGTCCATTGTTCCATACCGACATAGAAAATCTGGCTTTCTCAGTGTGAGGTCGGGAATTTCTATTACTTCCCTAGAACAAGCAATTTGGAATTATGTGTGAGTACTATATGTTGTACTACTATTGTTGATGTTTGATGCTTTATTATTAGAGTATGCAGGCATCTTATATTTCAAAGTTAAATAAAATCTGGTTCTATATAACATGAATATACATGCAAAAATATAATGTAATGAAGCTAACCATGCAGTGCGTGTCTGTCGAGGTTAACACCCCCAGACATATTTGTGTGTGTAGCTAACAACTATGTGTAGATCCCCTATCCATGCATATTAAATTGTATAAGACCTGACCATGTCTATACTCACCTTAGACAATGGGTAGGGATTGTGTAAAGTGTAATCATTTGGCAACTAAAATAGTGATAGGAATCAAAGATATACTTTGTTAATCTTTCTCGGAATTAGCGATATCATTTTCCACCAAAAATTCACATTATGGCAAAATATTCAATGTTACTTTTGGATTCACATTACTTGTCCCTCTATAACGCCAAAATTATGATACAATTTGATAAGATCTTGAAATAGGTTAATTGGAGTGATACTTGGGAGGCATTTAATTCATATCCCAGCTTCAGTTCGTTTTTCTTTTAGGTATATTAAACAAATAATTTGTTTAGAATAAGCCTTTCTGTGTCTTTTTTCATCTAAGTGCAATTAATCGGTTGCAGGAACCCACATTTAATCCCTCATATGCATTTGTATATTCATTTGTATGACTATGAAGTGAAGAGGACAAAATGTGCCAAGTGGAAATAAGATAACACTCTATAACCTTTATATCAGTCTAAAACCTAGTGCCTAAAGAAATCTGATTACACAAGCTTATTATAGTGGCAAATCAGACTATAACATTTTGAAAGAATTCACACTAAAACTATAAATACATGTATGTGTGCAATATTCTAGCGTAGACAAATAGAGACATTTAAGATTGGGTGACGGTCAGGGTAGTTATTAATCATGTGACATTATTGACTATATGTATATTGTATATACGGTGGGTGTTGTTATATTACCTGGGATCCAGGTCGTGACCCAGAGAGGGGGTTATGTATATACACCTGTCATACGAGGACAAAAAAAGGCATATTCATATTGTTTTTTCTTATTTTTCTGTTTCATAATAGTAACATTTATGTTTGTTATAAGACACAGCATAAACATACCAAACAATATTGACTTTCACTTTTCAAAACACTGTATATATATATAATTAAAGCCTACACAACCCGTATTATATACAGTGATACGTACCAGTGGCGGAGGTAAGGGTCGGGAGTCTGTTTTGAGGACCCCCATCGTACCAGGTGTACAGTGTAATAGTCTGTAGACATGTTCCACGATGCCGAGTCCTCGTACTAAGTTATCTCTCTGTAAAAGGCCACTTATCCTCTCTAGTTCTTCCTCTTCCAGGATATCCATTGGTTTTGACGTGTCTAACGGCTCATCGTACATCTGACTCCCTGATTCACTTCCCATCAGCTGTGGAAGATAGTCATTAGGTTAACCAGCTTAAAATCATAATTGAAAACACTTGCAAACAAATAAGTTCAATAATTATTAAGAGTCACTAAAGAACAAAGTTGATTTATAAAGAATGTTATAAATATAAAATAACGGTTAGAGAAGTGTAACATAAATTACATGTATAATAATTACTATGCCAGAAAAATGACAAATTGATTATTGCTTCATAACCAAAGACTATAAGAATGTATTACTTTATTTTCTTTCTTCATACTTTATTCTATACCAAAGGAAATCATCTAAAGAATACCAACAGATCAGGCATAAGCAATACTGAAGAGCTGCAAATCAGAGTGAGGCTACTCCATGAATGGCAAAGATCCTCCAGAGAAACTTGATTAGTACTGATATTTACTTTTTACTGTGACTTCTTCTATTGTAAGTCAAACTGTTCACCAAAAGTTCCAATACTAGTATTTATACTTGTACTTTTATAAAAAATGCGAAGTAGAAATCTTGAATCTCAAATAATGGATCTAATGTAAATTGAAACCCGTACAATCAACAACTGAAATCCATACTATCATGTGAAGTAAAATTACAAAGAAAATGCCAAAATTACAAAAGTGCCGTCATCTCAAATAACAAACTTCCTCCAATTGTTACATGTTGCTCTGTGTAACAAATACACTGTGTATAAACAATGTGCAGAATATTATATTGACTGTAAATTTTAAACCTTCCTGATACTACTCACTTCTAACAGCCGAGATCCCCTCATCTGTAGTGCAGGGTAAGATTAGTTCACATTTTCGTCTTTGTTTATCTTTTACTTATCATTACTTATAAATTATGGCTATATCAAGATCTAATTATTCTAAGCTTAAAGTCCATACAGCAAGATTAGATGATTCACTCTCATATCATGCTGACTTGCAACATCATACTGACTAATTCACATGTCATGCTGAAAAATTCACATGGCATACTGCCATACTAGTTTGTTCACATGACGTGCTAACTTACTCACATACCGTACTAAGATTTTTGCATGTCATGCTGACTTCCTCTTATACCCTACCCGTGTGTTTGCATGGCATGTTGAATCATTCACTTGCCATATTGACTTGATCACATGACATGTTGACTTGTTCACTTGACATGTTGACTTGTTCACATGTCATGTTGACTTGTTCACATGTCATGTTGACTTGTTCATGTGCCATGTTGACTTGTTCATGTGCCATGTTGACTTGTTCATGTGCCATGTTGACTTGTTCATTTGCCGTGTTGACTTAACAACATGTCATGCTGACTTTTTCAAATGCCATGTTGACTTGTTCATGTGCCATATTGACTTGTTCATTTGCCAAGTTGACTTAATCACATGCCATGTTGACTTTTTCATATACCCTGTTGACTTCTTCACATGTCAAGCTGACTTTTTCGCAAACAAAGCATCATCTGTTCAGATGACATGGCAAGCTTCTAAGAGCAGCAAAATGGAAAAAAATAATCTGCACTCAACATGGCATAATCTCTAAATCTATCAGCTTGTAGAAGTTAGGACCTGGGATGGGAATTTGACAAGCCTCTTTGCTTTGCTTCTTTAGCTTTTAGCACAGTAACCCACTCAGAAATTCTCACAGTATATATACCTCAATAGCTGGTGTGAGAGGGAAGTTTAAACAAACCTGTTGAAGATTATATAACTATTCCTTCAATATAGCAATCTGTTTAATTTCCAAAAAAAATCTAGGGAATTGAAACTTATTCCAAAGTATCATTGCTTTATACCCAAGCCATGCTTGAAATAACAAACTTCCTTCAAATATATTCAACCTTCACAATAAACTGTCTGAAGATGAAGAAAGGTTGAGTTGAATTATAAATGGTGTTGAGGATAAGAAATGGTCCAGATATAAGGCATGAGACCAGATGTAATGTAGACTGTTTATAGCACATGCATATAATCCTAGGTGTTCACATGCAGTTAAACATATATAACGGAGGTTCACATGAGTGTTATGTAATCAGAGTTTTATTAGGTAACATGTTTGGGAGATGGGAATGATCAAACTGTGGAAATTATAAGTGACTGGACAGTGAACAAATTAAAAGTATTCCAAAATACCTGCCAATCTGTTCTATTTACCAAAGGGTAATTGTAACATGCCTGTTGAAATCATAAAATGTAGGTGACTTAGCAACTAAAACTAAATCAAAATGCTTTTATACTTTATGTGAAATACTTAAATATTTATTCTATGCATCTCACTGCCGCAACAGTGCAAAGGTAAAACTCATATTTAATAAATGTAAATATGAAAGTGTTCAGTGCATCATGATGTCAAATCACTATTAGACAATACATCTTTAATACATCTTAAAACTTGTTACCTCGAGATTACTTCTGGCATTCGTATAACGCCGTGTTGGAATTGGACCGCGTTTAAATGGTCTTCTCCTTCGACTGTTTGGACTCTCTGGTCGGGCCAGTGCATTTGACGACTTTTTATCTTTGAGCATTGATTCCAACTTCTCTTTCTTCCTTTGTATTTCATCTCTCTGTTGCCTAAAAACCAAAATAATGTAGAGATAAGTAATATAAATTGAGTCATTTACATGTACATGTATCCCTGGGGATTTTTGGTACGGTATTAATGAACAACTCATGTGAGATTTTTCTGTCTCACACTCAAGTAACATCACAATGATAAATTCAATTCAGATCTTGACTTTAGCCCTTGTATTGCAAACAGAATATTTTGTTTCATACAAACTCACAAAATACAGAATCTGTTACAATGCACGAGACCAATATAGAAGAATCTCAGTCTCAGGAGATATGCAGTAATTATCTCAACCTCAGCTAATGCTTCAGTAATGATTGGTTACTGCAAATAATCCTCCACTGAGATTTCTCTATATCTGTCTCAAAATCTATCATTACTTTGTTAATTAACAGATGTACGAACTGTATGTTATCTAACATTTAAGAAGTCTTCTGTACATTCGAATAATTCTATTCACATGGCAAATGAAAAATCAAAGATTGGCCAATCGAATGAATTTAGCTATTGCTATTGTACACAAGAGGGAAAAAAGACCCTATTGATTTAATGAAATAAAGAAGATCCTAACGACAATCTCAACAGCACTCACAATAGAGTGCACCAAGCATCGACGGAGCATCAATTGAAAATAATGAAGTTATGAAAGTCAATAAATGGAAAAAAATAAAGTGCCATATAACAGAGTATACCTTGCCAGTTCACTCCTAGCCTTGAAAGCAGCGGTCTCCTGGAACAATGTGCCACTGTGATGGAAGAATTTATCATATCTGGCCTTGGTATCAGGTAAAGGATAAATTCTCCTGAAGTTCCCTAAATGATTATTCTCATACCTCTCCAGGACCTCTATATACTGAGCTTGGGCTAGCTCTAACTCTTCCCTATAAATAGAATATTTCATCATGAGTATCATAAAACAAGGTTATTTCAGGCCTATATTTGGCAACAAGATCACAAAAAAACAATATAAGTACAATGATATTGTAAAATTGGGTACCAGAACTAGCATAATAAAGCATGATAAATACAAATGTAGTGTGATTGGCTCAGGATTTCCAACAATAATATCTATGTTACTCCAACATGAAATCAGATTACTATGTATCACTTCATGTATATGTATTACCTTGTTTCTTTCTTAACCCCTCGTCCAAGCAACCTATCCTTAATTCTCTTTTTCTCCTCTTCAATACACTTTCTTCTGTCACAAGCACCAAAATTGACTAAATTTAGACTGTCCCACACAAGAGCACCTTTAATTTCCCTATCTAGTTCTGAATCTGTGTTAAAACTAGGGGAATGGTTCACCTGGAAAATAAATAAATTTCATTTGAGAAATACATGAAAATCAGTACTTACAGCATCTTCTGGAAACAAGTGTACGTAATACCTTACAGGGCCCCATATCCGATGCCAATATCAGTCTCTTGTGAGTTTTGCTCAGAGAGTATATATGACAAGATCAGAGTCTATATTTTATTATACATGTACTTTAATATACAAGCAATTTTGAGAGTAAAATCATTCAAACACATTATCAAGCATTTAAATTCATATGAAGTTTTGGCCTGATAAGTCTATGTTGCGAAACTCACCTGAGAAGCAGTATCCAACAAGGAGGAGTAAGGCATTATGTACACTTGTCTTTAGAAGACGTACTTACAGAAATGAACAAGGATTCTGTGGAAATATGAATATATGATGAACTTTACCTCTAAAACCTGAGGCCTTAGCTTCCGATCCAACAACACATCAAATCCTAAAATTTCAAAGCAAGCGCTGCCTTTGACATGATTGGGAAAGCATGTGCGGTAGTTATGTTTCAGGACTGAATGAGCAGAAATCAATGTTTTTATAACGACATCGTCAATGTCATTCCACATTTTATCAACATCAAAGCCTTTGTCTCGAAGAAACTTGTTGATTGTGCTGATTCTCCTGTAAATAACAAATTAAAGGTTTCTCTGACCAACATTTTTACAGAGATAAACACAAATTTTGAAAACAGAAGATAATCAATTATTTAAATGGAAAATTTGAACAATTTTTATTATAGCAATGCAAATGTTTACCTTAGTAGAAATCCACCAATTAGCAGAAGATTTACAACACAGTTTTTTTTTTATTACTCTATGAGAATTTTAAATTCATGTACAATATAATGCAAACAAGTATTGTTTATGATTTGAAACAATTTTATATTTCTTTTCATTAATCTACAAACATCATACATCTTAGTAAAAGACATTATATTACTTACCGTTTACTTCCTGCTTCATCATCTCTGATAAAGTCTTGACTGTGTTTGTTTATTGCATAATTTGTCAAATGCATGAAGACATTGTCCTGCAAAATTCACAATGACATTATCATATTGCATTGCCATGAACAATTTGAAAATTTCTATATAATGTGCACTGCTCAAAAAATTTAAGGGAGCAAGGTTTCTACTTTCATATCACACATGTTTGCAGCTGCTTATTCTATGCGATGAACATAAAAGTATTAAGACATATTTCATGGTCATTTCTTCGTTACCAATGTCTGTATTGAACAGATTAACCATATACCAATGATAAAACTTGACGATGTAGCCTTGCATATCCCAAAAGATATTACAAACGATGTACCATTATATTACAATGGGAAAATCGCTCCTTTAAATTTTTTGAGCAGTGTATATATTGCTTTCTGTATTCCATTAAGTTGGATTATCGGAATAAATTGAACTTGAACTTAGATTAATTTTTAAACTAGAGGGTTCTGTTCTTTAATGAAAAGGCATTTTATACATGAAATTCAAATACTTGATGTATGCTTCATTCTTCTCTCATTCAAGAGACATCCACAAGTTAACCTATCCAGGGCAACTTTGGCCAGAGGTATCTACGGCATTGTTGCACAATGTAATGTCAAATATTTACCATCCTATTTTACTCATACTACTGGAGATGCTAATAATTTATCATTTTGTGAAAAGAATGTTATATGTCAGTGAGAGAAATAATCTAGCACTCTTTTTTTATCAGCGATAAGGACTTAGTTCAACATTCAGAGTCAATCTTTAATACTGACTAGGTTTCTTTTTTCCTCTACAAAATGCTTCTAGATTCTATCAATGTGTATATCTCATTCCAGTAGAAAGTAATTCATAGCTATAAATAAAATGAAAAGAATGAAATACTTACAATATTGTTATGAGTAGGCTCTATGTATTTATTTGTAGCAAATCTGGCAAGACCATCTTTGAACAGAAATATCCTGAGTGGATCACATGACGTCACTAAGACGTACAGCCTCAAGTCAAACTTAAAACTATCTATCAGGAATGGCTGAAAAGGAAATTAAGGTGCATTCATAATCTACTACCAGGACTTGATCAGTGGTGGATCCAGCGCCCCCTTTGCCTTTGCCTTTGTCGATTTACTGAAAATGGGCCGAAATATAGGGTTTTTTGGAAAATTTTGGGTCATTTTGGAGACACCCCCTCCACACCCCCCTGAATCCTCCACTGTTGATATACATAAAAATTTTATCCTCTGTCCTATATTCAAGTTGTATGTATGATAGTTTGAACAAAACTCAAAATTCTATGCCAAAAATCTTGATGCATCAAAGGGAATTACAATGAAACAGTATAAAGGAAAAAAACTGATGAAATGTTCTTTAATAATCATGATATCATACTTTATCAGGTGGATTCCATATATCAGTAATATGAAACAATCATAAATTACTTAGTAACTTACCCTTGGCATGTATAACTGGCAAATCATGTGCTCATGAGGTTTGATTTCCTTGACGTTTTTAGTGACCCAGATTCCTCGACCTTGACACCCAGTTTCTGGTTTAAGGATGTATGTTTTATTCTTCTTTGCTCGTGTATATGCTTGTAGATCTCCATAACTGTAAAATAAATAAAAACATTGATTACTTTTTTTATTGACTTGTCTGTGATGTACGATTGGTTATTACCAGCTATGAATTTTATCCTTAAATTCTTTCCATATCAGAAACCATTCTTGTCATTTTGCTTCATAAATACATGTACAGAAGATGGTATTACTAATTCAAATTTCTAACTACATGTATAACACGACAGAAAGTGTTGAATGACAAAAGGGTTTTTCCTAGCATCACAATCAATCAGAATACCAAGTTTGATGAAAATAATGGTTTTGAAAAAAAAAAAAAAAAACACCATCCACTGTAAAATAAATCCCATATGCATGCAATAAGAATGCTCGAATTTGTTTAACCTCTGACTACTTACTCTGCAGGCAGGCACCATGTTTTGGGGAAAATATTGTATTCCTTTGGAAACATCTTGAGCATTCTATTCATGTTCCTAGCTAAAAGATCCTTCCGACATATTTCACTCATACCAGGGAAATGATTAATTTTCTGAAAAAAAGTAAATAAATAAAGTACCAATAGTAAAAAGGTATGTCTATACTCTAACACAAATACTATTTATTAATTTTTAAGTAATTAGCAAAATATTCAAATGTTATTATTATGATTTTTTTTATCTTTTATTTTCTTACAAGATAAGCTAATCATTGTGATTTGTTGGATCTTGAAAACCACAAATTAAGAGCTAATCAAACATTACCTGATATTTCTTCATGTCCATAACTCTTTCCAGAGCGACTGAGTAATCTGTCCAGTACAACGTCCAGTCTTCATCATCAGATACCTCTTTAAAGCCGAATCGTCTTGATACTCGTCGAACTGTCCAATCAAATCAGAGTTCATTAGTCATATATACCATTGACTTTATCGTGTAATTATGCTTTGTTAGTACCTAGTCACCATTGTTTATTTTACTCAAAACTCTGCTAAACAGTTTCTATTAGTTCATTAAACTAATGAATTTTGAAATATAGTGAAAATTTTGTAGATTGGTGGAGATACATTCTTTAATTGATATAAAAAAAAATTTTAAATATTAATTTTACCTTATACTGAAATGATCTAGGTCTATTTAAACTTACCAACATCATATTTACAGTTTGTGAGGCAGATGTAGTAAATTCTGAAAATAAGATAAAGCAGGTTTTATCACATGTATGTATACCAAAAAATCTGTAAAAATCTACCATTCATGTGTGAAATAATTCATACAAGAAATATGAGATTTTTTATCACATTGTATTTCTCGATAAATTCTCATTGGATAACAAGTTTTCTTGATTTCTCATTACTATGATCTTTGACATTTCATCTTGAAAATCAACAAACATCTGAGGAATTTGTATTTCAAGTTAGAAAGGCTAGTATGTCTATGTTTAATAATGGTCATATAAACGCTCCAAAAGTGTAACAACCCTTTGATGAGAACATGGTTATATACATGTAGTTGTAAGATGCTCATATGGACTAGAAAAGGTTCCAGTTCCATCCAATGTGTTTCTTCCTTTCACCGTGTTAAGTATGTTTCGAAATATAATCACTCGATTTGCTGATTTATCTTTTTAAAAAGCACTGGATTTAATAGAAGGGTTTCAACAAACAAAACGTATCCTACAACAGCCTCTAATATTAAGTGTTCACAAATAGAGTAACTTGTCGTTTTTTTTTATTGGGGGGGGGGGGGGGGGGGGTGCAATTCTGTGTATCATGTAAAAACACTTTTCGTCGTACCTTATGTGTATGAAAGACGTATATATTATAGACAGTGGTGACGATTTGCAACGCCATTTATCGATGACTATCTGTCTAAATACAGCCAACGAAATATGATCAAATCAGATAAGGTATTATTAGATTCCAGAACATCATGATTTAACATTCCATGACTTCGCAAAAATGTTGTTTTCATTGTTGTGCTAGCGTTTGCACAGATATGAGACTTGAGTAATTTGTCTCAATTACATTGATATAGTTTAAAGTTGTGCCCTCCATTTTATCGAGTGAAATATTGATTTAGATTAAAGTATCACAGGTTCACTAATCATTTACCTATAGGTTATTCCAAATATAGGAGATAATCAGCGACAAACAAACATAAACCTTGGTTTTGGCAGAGAGAAAACAGTCATACTCATCTATTATCATTTGACACTTGACCTATCTTACTACACGCGCCCATTCGTCAGTCAGTTTATGAAATTCCCATTTTGCTGTCACATCTTTGGCTTTTCTTCATTATAAGCACTTTTATTCTGTGACGAAAATTAAGACACAATTAAATGATAAAATCTAACGACTCGTGCCCCCCCCCCCCCTCTTCTGATTCTACATTGTGCGTTATATACTATGGTTTGAACTAATTTCCAGTTTCAAATCGTTATATTTGATATAACAAAGTTAATTTCTTGAATACGGCGATGTTGTATGGTTAAATAAATTTCAGAAAGATGATTGAATAATATGTATACAAAGTAACTTGAATAAATATTCAAATGTTTAAAATATGAATAACATCAACATGATAAAGTTTTACGTCTCACAGTTTATAAAAGCTTTAAAATCCCATACATACAATGGTAAGGTCTGGATACCAAGTGACCCTTATGATGTGCCTTTGTTAATCAGTAATTAGTGTTACGCATGGATTTACACGTCTTTGATTATAATTGATCTGTAGAACACGGGAGGCATATCATTTAAGTTCCTATACCTGTCTATTCAGGGTCCTATTTTACCTAGATGCCCCAGTTACCAAAATTTATTGAATTGGCAGATTCAGAAATAGTTACATTATAACCAATACCATCCCTATCAGAAAAGTCAAAGATCGCCAGGTTCTATTTCCTTTCACATAAGATATATACGTTATCTTCTATGTAAGCTGTAAATGAGGGAAATAAAGGCGAATGTAAAGTGGATATCTGTCAACTGAACTATGATCAAATTGCTTTTATCGTCATCCAATTTAAAGAATACAGATGTTTTGGCGGCAATAAAAGCGTACAAGGGTCTAGATAAGACACCTCATAACGTACAAGGGTCTACAAAAACACCTTATATTGCTATAAGACAACGTCATACACTCATGTAAGGGCACATATAGACAAATGATTGACTCAAAATATCCTTCTTTCCTTGGTTAAAACACCCGACCTGGCAAGATAAATACCCAAAGCTTTTTGCTGATTAAAGAGTTCCATTATCAAATGAATTCATACGCACAAATATTCATAACTGAAAACAAGATACCCTACGAACTAAACTTATTTGATAAATTGACGCAAATCACTGGAACCAGCAAGGATTGCACAAAATTTATAAACTTATACTTTTGTTCTGTTTTTGCTTCTTTTGTTTTTGTTTTTGTGGAGTTTTTTTTTTTCTTTATTATTTTTGTTTGTTTGGGTTTTTTTATGGTATCACTGTTGAAGTGCAAAATATCTTTCTGTTTCTAACGCATCTTTTACGTACTTTCAATTAACGCTCCAAAATAATTAATAATTTTCTTTCATTTTTACTTTAAGAATATCTAAAAACAAACTCACTTCTTTTTCTTCTTTTTCTTTTTGATGGGTGTTTTCTTGTCCAGATCTGCCTTTTTGTCGGTGGATGGTCGGTCTGTGTGTGTCTCGGTCTCAGTCTCATCGTCTGCCTGGGTGCTGATTCCAGTGTCTGTCATAAAACAAAGGTAATAATGATAAGGGTGATCGTTTTATTGAAAGTAATTCCATATCCATCATGGGAGATGTAGCAAGCAAATGCATCAAAGTCTGGTTTTAATTTTCTATATGATTATTCGCTTTGAGATTCGAAACCGAGAATAGGTCTAGGTCGTAACTGCATGTGAACAATTGAGAACCTAGAGTTTGATAAAATATTTTGAAATGAATGTACAATGGCTATAATGTCTGAAGTACCATCTTATATTCCACGATTCGAATTTTACTTACACGTACACCTGAAACACATAAGATACATAGAGAGATATTCTTCTTTTTAAAATGGAATAAGAGAGCTACATGTACAAGAAAGTTAACACAATAACTCGATGACCTGCTGAAATTATCGGTTAACTATAACATTATTGATATGTCCAAAATAATTGGAAAGTTTCTGAAATGTGCATCCCAAAATGTATAGGATTCATTGCATCTATATAAGAAGAAATGACACAAAAAGAGGGAGAGGAAATACAAAGGAAAAAACAAACATCGACAGAGCATAACCCGCTTTGTAAAGAAATCCAACAAAAAGACAAGATAGGAGAGAGAGAGAGAGAGAGAGAGAGAGAGAGAGAGAGGATTGATAAGATTGAATGACTATATATCATAACATATTTCACATCCACCAAGTGTATAGTAGATTCCCTCATGGTATCTGCGAGACAACACTATTGAATGTAGCTATAAAAAATAACACAACACGCTACCGAAAAACAAATTCATGTTGTCAAAAAAAGTTTCGCAAAATGATTCTTCAACTTGCCCCCCCCCCCCCTGCGATGAATGGTCCCTTCATCGTTTTTGTGTAAGTATGGCAGGATTTAATTTGCTTTGATGTCCAACACATACTGGTATCAATAAATCAATATATACATGTAGAGTAACTTAACGTGATTTCACCATACCATTCTTCTTTAACAATAATCAATTTATCAAAAGACTTTTTAGCTTTGGGACAATCCAAATCCACCTTCAATGAGACTATTCTATACATGATACTTTCTCACTGCGTGTGATCAGATATATAAATGATATAGACTTACATTTTAGGCATTGACTTACTGCAACATCTCATCAGTTTTGTTCAGTATCACTTAAATTATGAGAAAACAATCAAAAACCTCCATAAGGAATCACAACATCATACGTTTCGATCCCACGCGGTGTTTTTGTAAACTTGAAATAGTTTCGCAGTTAGCGTGAAAGTTCGTGCGAATACATGTACATGAAATAACTGTAGTTCCCATAAACCTAAATACTACTATATGTTGAGATATATGGTTATAATATCAATACCTGATACTGGCTCACAATACACATACGGTACTTCAAAACAAAACAAAAAAAAAGATACAGTTAAAAACCCTCCATTCATTTCATCTGTAATACATTTACTCTAAAAAGTGTAGAATTGTGAAGTAAGTGCAACAAAGAGCTAGGGAAGTTGTTCAACGGGAGGTCAAGTACGAGGATACCTTTGGGTGGGAATACAGCTAGGATAGAATAAATATGTTTTTAATATCATGTAAAGATTGGATTTGATAAATTCTTTAATCGCACTATCGTTTACCTGGTTTATATATGTAAAATAAAATACAAGAACTTGCAGAAGACAGTATGGTAAAATTTGGGTTTATTCATAAAATAAAACGAATAAAGCAAGAAAACATTAATTGACTGATGTCGTTTTTACCCAATTCTCAATTTCTATAATTTGCTAAAATGTAAATCAAATGATAGGATGGCTACTGATAATAAATCTGTCCCTAGAAAGTAACCCTTATATTAACATTCCTGACTGTAAAAGGACTGTAATGTTGATTTGTACAAAATCATAATGCGGACAGACAAGACTGAAAGACGGATGTACTGCAAGTAATATTATTCGAGGTATTGTCCTTGACTTGATAATCAACAGAGAGTATGCATTATTGGTAAAGGCAAAAAATGCGGTATATGTGTTAACAACTTGAGGTTAAAGCTGGGTACTTGATTTTAAACGTATATATATTGGTAACCAAAGTCCTGCACCAGTGTTTGACATGATTGACTTACCGACGGACTGCTCAATGACGGGCAGTTTGTCAATATCCACTCTATTTACTACAATAAAATTATTATGGTGTACAAATGTTCTGAGACAAATAATGAATTTCCTATTAAAGACTTACTTTACCTGATTTTTTTATTGTATCAAATTTATAATGCTACAAATTGATCTAAAACTGCATTTTTAAGGAAAATTGAAGTCGACTAAGAGCTTGTTATTTGAGTGGGATGTTACGCTTCATAGGTACATGTAATAGAATTGAACTTGCTTCAGTTGGTGGAAATTTCATACGGAGTTTCAATTTATCGCATATTTTACTTGACGCAATAAGGTAGTTTTTAATCATCAATGTCAGTAATATTGGCAGTAAGCAAATCTATCTCTTCCTGTAGGTATATTACATGAGATAACTGCATCATGCAAGAGAGTTTACATAAAGCATGCATTAACACGAAACTATATGACATGCAAATAATAACAAAGAGCACTTTGATGGACACAATACAACGTAATCTGAATACATAGTATCTATATAAAAAATTATTCATATTCAATGTTGTACATACCATCCTCTTCCCCCTCATCCTCGTCATCCTCCCCTAGCGCGGGCTGGTGCACAAGGATAGAGGCGCCATCTACCAGAGTTAGCTGATTGTTGTCATTGGTCACTTCCTGGTTATCATACCCTGAGTCCTCACCCTCGCTCTCACAATCACTGGAACTACTGGACACCACTCCCTCGGCCTCGCTGTGCTCGTGGTCTGAGATGACGTCATCATTACGATGGTCATCAGCGTCCATCGTTTGTCCTGGCCCACGCAGGGTGTCAACCTGAACAAAAGAGAAAGACAATGTCACACAAGATGAAACAGGATAATGTTACGTAACACAAAGAACATTTGAACATTATCAACACGGTTTATATAGCCAATCAATATGCTGTTTAATGTTGATTGAGAGGATGTTGGACCAATAAACAGGTTGTAGATCAAAAGACTCTTACATTATATCATTTCCTCATTAGATTTCCCTATTATTTGTTCTCCATAAAATCTATTTACAATAACATCTAAAAATCCTCCATATTTTCCATGGAGAAAACGGGTATTAAATCACAAATAGCAATATCACCTGCATGTCCGTAATTAATTTTTTTTTCAATATAAAATGTAATGAAGCATAGTCACATTAATGAGTCTCTATATTAAAACTGTAGAGCAGGGGGTGCCCGTTGATTATATTTATTAACGCCGTATATCGTGTGGTTAATAATAACCCAGACGCATTTCATTAACCACTACTTGGACACATCAAATTTGAATACATGTATTGTTATATTCTCTTTAACTAAGTCATAAAATCCACATTAATAGCTATGATCAAACAATCAATAGGACATTATTCCCATGTTGGTTACCATATCAAATACAGATTGAACGTCGTTCATGTTTGCTTTGCTTACGATGTATTATTTGCTCTTATACTTCGTCAGTAATAGATCAGAAACTTAAGGTGTTTATATGGTAAATGCACGCAAGTATAGGGTTTATACCGTTACCTGGTACCTGTGATGTAAGGTAAATAACGGGAAATTCTTACCCCTCCCCGTACCCTTCCAACCTTCAGAACATGTTCCAAAAGGTATATACATGTACTTCTAATCATTTTATATTTGTTTCAATCCATTTTGCATTCTTTATATCCCTTCTGCGGTTTACTTATAAAATTCTGATACGGAAAATGGTTCAAAATTTATGTATGATTTCTCGTCAAATGATTCTAAACGAGATATTGTAATAAAAATATGTTACGATAAAAAGATTCATGTGTTGCTTTTTATCTTTTATCCATTTTTTTCTGATTCCAAAAAACGAGATAACGAATTAAGGTGTTGAACCTACCTGTACTAATGTCATGGTTACTATCCGATCTCAAACTTCCTTTTATGTGTATTCATGGTTAAAATTCAATATTAAACAAAATCCAAAATAAATCCCGATATTCACGAAACAAGAAGAGTTATTAATTCCAATCACCATACACAAGCAGTTGTCAACAAAACAAATAAAATTGATTTTTTAAAAGGATTCCTTTTTATAGATCAAATCCACTGAGAGAAGTAATCTCCGATTTTCACAACAATATTGATAAAACAGTAAAATCCATATTTAAATAAATTGGAATTTTTATCTACTGCCAATTTTCGACCTAGACTGGTACAGTAATTAAAATTTGCACATCGTCAAAACGGCTCGGGTAAATAAAAGATAATAGATCACCAATATACAAAGAAGCAAAATGCTTGAATGACTACATATAATATTGACAATGCCTTATATTTCCTATTGACGCGTCCTCTTGCAAATTCCCTCCGTCCTAAGACGATTTAGGCCATATAGTCATACTCCTTTGATGAAATAAAATAAAGTTCCAATGAAATTCGCATTCTCTCATGCACTTGGCCTAGTCTCTACCTGGATTAAGAAAATTATTTTCATTTAGTAATGTCTTAGCATAAAAGATATTGAATATTTGGCATGCAACCAAGTTAAGTTGGTGTATTGAATTAGAGAATATGGCACAGGGTTTTAAATGTAGCTGGTCGCTAAACACGGATCAATGGGAACGATCGCTATTATAGTCACACTAACTATTGAAATCAGATGAATTATGTCCAAATAAGTAACATCTACGTCTCAGCATGTAACGTTTATGTCATAGACACGGTTGTTACACCTGCTTATCTGAGTTGGAGCTATTCAGGCTGAAGATACCTCGCAAAAAACTGCAGCAAAAGCTGCTCAAAAAACGTTTCTTCAACATACGAGATATTTATTCGAGTTGAAAATGCTTTCATTTTTATACAAAGCAAATATAAAGAAGACAACAAAGCTTTACTTTAGGTATCTGTAAAGGTATTCTGAACTTTTACCGAGAGGGCTTTCAAATGGAAGAATATGTCAGTGAGTAAAAAGATCATCAAGTATTTAATGTATATTTCTTACACAATGAATTTTTCGTGTACACGTAAACGATTACAATACGGTTTAAATAAACCGAAATTTCATTAAAAAAAACCCCTAAATCTATGCCCATAACGGGACGAAAATAATCCCCCCCCAGCATTATTCTTTGAAAAGTTATTTTGGGTCAAGTGACTATTGTGACGTTGACCTTTGAACTGGTTCAAGGTCATGACACACCTTAAGGCCCTAAGGAATAATTCTGTGAAATATTATAAAAATCCATGCACAGGGGATGAAATTATAGCACAGACAAGATTTTACCCATAGTGTCGATTGTAACCTTGACCTTAGACCTTGATTCAAGGTCACACCCTAAGGTCCAAGCTAGGGAACAATTTTGTGAAATAGTATTCAAATCTATGCACGGGGAAATGGGTTATGCCCCAGAAAGGTTTAAATAATGGTGTCTATAGTGACCTTGACCTTTGACCTAGATTCAAGGTCATGACACATCCTTGGGTCCTAAGGAACATTTCTGTGAAATATTATTGAAATCTATCCACAGGGGAGGGAGTTATTCTCTGGATAAGGTGTGATGGACAGACGGACGGACAGACAGGGTGACTCCTATATACCCCCTCCCCTCCCCAAACTTTGTTTGCGGGAGGTATAAAAAAATCATGGATTCCTACTATTAACGACCGTCTATAATTATCGACATGGTAAAAACTAGATTGGGATATCTTGAAATCGATTAATGTAAATTTTACAAATAATTTTAATTCTCATTTACAGATCTGGTCTTGCAAAATTTTATGACACGTTGGGTAATCTCGCAACGCAGAACAAACGGTTTATTCGATATTTTTGTGCAATATAGATAATTTATAGCAACAAGAAGAACGTGATGCAGTGTAACAATGTCTAAGCTAAGCGTTGTATCCAAAATAAGGTGAATATTAGCGTTTGATAACGCATGAACACGATCGGCGTTCTACTTTCACTTTCATCTACATGAATCACGCCGATCGTTTTCCCACCTTTATAAAAAAGATAATCATATTATTGTCTTATTTTGGATAAAACTCGTAGTAATGGCATCCTTACACTGCATCACATTCCCCTTTTTGAGATGAATAATCTTTGTCGCACGAAATTGTAGAAAAACCGAATGTTCTGCGTTGCGAGAGGAAGACTTTTGCCAGCCAGTTTTTTTTTTTTTTTTTTTTTTTTTTTTCGGCCATTTTAAGAGCCGGATTTTTTTTCAAATGTTGAATACTCTTAAATTTTAAATCATTCAGCGTGATTTTTCTGCCATTAAGGCATCTCTTGCTAGCAGATCACTTCTTTTTGATTTCTGGAATGGCAAATGAAACCTATAATCATTTCAATTAAAAGATACTCAACGCAGACAGGCTAATTCCGTTCCTTTGAATAAAGTTAGTTTCATTTTTATTTGTACTTTATATTTCATGACACACAAAAAAAGTGTTTACTGGAAATGTGGAAAGGGGGAGATGCAATTTCATGATCAGGAATTTTTTTTTGTCGACCCTTTGGGTCGTGATTTTTTTCTCTAAAATCTCGATCCGGGAATTTTTTTTTTTTTTTTTTTTTTGCAATGTCTTAAATTCCTGCCCCTGCCCCCCCCCCCCCCCCCCCCCCCTCCCCTCATAAAAATCAAATAGTTGCTCCCTTACCCATTGTGAATGGGGAAAAGGATAAACTAAATTCCATCAGGGACTTATATCTATGGGAGTATTTTTCAGAATTGAACCATAGTTAAAACCATATAACCTTGACCTTTACACAAATATTAGAGCGAAATATGGTCAAATTCTTATAAGCTCTTGCCTTGTTATTACAAGGTCATGAATGAAATGAAATATTGCAATATATCACAGTGTGATTTTCACTGGTAATACCCAACCCTAATTACATGTAGCAGTGTAAATAAAACAGACTCTGAGATTGTACTTTGCAGAGAAGTTGCATTTTAATTTCCCCAAATTTCAGAAAAATATCGCAAATTTTCACAGATGGGAAAGGCACAGGCACCTTCTCCCCCCCCCCCCCCCCCCCCCCACCCCTTAAAAAAATAATACACCGCTAACGACGGTATGGCCGGATTGCAAAGTAAGTTTTTGTCACCAACTTGGTCAAGGTCACTAGGTCAAATATTAGATTTTGCTTAAACTAGGAACTTTAACCAAAGTCTTTAACTAGGTCAAAGTCCAAGGTCAACGTCACTAGGTCCAATCAGGGTTGAACATAAGGATTTTGAAACCAGTTGTCCGGGGGGCAACCTGAATATGAAATTAAGTTGCCCCCCAGAAAATTTACTTGCCCGTCAGTTTTTCTTCTAATTTTTGTTTTTTTTTTTAATTTGCAACCTCTATTTACTACAGTATATGTATGTACGATACTATCCAGGTCTATTTCAAGCTGTATTCAAAGTACAGGGTATACAATAGTGTTTCAGAACTCTTGATTGGAACCAAAATCACTATCAATAATCGAATTGAATCCAAAGACCACTGTCGATAATACAATTGATTATTTCATGTTAGAAAAATGCTATAATTTCTTATGAAGATGTGTTGCAGCTTAAATGAGGTCCACCCCCACCTTCCACTGTCTGAGTGTGGAACTAATAGGTAGTAATGTTCTACAGGTTGGGTAGGGGGCTGTCTCAACATCGGTGACCTACTCTAGATCCACATGCTTAACCTGTATTATTATGTTTCCAGCTCGATGGATTGCACATAGTCAATTGAAAATTGGGGACGTACAAATGCAATGATGACGTCATAAGAATGTAAAATAAACATGTAGATCAGCTAAGACCATTTTACAAAATACATCATTTTTGACTGCGGCTTTTTCTTGGGGGGGGGGAGGGGGGAAGGTCGCTACATTTTCTGGTAGCGGGAATAAGGTTGCAAAAAAATCCTGAAAATGTTAGTTTTTTACCTGGATGAAAAAAAAAAACATGCATAATAAAAATCAATAAGAAACTGAGTAGGTCAACGCAAGTCGCACGGTTTTATGGGTGGCTGCGGGCAACAATATCATACGCAGACCATACATAGCAATCTGCATACACTTGAAACCAAATCCGAGCAGAGGCCGTATGGACCTATAGATAACACACTGACCAAGTACGTACGGATCCCCAAAATTTTGCCCACGTTTTTGCAAGAAGACATCGCGTAGTTACAAGTTGGGCCATGTACGTCCAGTCGACAGATAAAGATATAGAAACAGACACATATTTCAAAGAATTGTGCTGTGAATAAAATAACATCGCATTATAAATAATTTCCTCTTTATATAGACGTTGGTCCGTGAACAATGAATATCGAACAGTTTACTGAATATAGACGTTATAATAGATTTGCGTATTTACGTAGTGTCCGTGCCGTGAAAAGTAGAGACCTTGCTCCCTTATTTTTTTGAGCAGTGTATACAGGTGATCTAATTAAAAAACAAAATGCAATGGATAAAAACAGAAAGACCGATCAGAAAAACAACTTGCCCCGCGGGCTAGCTGAATTCAGAAATGACTTGCCCGACCGATTTTTGATACGGCACGGGCAATCGGACAACCGCTTATGTTCAACCCTGTCCAATGTTGCGACATAAATTGAAAGGTCTTATCATGGGCAACCTAAATGTGTAATATAAGGTTTCTACTGCATACTGTTCCTACGATTTTGCTTAAACAAGACACTTTAACCAAAATCTTTAACTAGGTCAAAGTCCAAGGTCAAGGTCACTAGGTCCAATGTTACGGCATAAATTGAAAGGTCTCGTTATGGGCAACCTTCATGTATAATACATGTATAAAGTTTCTAATGCATATAGTTCCTTAGATTTTGCCTCAACCAGAAACTTTAACCAAAATGTTGACGGCAGACGGACGGACATCGTCAATCTATAGACCGGAATTGCTTTGCAATCCGGCCAAAAACACTGGTACTAGCATTAGTACTTTTACAAATACTGAGCTACCCCACACTTCATAACCAGACGGGGATGGGGACGCGCGGGGTAATAGCATAAGCTCACTCTACTTCGTCCAGGTGAGCTAGAAATGGCAATCCATGAAAAATAAACCACTAAAAACAGTCAGGCTGGATTTCAAAGTGTTTGTATTTTTTGTGCAGACAGAAAGGTCAAAGGTCACCAATACCATTGCGAAATGAAAATCAGACGGCTGAAGGCCCTGAAAGATACTCCACTCACAACTATTTCATTGTAAGTGTTGATTTTGTAATATTTCGATATATGTTCATAATTAGGTAAAGTGTTCATACTTATGTTTAGTACTACAATGTGTGTTCGGATGACCTTGAACTTCAGAATAAAGTTCAGCAGGACGTTCTCTTTAGTATCCCATAAAAACACAGAAGTACTGTGTCAGCATACATCAACCATGATATAATACACAATGAAACAGCCAGAATTGCAGCATATCAATAAATATTTACCATGTGCAAGCTAATCACATAACGTGCACGCATGAATTTCAAATGGTTGCTCGATAAAGCCCAGATGTAAAGTAGTCCCAAATCAATAACAATTTAAAAGTACACCCCTAAAGACGGTATGGCCGGATTGCAAAGTAGGTTTTTATCATTAACTGGGTCAAGGTCACTAGGTCGAATATAACAACATAAATTGAAAAATCTTGTCAGGTTTCTACTGTGTATACAGTTCCTGACATTTTGCTTAGATCAAAATCTTTAACTAGGTCAAAGTCTGATGTGAAGGTCACTAGGTCAAATGTTGACATAAATTGAAAGGTCTTGTCATGAGCAACCTACATGTATAATATTAAGTTTCAACTCAATGCATACAGTTCCTCAGATTTTGATTCAACTAGAAACTTTAATCAAAATCTTTAACTAGGTAAAAGTCCAATGTCAAGGTCACTAGGATAAATGTTACAGCATAAATTGAAAGGTTTTGTCATAGGCAACCTACATGTATAATATACAATTTCTACTGTATACAGTTCCTCAGATTTTGCTTCAACCAGAAACTTTAACCAAAATCATTAACTATATAAAAGTTCAAGGTCAAGATCACTAGATGAAATGTTTGTTATGGCATAAATTGAAAGGTTTTGTCATAGGCAACCTACATGTTTAATATAATGTTTCTACTGCGTATAGTTCCTGAGATTTTGCTTCAACCAGAAACTTTAAGCAAAATCTTTAACTAGGTCAAAGTCCAAGGTCAATGTCACTAGGTCAAATGTTACGACATAAATTGAAAGGTCTTGTCATGGGCAACCTACATGTATAATATAAAATTTCAACTGCA
Organism: Pinctada fucata; assembly: GCA_028142955.1. NCBI lineage: Eukaryota > Metazoa > Mollusca > Bivalvia > Pterioida > Pteriidae > Pinctada > Pinctada fucata. The sequence continues at coordinate 69,696,566 of AP027104.1, read as the reverse complement.
TAAAATTCCTTAGATTTTTCTTTAACCAGAAACTGTGACCAAAATCTTTAACTAAGTCAAAATCCAAGGTCAAGGTCACTAGGTCAAATGTTAAGGCATAAATTGAAAGATCTTGATATAGGCAACCAACATGTATAATATAAAGTTTCTACTGTATACAGTTCCTCAGATTTTGATTCAACCAGAAACTTTAATCAAAATCTTTAACTAGGTAAAAGTCCAAGGTCACTAGGTCAAATATTACGACATAAATTGAAAGGTTTTGTCATACCCAACTTACATGTATAATATAATGTTTCTACTGCGTATAGTTTTTCTTCAACCAGAAACTTTAACCAAAATCTTTAACTAGGTTAAAGTCCAAGATCAAGGTCACTAGTCAAATGTAACATCATGAATTGAAAGGTCTTGTCATGGTCAACCTACATGTATAATACAAAGTTTCTACTGCATGGAGTTCCTGAGATTTTGCTTCAACCAGAAACTTTAAATAAAATGTTTACGACAGACGGACGGACATCCGGACGGACATCGTCAATCTATAGACCAGAATTGCTTTGCAAACAGGCCAAAAACTCAAATTTCATCCGGCAAATCTCAACTTATCTGATATTTATTCTATCACATATCAAAACAATCGATTCTCATAGAAATTTTCCACACACAAGTTTGATATCGAGAAACTGCTGACACAATATGGAACTATTTTTCTTTGCACACCGGAAGTCTACAAAGTGAGCGTAAATGAGAATCACGAAAAAGTATGTTACTCCTTGAGAAAGGAGTATCATAAAAACATGTGTTGGTGAAACACGAAAGCGTTGGCATCTTTGTCAGAAAAACAGCAAAATGTCAAAAGTATGTCGCAGTTCCAGGTCAAGGTCACAAGGTCATAATTTTTGGTACCCATGGAAAGGTCTTGTCACAAGGAATACACATTCAAAAGTTATGATCAAGATTAAAGTTTCTCATAAGTAGGTCAACTCCAAGGTCAAGGTCACGAGGTCAAAAATTTTAGTATTCTGGAAGGGTCTTGTCACAAAGAGTACACATATGAAACGGACCTGCCAACGTGTTTCTTACGAAAAGTGTAAAATGATGCTAAAGAACACGTAATTTAGGGATGTTACTCGTAATTTAAACAAATGATAGTCATTTTGAAGAAAAAACAACAGCATTTTTCCCTACTTTGACATTTGTACAGATCTTAATCATTTATACAATTGCTTAATACGATATCAAACACTCAACTTACAATGAATTTATATAGTTAAGTCTATCTGTTCCTTTTGAATATTTCAAAAGGTTCTTCTGATTGATAGTATGTTTTCGGCGTAAAAATGAGCAGTAAAAGTGTAGAGCGTATTTGAAGATCAAAAATCAAAAAAATAACGCCAAAATCGTAAAAGTAGGCAGGCAGGTCTGATGAAATATGAAAGCCCTATCAGTTAAGGCTAAGGTTAAAGTTTTTCAAAAGAAGGTCAAACTCCAAGGTCAAGGTAACACATTTTGGTATCCATGAAAAGGTTTTGTCACAAGGAATACACATAAGAAATAGGACAGCCCTATCACTTACCACTCAAAAGTTATGGCCAAGGTTAACCTTTCTTTGTGGACAAACAGACAAACAAAAACTATTTGCCGCTGAATCTCTGATCTCAAGGGCATGAAAAGCTATGGTCATAAGGATTCTATATTTGAAATATCAAAGCCCTACTCATTATAGTAGTCATGATATCAAAATGAAAGCTCTGGTCAGAAATCTATATGTGAAATATCAAAACCCTACCTTTTAAAGTTTGAAAGTAGGTCAAAGGTCAGTGATTTTTTTCAGTAATTTGGGAATGGGGTCAGGGTCCTTGCAATTGGGAAAATTAACGACATTTGGGAATATTTGGGAAGTACTAAATATAAAAGTAAAATGACAGTTTATACAATCAAAAGTTCAGAATTGAATGTTTAATCATATAATTTCCTTTTAAATATGATTTAATTTCTTAAGCTTACAACAATATGGCAAATAATTAGTAAATTTGCTACTTTTGAACCAGTTAATTTCACTATTTTCGCTGATTATTCCATCTGAATGAAATTGGGAAATTTTAGAGTCACAATTGGGAAAAAAAGATACTATTTTTCATTGGGAATGGGGCCGAATAACGGCCCCAAAAAGGGGCAAAAAAAATCCCTGAAGGTCAATGTCAATTGGTCAAAAGTCAGGATATCAAATGAAAGATCTGGTCTTGAGGAATCTACATGTCAAATACCAAAGCCCTACCTCTTATAGTACAAGAGATATACATGTAGCCCAAGTTAAAGTTTTTTTAAAAGTACGTCAAACTCGAAGGTCAAGGTCACTAAGTCTAAAGTCAAGATATCAAATGAAACGTCTGGTCATAAGGATTCTGCATGTGAAATATCAAGGCCATTATCCTTTATACATGTAGTTCATGAGGTATAGCCAAGGTTTAATTTTGTTTATCATCATGAGTGACCTTGAGACATCCACGGACCTTATTCATTTTCACACTTGCCATAATTTTTTGGAGTTTTGTCATTGCAAAGAGGGACAAAAAGAGGGACAAATCATCAAAAAGCGGGACAAATATAACGCCAATGATGGACATTAAGAGGGACACTTATATAAATGGGAAGTTGAACTTCAGATATTGCAATCCAAAATTGCACTAGATCATTGTCCTGATCTTTAAACGAAAGAACGTCAGAGAAAAAAATAAATCTTAACGCGCGCTGTATACGTAGACGGCTCCTGGTCGGACGCATTTCTAAAAGTGGCGCTTCAGCGAACTTGTCTACCCTTTTTAATTTTTCTCTATGAATGTTTTAAAAGTCTTTTATTCCATTGTTCACGTTTTATATTCACAACTTTCTGAACATGAACATAAGTAAAAAACACCTGCGGTATGGGCAACGTTGACGGTGATTTAATTCACAATCGATAACTTAACGAACGACACTAAGCATACGTACTTTGATTAGTATTGAGAGTTGCTTGATGTGATAATAATAAAGAGCATATTTAGAGCGTTCCTTGGTTGCCGTATTTTCTTCTTTTTTCTTCTTTTTTTTTTATCTTGTTTACATGTTTTACATCACGTTGTTTCTTCTCATAAAAATTAATTCATATCTTGGCTTATATGAATGGTATCATTCGAACATGGTATAACTATTGCTATTGCTTCATTAATTTTATTTAAATGAAATTGTTTCATGAGCAAAAAAAAAAAAAAACATCAACAAAAGAAACCCTACATGCATGTAACAGTATTTTAAGCGACGTTTGTGGGACAGCCGACCTTTTATCAACCTATTACTACCAAAACATAACGATCGATTTGATTACTGTACATGGGTATGTAGCGTAGATAATTGGAAACGTTTAAATTAACAATGAAAGTTTAAGAAACTGAAAAGACGAACCGACTGAAATCGACACGGAATAATCAATATTATGCCGATTTTTTTTTTTTTTTTTTTTTGACGGAACGTCCAAAAATTGGGATTTTCTGTGTCCCGACCGGGACAGATTTTTTGGGTCGAAAAAGCGGGACAATGGCAAGTATGCATAAGGACGTCATGACGTATTAGTTGTAAATTGTTAAAGATGGCAGTCAGATGAAACGGTTTCAAGTCACATATAATCAAGTAAGTAAAGCATGATTCAATGGATTCAATTAGATTATATCAACTTCATATATACCACTGAAAACAGGTTGTCCAATAATGACCTCCGTTCATGTAGACTGGAAGTGATTCCGAATAACATTGGTTGAGTATTAAGCCCCGAGACTGGCGAAACTGCACAGCTGAGTTTGTAGGTTATACAGAATTTGTACAGAATTAACATCCCCAGGGGTGTGTTCAGGAACATAGCTGCTCAATAGCACTCACTTAATCTACATAGCTGAACGGACCGCTCATTGATCCGCTACGTAGGGCTAATAAGCCTAAAAATTCTATGCTTACTCTCGCTACGTGTCATGTCGTCTGCTGTAGCAACGACGTCAAGTGGTTGACGAATGTATTAATCCTATATTTTTTATACAATTTTTTATCAGAATACATGTATCTTTATTTTCTGTAATTTTGCAGGTGAGAATAAGTCTTTCTGATTTTTTCATTTATTGGAAACAAAAAATTTAGAGTCAAAATTAGCGAAGCCTTCAGGCAGAGTTAGCCTCTCAAAGTAAACGACTCAGTTCGACCTGAACGCACCCAAGCACTGTATTTTTTGTCTTGTGAATAGATGTGTTTCTTCAGATGGCAAGAGCTTTAATCTTTCAACAAATATTACACATAAAAGCTGGTCCAATCGTTTCAAATGTATTGGTTAACTGTAGTTTATATCACAGCTCGAATTTCCTCTATCCGCAGGAAAAAATGTTTGAATCACTTTATCTAATTGCGATATTTGTGCAAATTATTACCACTCAGATTATAGCACTAAAAAAGAGTTTAGTCTAAACTACATGAATTAAGTAAACCAACCTATGGACATGTAAACAATGCCGACATCGTTCCGCACTATCCTTTTTCGAGCACCTCCATATTGTTTAAAGATGGCGCACTTAGTGAAGCCTAACAACGCATTTATTCGCTCTAAAAAAGTGCATTTTCAACTTCTAAAATATTGCGACGATATGTTATAATTATGCTTTTCTTCTTAAGTACTGATAAAATATTGCAGTGAAAGAACGGATACATTTAACAAATAAGATTAGAATGAGTGATTTACAGCAACTGAAAAAAATATATCACTGAAAACGAACCCCCTCCCCCCTCTTTTTTCGCTCTATATTTAAAAATCAGGTTGATTTGGGTTTTTTTTTTTTCTAATTTGATCTCATTCATTATTTTGTCGAATTGAAAGATAGGTATTTGATAATTTCATAAGTAGGTCAAAGATCAAAGACTTGTACACAGCTAGTTTTATCCTTGCTTTTTTTAATAAATTAGAAATTAGAAAAAGAAATCGCAACATTTTCTTATATCATTAGTCAACTTTTTGAAAAATAATTATGAGGATTTAACTATATCAAAAAGAAAACCTGTGTTTGTGATACACGAATGCCCCCGGAGGCATCTTTGTCAGTATTAAATAATTAAACACTGCACATGACATTTTCTGTTAAGGAGGTCAAAATTGACTAATAATTATTGTTGATCTCGTGACCTTGACATTGGACGTACTTTTGAAACACTTCGGGTATAACTTATGCATGGAACGTGATACCGATGTCATCTTTCACACTATATATATTTCTTGTGACAAACCCTTTCCATCTTTTTGACCTTGACCTTTGACTCACTCTTGAAAAACTTTTCAAAGTAACATTAACCCTTGTTATCGATGGAAAGGTATTGTAATAAGGAATACACACGTGAAGTATGAAAGCTCTATATCTATTTGGTATTAATGGAAATGTCTTGTCACAAGGAACACACATGTGAAATATGAAAGCTGTATCAACTCCCATTCAAAAGTTATGCCCAATATTAAAAAGTTTTTTAAAAGTAGGTCAAAGGTCAAAGTCGAGGTCACGAGGTCAACAATTTTGGTATCCATGGAAAGGTGTTGTCATGGGGAATCCACATGTGAAATATGAAAGCTCAATCACCTATGCTCAATGTTAAAGTTTTTCAGACAAACAGACGTACAGGCCAAAAACTATATGCCCCCAAATCCTTGAATCCGGAGGAATAATCAAAAGAAAACTAGATTATCAAATTGTGTGTTCACTTCATCTTATAATTATCGAAAATTTTCAAATTCGCGATTTCTGAAGTGAGCTGCGCGCGGACAGTAGTTCTTTAAAAATTTTCCAAAGCAGTGAGACCCCTCAGCCCTCGGAGCTGCACAACTCTTGCTTTTGATCTAGTCATACCTAAGCTATTTTTTTTTTTTTTTTGTTTATAAATAAAATATTTTTCATTTCAAATTTTGGACATTTTCATACATGTAATGCATGTATATGTCTTTAACTGAGACCAAATTGGTAATATAGATAATGCCGTATTCAACATCGTATTTTTCGAAGGTACATCAGTGGCGGATCCAGCAGCCCCTTTGCCAAAATATACCTGTTTTTGGAAAGCTTTGGGTCAGTGCCGAAGGGGGGGGGGTGCGGACGGTCACTCTGGGTCCCTGAATATACAGGCAATGAACATGGAAGGTTGGATGAACATAAAATGGTTAATTGTGACTCGAGAAATTCTGCAAGGTTTTTGAATTAGACATTAAAACATGGATACCTTTTTTTTCTAAGCCGAGGCACCCTTCCGCCAGACACGAAAACACATTCTCAATACGAGAAATTTTGGATAGGAAATCTGAAACCAACAAAGGAAAAACAATCTTCATTCAAGTGAGCTGGATATATAATTTTGATTCTATTTTTAGATCACTCTCATCTCCTACTGATGATGGCATGGGCATTTTATTGTAATTACTAGTCCAAGATGTTTGGTTTGAAATCAGTTTCTGTATTTTCTTTATCGAAAAATGTACATTGTATGTATGTTTGAGTTGTGTGTGTGTGTTTTGTTTATCTATTTTTTTTTTTATTTTCCTAGAAGGAAACCTCACACGGACGTAAAACAAAATATCTCACGACCACGGCCTTGGATTTTTGTAATGTCATGTATGACTAACATAAATCCACATTTTCTTTTACATTCCTGTCATTTGTAACCTTGACCTTTGAATTCTGACCTTGAAAATCGGTAAATGCCAATCAAAGGTTTTACTGTCGTTCAGAATTTGATGAATATCTGATGTAAACTGTGACCTCTATAGTGTCCACTGCACTTTTAGTATTGCGCCAAATGTGACCTTGACCTTGAAAAGCAATAGGTGTCAACCTCTCACTATTGGAAACAAGCATGCAAAGTTTAATTAAGAAGTCAACTGCGACCTCTAGAGTGCCCATTGAAGTAGAAAATATTCATGAGACGCAGAATCTAATATGTTGCAAACCAAAAGTTTTGACCTTCAACAAGGAGTTTTTATCTAATCTAGGGTATCATTCTTTCATCCCGTTCATCCATGTCCAGATAAACATGTCCACAGCACTTTATACATGTGCATGTTTATACCATGTTTTCACTTCTCCCAAACAGGCCCGATCCAAACTTCTTATCTGTTCAGCTAAGTCTAAAATATTGTTCAGATGAAGAATTCAGTATGTGTACGTGTATATCTATCACCTTGGTACCACAGTATAATACAATACTTTTTATTGCCAAAATTTCAAGATCATGGCGTACACTACTGTCCATGTGGCTCACTCCAGAAACTGGATAAATCCAATTTTGCTTATTACAATATATTGAAAAAATTCAATAAAATTGATACCATTCAATATAACATTCTTGGCCCTTCCTTTTGATACATTTTCAACGTAAATTTTAGCCTGGCATTGCAGAATTTAACCTTGAGCTTATGGAAAGCTTAATTGGCAATGTCATAGGAAAAATTAGTATAGGAAATGGCTCTCCTAAAATCAATATTGTCGGTGGAATTTGATAGCTTGCACCATTTAATGAACATATATTACTTATTCCAAAAGTAATGAAAAAGTGATTCCACTGAATGGAATAAATTCTATTCAAAGGTTTTCAAGGCAATTTAGTTAAAAAAAGAGTTAATTTGAAGGTTTCCAATGTTAGCTTTGCAGACAGTAACTTTTTCGTGACAGTATTTCTATTTTCAAAATCTGACTTTAAAACATTTAACCTTATCAGCCAAATGGAAATTTAAGGTGGCCATTCAAGCAGAAACCTTTGAAATACTCAGTACAGAAAAAGGGTGTTCAGTATCAAGGTCAGTAATAATCAAACTTTCAGAGTTCCTCTCATAAATTTCTATTATCAATTTGAAATTTCAATTTAAAATTGGATAAAACAATTAATTAAGCTACAAGCACAAATTAATATCTGGAAGATCTGCGGGCATAAGGAAGGACAGACAACTCAGTTTCACTCTAAAACTTTATTTAACAAATATTAGTCTTATGTAATTAAGTAGAAAACACATCAATCACTAAATTTATACATATCTTTCAACATGATATTTTTTTAAACTAGAAATATTTTAAAACAACTTTAAATTTAGAATTTCATGTATGCATAACATAGCTCATTCAATATTAATATGTAAATTCTGGATAAATAAATGAAAAGTCACTTTTTTTAGACTTGTAATACTTCATTACACATGTTAGCGTACAACAAAGATCTATCATCATAATTCTGCCGGAACTCCTTCCTCCAAGATGCACTATGGGATATGCCATTACAAAAACCTCCCTCTTACAGTGAGAACACAATGTATATGGCTCTTGTAAAATTGTTGTCAGATACTTGGGCAAACATTTTTCTAAATCACATCTCGGTTCCGGAGTACCTGTAATCAATCAAAAGGCTATCAGAAAAAGGTTAACAATGATAGAGCAATTTTCAAGCAAAGAATTTAAATTGAAAATCAAGAGGGTTCATCCTTTCTCAATCGTCAACATTTCTAAAAAGTTTGATAATTCTACATGTATATTGTCAATTTTGTCTTCCGTTTTTGTTCACAGAGTTCCAGGTACACACTCATATAAACACAAATAGACACTTGATCGCATTTCTACATACCTTCTAACACTTTGACCTGAAAAAAATATTATAATTTATAGTTTTTACTGGGTTGATCATACCTGCTAAATGTTTTACACAACCATATATAGTTCTCAGGCAAAGTTCTTTTAAGATAGGGACACTTCCACTGTCTTTGTCTCCAATATTTTGAATACCATGTGAGAACAGAATGACAGGATTGCCATGGTAACTGTTTGACTTTATAGTGATGTATAAATAATCATGTAAAACTCTTGGCTGGAAGTAGGATACTCCACATCTGTAAATATTAAACAGCAATAAGTAATAAAAAGACATTTCTATTATTCAGAACCCCCCCCCCCCCCCAAATATTCTGAGTATTTTAGTAATTGTTTCAATATCTCATATATTGAAGAGCCTATGAATCTTAATACAATGCCTTGTATGTCTTGTCAAAAAGAATTTTCTTATGTAACAATTTAAAACTTACATTTCAAATGTTGTCATCACGATTAAAATGTTTAACAGAGGACAGATTGTGTAGCTTCCTGACATACATCTTGACCTTGACCTTAATAACCTTATGTACAGCAACATATGCCAACTCACTCACAGGTACATATCCCAGAAAGTAGCATATCCACCAATCAGAGGCAATAAGAGTAGCAAAACTCTCTATTTAATTAACAAATACATATATATGCACAACCAATGTAATTCCCCGAGATGAAACTATTGTAAGGAATGTGCTTGTATTTCGCATGAAAACGCTTGTGACGTCACAATGCATAAGATCTAACGAAACATGCCTCGACGGCTGTTCCAACCTGAAAACCTTACCAGCGGTGGGATGAAATTAACGTCACCTTGTTGAACAAACGCGATTTCAGAAAACAAGAATGAAACAGACAACTGTGGTGCACATATATAGAATAAATGTCATAGTTTGTGTTTTGTTATGGGTATGCAACACACAGCAAGTGCATTTATCGCATGAAATGCGTTAACGCGCATTACATGTACGATAAATGCACTTGCTGTGTGTTGCATACCCGTAACAAAACACAAATTAAGACACTTTTTCTCTATGTACAAATAATGGCTCACCCTGTGACACCAAGTTCAGCAATCTGGGGACAGGAAGGGACACAACTTAACGTCCTGTTGTTGTCTACAAGAAGGTATGTCAGCTTCTTCATCCATGTCAGGCCTAAGTAAAATGTCAATTTAGAATTCATGAATGTATCAATTACATGTATTACAAAATGTGTATATGTTAACATTGAATTCTTTCAAAACTGTTTGGAAGAATATTTCCACAGGCACAATAGTTTTTCCATGTGTTTGAGGAAGGCAGTGATGAAGTGAATTTGTATATATGGATATCATACAGGGATATGTCATTTATATAAATTAAAATCGAAACAAGTTCTTTTGGACAAAAAATCAAATGAATTAAATGACAATTGACACTTCCGAACGCAGGAAAAAATTGAGAAATTCCATGACATATCACAATGCAATTTTGATGTTTGACTGAGGTTCTAAGCTTGTTTGTCCGAGGTAAAAGCATTAATGTGACAAATTTTTGCATTTTTTTTCGCGCAATCGGAAGGGTCAATTGGATGCATATTTTGTAGAAGACAGAAACCTCTTTGAATAGTTTCATTTGTGAATTAGACCTTGTGTTATGCCCTGTGGTTGACAATAAAAGAAATCTTTCTCTTTAAAATCTTTGCTGGATTGACATGACGTAAATGGAGATGACCATTAAAATTAGTAAGGTGACTAAAATTCTCCTTTCATGAATGTTTAACCATTATTCAAATGTAACATTTCACTTAAAATTAACTTCCAAATCTTGATCCTTGATTATATTTCTGTGAAATATTAGGCTGAAAAGTTATAAATATGACAATACGGTCTTTTTGAAATACAGAGTTAAGTAACTCAGTTACTTATCTTTGTGCAGGTATGTGACGTCAACGACTCAACGTAATGTGACATCAAATTCTATGGAAACCAGCATAAAATTCAGGGAAACAATGACGTCACAATGATTTTTCGTCAGATACCTGCACAAATTGAACTAAGGCCTGTAAAATCGAAAAGACGGAATATTTTATCATTCTTTTACAGTGTTCTTGACTTTACTGAAATAACCTTGGTACAAAGTCTTGAGACACCCTTAGGTCCTAGGCAACAATGTCTTTAAATCTTATTCAAATTCATAAAGAAGTTAAAAAGTTAGGATCAAGAAAAGATTTCATGCTATCTCTTCAATGTGTCCTTGCAGATTCTATATGACCTTGGTTCAAGGTCACGAAAACATCTTTGTTTCCTAGGCAACAATTCTGTGAAATATTATTCAAATCTATGAAGATATTTCCAGTTTTTTTACTGTTACCTTGACCCTGCAAATATGACCTTGGTTCAAAATGAACGCAAACCCTGTGCAACAATTCTGTGAAATACTACACAAATCCTTGTAAAGGTTCATAATCTATGACAATGAAAAGATTTAACCATTTACTTTCAATGTGACCTTGAACTTGCAGAGATTACATGTATGACCTTGGCCTTAGATCATGAAACATTAAATATTATTAAATCTATAATAAATACGAAAAGTTATAGTCCACACAAGATTTTACTGTTTGTATTCAATGTGGCCTTGACCTTGGAGATAATGACTTGGTTAAAAGTCTGGAGATATTATTCATTTCCATCAAGGAGTTAAAACTTTTAAAGCCCAGACATGATTAATGGTCAGACGATAGCACCTGTATATAGTTATTATTACCTGGGGGTAAGTACAGTAGTTTGTTACTACAGACAGTCAGTTCTAGTAGGTGATCCAGTTGACAGAATTCCTTGGGTAGGACTTCTATATTATTATTATTACCTGGGGGTAAGTACAGTAATTTGTTACTACAGACAGACAGTTCTAGTAGGTGATCCAGTTGACATAATTCCTTGGGTAGGACTTCTATATTATTATTATTACCTGGGGGTAAGTACAGTAGTTTGTTACTACAGACAGACAGTTCTAGTAGGTGATCCAGTTGACATAATTCCTTTGGTAGGACTTCTATATTATTATCATTACCTGGGGGTAAGTACAGTAATTTGTTACTACAGACAGACAGTTCTAGTAGGTGATCCAGTTGACATAATTCCTTGGGTAGGACTTCTATATTATTATTATTACCTGGGGGTAAGTACAGTAATTTGTTACTACAGACAGACAGTTCTAGTAGGTGATCTAGTTGACACAATTCCTTTGGTAGGACTTCTATATTATTATCATTACCTGGGGGTAAGTACAGTTATTTGTTACTACAGACAGACAGTTCTAGTAGGTGATCCAGTTGACATAATTCCTTGGGTAGGACTTCTATATTATTATTATTACCTGGGGGTAAGTACAGTAGTTTGTTACTACAGACAGACAGTTCTAGTAGGTGATCTAGTTGACATAGTTCCTTGGGTAGGACTCCTATATTATTACTTTTATCTGGAGGTAAGTACAGTAGTTTGTTACTACAGACAGACAGTTCTAGTCGGTGATCCAGTTGACATAGTTCCTTGGGTAGGACTTCTATATTATTATCATTACCTGGGGGTAAGTACAGTAGTTTGTTACTACAGACAGACAGTTCTAGTAGGTGATCCAGTTGACATAATTCCTTGGGTAGGACTTCTATATCATTATTATTACCTGGGGGGTACGTACAGTAATTTGTTACTACAGACAGACAGTTCTAGTAGGTGACCCAGTTGACATAATTCCTTGGGTAGGACTTCTATATTATTATTATTACCTGGGGGTAAGTACAGTAGTTTGTTACTACAGACAGACAGTTCTAGTAGGTGATCCAGTTGACATAATTCCTTTGGTAGGATTTCTATATTGTTACTGTCCACATTCAGTACTTCCAGGCTATGAAGGTGACATATTTCTCTCGGTAATTTTGGTAATTTGTTGAACATCAACTCCAGGGTTGTTAAGTTTGCAAGTCCTCCTATTGCTTAAAAGTAAGAATTCATCAATGCATTATAATAAAATATAATCTATGTGCATGATTTAGTTCATAAAAATGCTCTTTAAAGTCTGGCATCCTTGGGTTTTTTTAAATTTTAATATAAAATTAAACAAAATGTTTTTCATAAAAAAACAGATGTCTCCCCCCTCCATCTAAGTTACTTTGACCTTAGGCCAAAATGCAAAATGATGTCCTTTGAGTCATGGGCAACGTCATACTAAAACATGAAAGTGATTCATTATATTGTTTGAGGTAAAGCCGAAACATGATTGGCATATACAATTTCATTATAAGCATATTTAAAGAAATTGACTTTGGTCACATGACCTTGGATATAGGTGATCTGAAACCTACACTCACTGACGAGGGTTAAGTACCCGAAACATGCATGTCTGGTCCATGCTGCAAACTTATCTGCTTTTAAATGATGCTATTGAATTTGAAGACGTTTAACATTGTATGGATCATGAGCAACAAAAAACTGAATTAGTGATTGGATACACGGTTCAAAATATAAAGCCTAAACATTATTAGCATAGACAATTTCAGCCTGGACATGCTTAGCATATACAATTTCATTACCAAAGTAAGAAGCTACCTTAACCATGTGACCTTGGGACAATGTGATAAGAAACATTTAGTCCCTAGAAACAACATACTAAAATATGAAAACAATTGTAAGAAGGGTTCAGGAGGTATAGCCCAGACAATATTAGTACGTACAATTTCATTAAAAAGAACTAAATGATCTTGACCTTGGGCACATGACCTTGGGTCAAGACGATAAGAAACCCTCCAATCCTGAGCAACAGCATACAATAGTATAAGAGTGATCCAGTATACGATTCCACAGATATAGCCCAGACTCAATAGCATTTACAATTTCATTAAAAAATGTAATACTTGACCTTAGTCATATGACCTTGGATCAAGGAGGTGTGAAACCTTTGGGTCATCAGCACCATCATACTAAAATATGACGTCATCCGATCACGGTTCAAAAGATTAAGCCTGGACATAATACATGTAACAAATACAATTTCATTTAAAATATACTAATTGACCTTGACTTTGGTCACATGACCTTGAGTCAACGTGATGTGAAACCTTCACGTGATAAGCAACAACATACTAAAATATGACGGTGATCTGATAAATAGTTAAAAGAGATACAGCCCCAATGGGATAGCATGTACAATTTCATTAAAATGTACTTAGTAACTTTGACCTTGATCAAATGACCATGGGTCCAGGTGAAACCTTTTGGTCATGACTAAATACATTCTTAAACTTGAAAGCAATCCAGTATGCGGTCCAAGGGAAAAAGCCTAAACAATAATGTATCTATAATTTCATTAAAAATGTAGTAAGTGACCTTGGCCTTGGGTCAAGGTGATGTGAAGCCTTCGGGTCATAAGCAAAAACATACTAAAATATGAAAGTGATCCGGCAAACAGTTCAAGAGATATAGCCCGAACAAGAATGTATGCACAATATCATTAAAAATGCACTAAGTGACCTTGACCTTGGTCACATGACCTTGGGTCAAGGTGATGTGAAACCTACGGGTCATAAGCAACAACATACTTAGATATGAAAGTGATCCAGCAAATGGTTCAAGAGATATAGCTCGTACAGGAATGTATGCATAATTTCATTAAAAATGCACTAAGTGACCTTGACCTTGGTCACATGACCTTGGGTCATGGTGATGTGAAACCTTTACGTGATAAGCAGCAACATACTAAAATATGAAAGTTATCCGGCAAACGGTTCAAGGGATATAGCACGGACTGGAATGTATGTACAGTTTCATTTAAAATGCACTAAGTGACCTTGACCTTGGTCACATGACCTTGGGTCAAGGTGATGTGAAACCTACGGGTCATAAGCAACAACATACTAAAATATGAAAGTGATCCGGCAAACGGTTAAAGAGATATAGCCCAGACAGGAATGTATGCATAATTTCATTAAAAATGCACTGAGTGACCTTGACCTTGGTCACATGACCTTGGGTCAAGGTGATGTGAAACCTACGGGTCATAAGCAACAACATACTAAAATATGAAAGTGATCTGGCAAACGGTTCAAGAGATATAGCCCGGACAGGAATGTATGCATAATTTCATTAAAAATGCACTAAGTGACCTTGACCTTGGTCACATGACCTTGGGTCAAGGTGATGTGAAACCTACGAGTCATAAGGAACAACATACTAAAATGTCAAAGTTATCCGGCAAACAGTTCAAGAGATATAGCCCGGACAGGAATGTATGCATAATTTCATTAAAAATGCACTAAGTGACCTTGACCTTGGTCACATGACCTTGGGTCAAGGTGATGTGAAACCTTCGGGTCATAAGCAACAACATACTAAAATATGAAAGTGATCAGGCAAACGGTTCAAGAGATATAGCCCGGACAGGAATGTATGCATAATTTCATTAAAAATGCACTAAGTGACCTTGACCTTGGTCACATGACCTTGGGTCAAGGTGATGTGAAACCTACGAGTCATAAGGAACAACATACTAAAATGTCAAAGTTATCCGGCAAACAGTTCAAGAGATATAGCCCGGACAGGAATGTATGCATAATTTCATTAAAAATGCACTAAGTGACCTTGACCTTGGTCACATGACCTTGGGTCAAGGTGATGTGAAACCTTCGGGTCATAAGCAACAACATACTAAAATATGAAAGTGATCAGGCAAACGGTTCAAGAGATATAGCCCGGACAGGAATGTATGCATAATTTCATTAAAAATGCACTAAGTGACCTTGACCTTGGTCACATGACCTTGGGTCAAGGTGATGTGAAATCTTCGCGTCATAAGCAACAACATACTAAAATATGAAAGTGATCGGGCAAACGGTTCAGGAGATATAGCCCAGACACGATGTGTGACAGACGGACAGACGGACGACGAAGGCAAAACCAATATGTCTCCTCCCTGTTGGGGGGGAGACATAATTATGCACACTTACTATTTGGGAGTTGTGACAAGTCATTCCTGGAAGCCTGTAGCTTGCGTAGTGATTTCAGTTCACCAATACTGGCTGGCAAGGAAGTCAGTTGATTGGAGTCAACATTCAAGCATTCCAGATTCTGAAGATTACCTAGACCTATCAATGACAACAATGATAAATCATCTTCTTTGTTCTATCAGACTGAAAAGTTGACATTTACATGTACCGTATATACAGTGCATGCCAGATTCCATTTTATGTGAAAGAAAAAGAAACCAGTTCTAAATTGCTTATGAAGTTAGGTGATAGATATGCAAGAGGTTCAGTTGCAGCTTGGCTGCTTGGGCATTACTTGAGAAGAGTTATTTTTTTTACTCAAACAAACTTTCCCTAAATAAAATTGATCATAGTAAATATTCATTGTATATTCCATTTTTCATGATCAAATAATTTGCACAAGCGATTGAAATTGCAAAATATGAAAAACAATTCTTAACTTAAGGATTAATCATCAATATTACTGTAAATTGGTTCTTATATTCTTCAGGTACCAATTTTCGTCATTTTCGTCAGTGCTTTCCTTGACGAAATTACGTACCGACGAATATAAGTGCTCCTGACAACAAAGAATAGTAATGCAAATTTGAATCAGTAAAACTTAAAAAGCATCATCAGCACTGTAGAGGAAGGAGGAAGAAGCTGAAGGTTTCAAGTCTTAAGACGTTGTAACATAGTGTTATTCCGACACGCAAAAGGCAAATCAATAAAAACTGAATACGTACACAAAGTCGCATATTAACGTAGTCTTCTAATTACTAAATAATTCTGTATGTTTTCACAACAAGGTAGTTTGTCTCTAATTGTTTGCTTACCGATGATTGTGAAACAATCAATGAAAACTAGCATATACGGCGGATTTGATGGTGGATCTAAAGGTTTTAAAGTTGGCATTTGAACAGACAATTATATTTTTGGGACCCTTGGATGACGAATTTACATACTGACGAAATTGCAATTTTTTTTTGAATTGACGAAAATTGATACTGACGAAAATAAAGCAATTTACAGTTAACTTACTTTCAGGTAAAGTCTTCAGATTGTTGCTAGGTATATACCTGAAATTTATCAAAATCATTTGAAGACAGGTGGACTTCCTCCAATTGATAGCTGAATTCATATTCTCATATGTATGTATACTCATGGTATTAAATTAGAAAAGCTTCTTATAGTTTGATCCCAGACTGAGAGCCTATATACCCGGTATGCAGGAAACACACACAGAAAGCTGAGTTGTCATAAGATTTATCACATGATGTCCCCTATATTCCATTACCAGTTGTCTGATTAATTATGTACCACATTATAGAAACAGACTAACAGTTTTAATCATTATGGTATACATGTTTAAATAAACTTTAAGATAATATGTGATTCAGGACAATTAACAAATTAATTCACGATGAATTATATTGGCTTTATACTTACAGAAGCACTAGATTAATAATCTTATCCACATTATCTGGCTGGAAAAGAAATCAGAAATGCTTAAAAAGTTAACTTGACAAAACTATATCAGGGTTAAATGGTCTCGTGTACCATACTTTATTATAAGTTCATTATGATTATACCTGTCTAATACCACCAAAAACATTTGTAACTACATGTATATGCATCATGGATTATACAGATAAGAACTAGAAAGCATATGGAAATGCTAGAGACGTTACAATCAAAAGCAATTAAAGCATAATATATCACCTTTTAAAAGTTGGCGTACCAAAATACTTTACTTAAGGCCATATAAAAAAAAAATCCTGGTTCTCAGACACCGCCGCGCGCTCAAAATTCCTCCCGGTGAGACGTTTTTATCGTGGGAAGGGAAAAAAATAGCCGCCGCCCGCAAGATTTCTCATGCTGATAAATATAATTTTCTATTAATTTTCTGAACAGATAATTCGTCAATAGATCAATTTTGTAAGTATATTTGACTTTAATTCACGCTACCAGTCCGTGCGTAAGTAAACAATCGCGTTACAATAGCATTTGTCCAAGTATTTACGGTACCTGGTCATCTAAGGTCAGATCGTACAAGCGCATGTACGTTAAATACCTGTACATGTGTAAACACCTGTCTACCCCGAGGGGTGTTGAACGGAGACAAATAGCCTTCACCGGTAGCGTTGCGGTCAAGCATGAAATTGATCTGTCACTTTTGACAGGTGAAGGGGGAAGTAAAATCTTCTCGAATAGGTTTATTCTAACGGTAAATTTCAATGGTCAGTTCAGTTAATTGATACATAATACGGCTGTCAATCCTAAATCTTTCAATCGTACTATGGATTATTTTGTAATCGGTATCTAATTCAAGTCATTACAATAATAATTACCGAGCGGGCCGTTTCTTTGATATTTTTAATTTGGGAGAAAACATCGGCGAAATTTCGATTTTTTTAATGCGTATTATTTACTAGATTAGAATTTTTCCACGATTTTCAGCGCAATTTTTTGCCTGCGTGATATCTACTCTTGCGGACTTTTTTTTCGGACGATTACGGTACTGTACTTTGTTATTGTACACAAGATGCAAAATGGCGACGGGGGGGGGGGGGGGAGGAACGAGTGATTGTCAGCTTGAAGGTGAATTTTAAAATTGCATACTGGGCTGAAGCATCCTTGGCACTGTAAAAATGAGAAGAGTTGAGTATGGTGAACATTTACAACAAATATAGTCACTATAGATCACAGTCTCTATAATATCTGAATAAAAAATTGTGCTTAAGTAGTTTTCGGAAAATAAAAACAAAAAATAATAAAGCCTACGCTCACGCAGCAAGATACGCCCGTTGGGATTTTTTTCACAACACCAAAATATCTAAGTCCCATAACTCTGTAACGACATATCGAATGAACCTGAAAATCGAAAGGCGGCTTCCTCTCCACAGTCCAATCAAAATGTATGAATATCATGAAAATCCGTTAACGCATATTCAAGTTATTGCGTTCCATGCGCCTATATTTTGCCCATAGCTTAACATGTATGTGCATATAACCCCCCCCCCCCCCCTTCCTATTACACACAATATCTCGCTTATGCGACCAAAAAATTAAAAACCCGTTACATATGTCAAAGAGCATCCTTTCTACCTTAAGTATACAAAATTTCAAAACATTTCGGCCAGAAATAGATTTTTAAATAATTTTTAACTATTTTAGTATATTTTCACTGTATTTTAAAATATCTAAGTCCCATAACTCTGTAACGACATATCGAATGAACCTGAAAATCGAAAGGCGGCTTCCTCTCCACAGTCCAATCAAAATGTATGAATATCATGAAAATCCGTTGACGCATATTCAAGTTATTGCGTTCCATGCGCCTATATTTTGCCCATAGCTTAACATGTATGTGCATATAACCCCCCCCCCTTCCTATTACACACAATATCTCGCTTATGCGACCAAAAAATTAAAAACCCGTTACATATGTCAAAGAGCATCCTTTCTACCTTAAGTATACAAAATTTCAAAACATTTCGACCAGAAATAGATTTTTAAATAATTTTTAACTATTTTAGTATATTTTCACTGTATTTTAAAATGTCTAAGTCCCATAACTCTGTAACGACATATCGAATGAACCTGAAAATCGAAAGGCGGCTTCCTCTCCACAGTCCAATCAAAATGTATGAATATCATGAAAATCCGTTGACGCATATTCAAGTAATTGCGTTCCATGCGCCTATATTTTGCCCTTAGCTTAACATGTATGTGCATATAACCCACCCCTCCCCCCTTCCTATTACACACAATATCTCGGTTATGCGACAAAAAAATTAAAAACCCGTTACATATGTCAAAGAACATCCTTCCTACATGAAGTATACAAAATTTCAAAACATTTCTACCAGAAATAGATTTTTAAATAATTTTTAAATATTTTAGTATATTTTCACTGTATTTTAAAAATCTAAGTCCCATAATTCTGTAACGACATATCGAATAAACCTGAAAATCGAAAGGCGGCTTCCTCTCCACAGTCCAATCATAATGTATGAAAATCCGTTGACGCATATTCAAGTTATTGCGTTCCATGCGCCTATATTTTGCCCTTAGCTTAAAATGTATGTGCATATAACCCCCCCCCCTTCCCATTACGCACAATATCTCGGTTATGCGACCAAAAAATTAAAAACCCGTTACATATGTCAAAGAACATCCTTTCTACTTGAAGTATACCAAATTTCAAAACATTTCGACCAGAAATAGATTTTTAAATAATTTTTAAATATTTTAGTATATTTTCACTGTATTTTAAAAATCTAAGTCCCATAACTCTGTAACGACAAATCGGATGAACCTGAAAATCGAAAGGCGGCTTCCTCTCCACAGACTGATCACTATGTATAAATTTCATAAAAATCCGTTGACGCGTATTCAAGTTATTGCGTTCCATAGGCGGACGGACAGACGGACAGACGGACGGACGGACAGACGGACAGACGGACAGACGGACGGACTTCGCCATACCATAATACGTCCCGTCAAATGACGGGCGTATAAAAACCCTACCTACCTACCCATATTTTTTAGATCAATTATCTGAGAACCAGAAAATTTTTTTTGCATGGCCTAATACAACAATTTGAAAACTGATGTGTATATGAATTCTAATCTCTATCTTTATCCAAGTTATTGCACTGCACGAATAGCAAGTGCATGATTTTTAAAACATCTAAATGAAACAAATATTAATTTCTTCATAGAATTTAAAACAATACCAAAGATACAAGAAAGTTTCTTTTCAGGTATAAACGCTGAATACATCTTGCATATGGTTCTCCAGTGATGAAAGTTGGTAACTCGGTGAAACGTTTGTAGTTAAGTTCCAAGGTGGACCAAGCTTCTCCATTCTCAAGTACTTGTTCTGAATTCTCAGCTGATGACATCTAGGCTGTATCAGATACTTTACTTTGGCTTCATTATTACTTCTACAGGCATTAATCCTGTTAAATAGAACAAAATGTTGCAGTGTGACTATGCCAGTACATCAGTTATTCTGATATTTAGTGAATAATTCAAAATTCCTTCTGTGGCAAAACTAGAAACTACTTGACAAAATGCTATTACTTAATAGATGCAAGTAAGTATAGATATTGAAATAAACTGTTGCAGTGTGACTATGCCAGTACATCAGTTATTCTGATATTTAGTGATTAATTCAAAATTCCTTCTGTGGCAAAACTAGAAACTACTTCAGGCAGTATGGTTGGATTGAAAGCATTAAAAATAATTACTTATAGCAGTTCAATTCTTATTCAAAATCATATATTCAACATCAAGGTCAGATCTCAAGGTCAATAACAGTTATCAAATCCAATCATCATATTAATTCTACATCCATGCCAAATTCTAATGTGATATACATGTATCTCATGTAGCATTGGTATTATGCATGTATGACCATTTCAAAATAACACTTTCTTGGTAACGGTTAAAGTCAAATCTCAAGATAAATTAATGAAATCAAGTCCAAAAATGCAATGATCGCTGTGCGATATAAGTCCCCTACCAGCGGCATAAATTTATGACTTGCATCTCTGTTCATCAGTTCATCTTCTGCAACAACAGCCAAGAAAAGTCTGGGAAACTGAATTCACGAAATTTGCTAAGTCCAATGGCCATAACTCTTGTGAAAATTAGTCAGTCTAAATTAAACTCAAATCTGCATCACACTATAATGTATTCACATACAAAAAATCAGCTCATTATCTGCAATAATAGGCATGAAAAAGTCCGGGAAACTAAAAATTTCATGAAATTTGCTAAGTCCAAGGGCCATAACTCTTGTAAAAATAGGCCAATGGAAACCAAACTCAAACTTGGTCTGTATCACACTGAGATGTCTTCATTTACCAAAAATCAGTGCATTATTTGCAATAGAACCAAAGAAAAGTCCGGAAACTGAAATTTTCATAAAATTTGCTAAGTCCAAGGGCCATAACTCTTGTAAAAATAGATGAATCTAAAGCAAACTCAAACTTGACCTGTATCCCATTGAGATATATCCAAATACCAAAAATGAGTTCAATTTATCCAACAACAGCGGAAAAAAAGTCCAGAAAACTGAAATTTTCATAAAATTTGCTAAGTCCAAGGGCCATAACTCTTGTAAAATTAGGTCAATCGAAAGCAAACTCAAACTTGATCTGTATCACATTGAGATATATCCACATACCAAAAATGAGTTCAATATATGCAACAACAGCGGAAAAAAGTCCGGAAAACTGAGATTTTCATAAAATTTGCTAAGTCCAAGGGCAATAACTCTTGTAAAATTAGGTCAATCAAAAGCAAACTCAAACTTGATCTGTATCACACTGAGATATATCCACATACCAAAAATGAGTTCAATATATGCAACAACAGCGGAAAAAAGTCCGGAAAACTGAAACTTTCATAATATTTGCTAAGTCCAAGGGCCATAACTCTTGTAAAATTAGGTCAATCGAAAGCAAACTCAAACTTGATCTGTATCACATTGAGATATATCCACATACCAAAAATGAGTTCAATATATGCAACAACAGCGAAAAAAAGTCCGGAAAACTGAAAATGGGACAGACGGACAGACGGACGGACGGACGGACGGACGGACAGACAGACAGACCGAGAGGAAACTAAGAGTCCCCTTCGGCGTTGCCGGTAGGGGACTAATAATCATGCTTTAATTTTAATGTGATATTTTGTAGTATTTGTACAATATAGTCTTGGCCAAAATTATGTTTTCAAGGAAATGGTTAATCCTCAAGGTCAAGGAAAGTACCTAAAAAACAAGACCACTCATCATCATGATCAAATTCAATGTCCATTGAAATGCACATGTGAAAATATATGAAAGCTCTATCATATACAAAAGTTATGGCCAAGGTTAAAATTTTAAGTCTAAAGAATGACCTTGACCTTTGAATTTCTGACCCAAAAAAAGCACAGGCATTAATGTTAACATACATGTACATGGACTTATAAAACAGGAGAGCTCTACCTTCAACACTACAATGTATCTGTGTTAATTATTGAGTTACATTGTACAACCAAAGTGTCATGATTCATGATCTGTAAGTCCAAGTTATGACCTTGACCTTTGACCTTCTTACCTCAAAATGACCATGATGAACTGATGTATTAAATCTTTCATTAAAACTATTTCAGATACATGTATCGTGTTATTACCAAAGTGGTGACGGGTAGACAGATTCAGTAAAAAGTTATCCCATACGACAGAGCCCTTTGTGAATGTGGGGCCCTAATTATATCTTCATGTGGTCAAGTTCAAACCGGTACCTGAAATCTGAGTTTGGTTGGATTTTCTGTATATTATGAAGGAAAATATAATCTGATTCTAAATTATATATTCTAGGTCAAGGACGCTAGCTATATACATCCGAGCTATGAAATCTATTACAATGTAACTTTTATGTCAAAGTCAACTTCAAGGTCGAGGTCAGTCTCCATACATAATAGTTTCAATATTTTATTCATCGCTGATAATACAAGTT
Source organism: Pinctada fucata (assembly GCA_028142955.1). Taxonomy (NCBI): domain Eukaryota; kingdom Metazoa; phylum Mollusca; class Bivalvia; order Pterioida; family Pteriidae; genus Pinctada; species Pinctada fucata. The sequence goes on along the minus strand of AP027104.1, from coordinate 69,673,369 downwards.
CTTTCACAAATTACCTGAAAACATGCGAAATTTAATACCGGTAGCTAAAAATTGTACAAAGTCAAGGTCATTTGATATACTGGATTTTGCTTGACAATCAGCCAGAAATTGAGATATTTTCTTCTGAGTAATATATATTATTCCAAAACCTTCAAATAACATGAATACTGGTCGGGCACATATTATCGCAACTTTTTTCAACATATTTTACTCTAAATTCTTTATTTCTCCATGAAATTTGATGAAATTTGCACAGAAGGACGAAGAACCCTCGATACACATTTCATCCAATTTTCATTAAAATCTGATGATCTGCTTATGTTTATTGGTGATTTGTGAACATTAGGGTTGGACCAAGTTTGAAAGAAGGGTAGGTACATTTTATCGCCACCTCTACCTCTTCTTTCTGAAAATCTTACACTTTTTCAACAAAATTGACATTATTTGAATCTTTGAACTTTCTTCTTTTCGTCTGTGAAAAAATCATACCAAAAAATTCCGAAACCAAAGAGATATAGAAGATGAAGCGGCCTACCCTTTCCCCGGAGAGGTGGGGGAAATATATTCAGATTTACCGACTTTCTGTCATAAAATTCGGTATTTGCAGGTTACGAAATTATTTGAAATTTTGTAAACCGTTTCATGTTTCAAAGATGTAATTATGGTGAAAAAATTAAATTCCTACATCAACAATATGCGGAGATATAAATGAAGTGGCGATAATATGTGCCCAGCGATAATATGCACCCGACCAGTAAAGCTGTATAGGTTTTTTTTCTCTCGTAAAATCACTCACTTGCATGCAGTCTGCCACTGTGCACCACATTTCGCATTTTGTAGGAATTTGCATGCAGTTCAAAACCATTTATTTGAATTTGATTACATTGTATATCTCTCGAGTTTGATAACTCTACATTAATTGCACCGCTTTGTAAATTGTAATGGAAAGGGATCAAGGTCAAACTCTCTAAAACCTGTTTGCCATGTCTGTCGATAAATATCTATATAACTGTCTTTGTTTATTCTATCATCATCTTCTGTGCAATAATGTTCATGATGTTCATTATTCTTGAAGAAGAATGAATTTAGATTTAGCTATTCTCTTCCTCTTCTTCTACTTCTACTTCTTCACATGTTTATGGCCTTAAATTATCAGATACATTTGTAAACAAGGTGATTTAAGTCTGTACTTCATTTAAAATACACCTGTATACTGTGCCGTATGCTCATGTATTTGCTCTGCAGCTGTTCCGGAAATAGTCCGTTTGTGATTTGAATATTACAAATCTAAGATGTCAGCCTCCATGTAATGACGAGTGATGGGGAAAGGTGATGACAGAGACAAAAAACTAAGTTTTATTCAAAATGAAATAGCACAATACTAAATAATAATATCAATAGATTTGAAAAAAAAGTTATCTGCATATCTTTAATTGCGATGAAATTTCCTAATTTCTTCTGTCATGATAGAAGGCTACCCAGCTGGTTCTTTTTAGCAGACAGTTTCTATTTGTCTGGCAAAATATCCAGGCGTAAAGTCCATGCCCGAATCGCAAAAGGCTAAGCTGCCTTGGGGATTAAGCAATTAACACATGGGCTCGAACACACAACCAACAACCTGAAGATCTTGAGTCTGACGCTTTGTGATGAAATATTTCTTCCAGCATAATATTTAGGCAGTGGCTCCGGATACGAACGTTCGTATCTTTAGACCTATGTCTCGGCGTACGAACACAAATCGTAGTGAGCTTCTGCATATATATTTCAAATTTGGTTCCTTTTTTTCAAGGCATCTTGTGTTCAAATTGTATCTTTTTTGTGACATATTCTGAAAAGTTAATAAAGTAAAAAACATGGAGTTGCATCTACATGTATGTATTTGTTATCATCTCAAAACTTTCAAAAACTTCGACTTCCACTGGAGCGACGGAACGTCAGTACATGCATACAACAGCCGACAAGTGCGCGTCTATTACTGATCAGTGATCACTATAATGATTGAGAGCATAGAAAATAGCCTGAGTCTTGTCCCGGTTGCTAAATTACAGATTATGCAGAATAAACTCGTATACCTTGATATGGTTACAAAAATCAACTTTTTATTGTTATGGACAAATGACCTGAGTCACGTGACAGTTACAGACCAATCAGAAACATGTTCGTACGCCGAGACATAGGTCTAAAGATACGAACGTTCGTATCCAGAGCCACTGCCTAATATTTATTCCTTGGAAATTTTATCATATAATATTTCTTCCAAAGAACTTTTATTATGTATCAAAAATTCCGAAAGGAAATTTTATTATGTAATGAATCTTCCATGATCATAATAAAAGTTCTCATGCCATGGAAATTGTATTACATAACAAAAATTCCATCTGGATTTTTTTAATGTTCATAATATATGTTCTGATACTAGTACCATGGAAAAATCTTACATGACAAAAAATCCAAAAAGGATTTCATGTCTGTGCATATTTTGTCATTGCAAAAATATTGTAATGAACTTATTTACAAATAGAATTAAGAGTAAGAAATAATAAATTTTAAAAATCATGTACCGTACAATGTACTGTACAGTATAGCTTGAAAATGTGATTCCACAGAATTTTTGTTCTGTAATATTTATTCCTGTAAGCTAACCATGTTACTGTAATCATTGAAATGTTTGAATTATGAGAGAACACCCGTAAATCAGTCATTCATGAGTTTGAAGCAAATACGGAAAAATTATTATACATGACACTCACATATAATATTTCTTCTGTTTTAAAGAGAAAGCAGTCGTTTGGGCAAGTGAAAAAGAGCAAAACATCAACAATTTTCATAACAACGTTTCCATCTATATAGACGGAAACGTTGTTATGAAAATTATTGATGTTTTACTCTTTTTTCACTTACCCAAAGGACTGTGGAAAAAGTGTTATGAACAAGGAAAAAACATTCTATAATAAAAAGTCCTGGAAATTTTTGTTATAATAATAGATCTTCCAGAAGGAAGAAATATTATGCGGAAGAAAAGTTCGTTCACAGCTTTACCAAATTTGGCCAAATGATCCTTCTAGCCTTCCCTTCCTCCACAACCTCCTTACTAACACTTACGGATGGTTTTATTATGCTTCCCTTGAAGGCCCAAAAGAAATGAGAGAAGAGAACAGCTAGCTGTGTATTTACATCTGACCCCTAGCACAGCCACAGGCTGCCGATGTTTATCTATAAAGAAATATAAACCAACCTTATCATACCAGTGGTTTTTTCAGTAATTTGGGAATGGGGTCGGGGCCCATGCAATTGGGAAAATCAATGATGTTTGGGAATATTTTGGGAAGTACTAATATAAAAGTAGAATGACAGTTAATACATTCAAAAGTTCAGAATTGAATGTTTAATCAAATAATTTTCTTTTAAATATGATTTAATTTCAGATCCTTTCAACAATATGGCAAATAATTAGTAAATTTGCTACTTTTGAGCCAGAAAATTTAACTAATTTTGGTGAAAATTCCATCTTTATATTATTGGGAAATTTTAGAGTCACGATTGGGAAAAAAGATACTATTTTTCCTTGGGAATGGGGCCGAATAACGGCCCAAAAAAACAGGCAAAAAAATCCCTCCATACATACAGGGATTAAGTCTAAATATTCTTATGTTTGGTCCCATTGTAGAAAACACAAAACTGCCCCACCTGGTAGTACATGTAGGGCTGAGCAGTTTTATCACGGTACTGGTATATCATGATACGAGGCTTCGCAATACGTACCACAGTATTCCTTTTCAAAAACGGGTTTTTGGCGATATTTTTCATCTTCCTATTTTAATTTATTTCTTTGAAAATTATGAGACAACGCGAATTCCTTCTCAAAATACAACAATGGGGTAATTCTAATTGCCAAAGGTGGATTTAATTTTTATCTCCATGTCGTTTTGATATGCATTTAAGATACACGTATCACCTCTAAGTTAGAACGTCATGAATTACATTTTGTGCATTCCACCTCTTTTATTTTAATATTTTGTCTCATGCAGCGGTGATAAAATCTACAATTTTCTTAATTGCCACTTTTAAACACGACAAAAATAGCATTAAAAAAAAACCATTATATCTTCATTCTTATACATAATCAGGGTTCTCATTAAGTTTGGAAGTAGGAGGTGAATAAAAAAAAAGTAGGAGGCGATCAAAGGATGTGAGCGCCCCTCTAGGGTGTCGGGGCATGCTCCCCCTGAAAACTTTGGAAATTTAGAAGGCAAATTTGAGGGCATTTCCCGCCATAGACTCTATAAAATACCATAAAATTAAGTATTTATTTTTGAAATTTACAAGGCAATGGAGGGCATTTCCAGCCATCTAGACAGTTAATATTTTCCTTCAATAGTACTTTTGTAACATGTGTTGCAAGTTTTGTGAACTTTTTCATCACTAGCATTCTCATGATTTATAATAGAATAAGAGATATGTGTTTGGGATTTCTTAGTATACTGGGAAATAGTTGTTTTCTTTCTATCCAAATAAATTGTAAACTAACTCAATAGATTTCTGAATCCTACATCATGACATGTACATGAAAAACAAACCTTACATTTAGTCACCCCCCCCTTTTTTTCGCCCATTACCCCCTTCCCCCCCCCCCTTTTCGCACATGGAAGCTTTGAACTATCAGTCATAATACCGGGTATAATGGTACTTTGATGTATTTTTATGGCTCTCCTCAGTGTCAACAATTTGGATTTTTTAGATAAAAAACATTTTCCTCCCGAATTTTTTAAGAGCATTGAGTTGTAGTATAGATCATGATTGAGAAACGTTGGATCTACGGGTGCAAGATATTAAACAAGTATGTGCATGACATTTTGAATTCTGTGAGGGGGATCATGCACTCAGCAGTTACTGTCGGCTCACATCTTGTGGATGTATCGATAGACTCAATATTACAATGAATTGTTGATATTGTTCGTATAATTACTAGTACGTTGTTTACATACAGCAAATAGACCGAGGTAGAAAATAATACGGACTTGCGTATGATGTTTACACGGGAAAGACCCGTTGATTGTCTGTGACACGTGGAGGCGCGTGGTCAATAACTTATACAATTTTCGTATTAAAAATCTTATTTACAGGCATGAAAAGTCGAGATCTATTCGTCCTGTTGCCGTAAAATGACCCGTCACGCCGCGTTGAAATCAATCTACTCACTGTAGTTACAGAAATATTTTTTGCGTACCTTGTATATAAGTGACAGCTTTGTAAAGGACAATGCAATTTCCTTTAGTACACATACAATTTTCATACTTAAAGAAACTGAGATAAGACAATTTTTTTACAGAAAGTAGGAGGCGAGAAATCGCCAGTCGCCGGCTCTTAATGAGAACCCTGCATATTAGGTGTATACTTGTAAATGATGTACTGTAATAAAAAAAAAAAGAAATAGCTATGATTTCGGATCTTTGCATGTTTACATGTATCTATAAACGCAGTCTAATGGTATAAACGCAGTCTAATGGTATTAATATGAAAATGGTCTATTGACATGGCAGACAGCATTACAAAATTTTCTTGGCCTCTCGTTACAGAAAACACTGAAGACTGAAAAAAGGTAAAGATGAGAAATTTGGAGTTGTTATATAGTGTACAGTTACCACCAGTGAGTGACATACAAGGCACGCTATGTAGTTGTGTGGACATTGACACAGGGACCATTTACTGTGCTACAAACACCAATGTTGTGGGGCTAAACCCAAAGGATGGACAGGTACTATAGATTTACATATTCTTACTCACATACCTTTGTGTTAACATAGTACCCTGATTTTATATTAAGTTTTACTTGCTTATGTCAAGTTCCCAACCATTCTGTTTCTACATGTATAATGATAATCATAACAAGTAAAAATAGAGGCAACTGTTGGTGCATCAACCCAAGATGACTCAGAGTGTCTTAGTAACCGTCTATGAGACTGGAAGCCTCTTCCGCTCAACCTATTTACAAATGTAATTTCAAACAAGATTTTTTGCTGTAATTTTAACTTGATCCACTTAACTCTTGATACCAATCTTTTTACAGGTTACTTGTACTGTCTCCCTTGTTGATGAAGGGCACCTACCACCAGATGGCAGTGGTAGAGTTATTGGAATATCATATTTAGCAGAACAGCAGTCAGTTTGTGTGGCTACAGCATCTGGAGATCTCTTACTGTGGAATGTCCTAATGGGCCAGGTATTATTTTTTATACGATTTTTTGTATATTGGATTATTTTTTATTATACATGTACCCTCCACTAACAAAGTTGAGGGGGGGGGTTATACAGGAATCACCATGTTTTTCTGTCCATCTATCCATCTGAATTTTTTATTTGAATAATATTTATTATCATGACCACAGGTAGAGTGTGTTGGTACAGTAGAGAGTGGTATCACCTGCATGTCCTGGAGCCCAGATGATGCTCTACTTGTTATAACTACAGGTAAGATAAATGTATTACTATGCTAAGTACATGTACCATATGGTCAGATAAGTCAGCTTTCAATTCACTCACTGATGAATCAGACATGCAGACTTTTAGCCTTTCTGTCTGACTTTTTATGAAGTGCAAAACTGACAAGTTGACAACTACATGTATGCTTGGTCAAGGCCAAGTACTTTGAAAATTCTTTATCAGAAGTAGTGTTGTACATCGGAAGACTTTTAAGAATCGATTATCGGAAAATAATCGGAAAGAGTAAACCGATCGATTATCGATTTAAATCGGAAAACAAAAGTCCATGAAAAATGGAACACAAAAGATAGAAAATTTGTATTTTTCTGCATAAAATTCAGAAAACTTTGCTGAAAACAAAATATAAAGCATTCAATTTCAAGGAGTCTGCCTGTTTATAGGTAAGACAACAAGTAACGGTTTATGTTACATGCGAAAAGAGGAAAATAAATACCTTTACACAAAATACCTTTCTTTTAGCGACAATCGATTGTAAGAAATTGAAATCGATAATCGGAATCGAAAGAGTTTTAGCGATCGACAATCGATTGTCGGCGACAATTTGTTCATCACTAATCAGAAGTTTTGTTTTTGAAAAATTCCTTCTATCTTAAAAATGAAAATGAAAAATAAACTAAATTTTATTTAAGAAATATAGAATTTGGACTACTTGTTCATGATGAGGAGGAGGATTTATGATGAAAATTCTATCACTCTAATTGTGATAGATGTAGAAGTACAAAAAAAATGTAACTGGGTTCAAACTTTAAAATACAGTTGTCTTGTTTTCACTAAAGCTTTATTCACCCTTAGCAACATATATGTTGCAAGCAGTCATCCATTCAACAGCCTTTATGTATTCCATGTATGCCTCAGATCTTTTTGGGTAAATCAAAAACCAATATTTGGTCCATGACTTCTCAAAGAGCAACCTAGATTTTAAATGATTTTGTACCCTGTGAAAATCAAAGATTTGTTTTGCAGGTGACAAAACCATAGTTATGATGACCAGTGAGTTTGATCCAATCACAGAAAAGCCTCTTGAACCTGAAGAATTTGGTTCAGGTAAGTTTGTAGTTTGTAAGCTTTAGGATGGAATGATACAAATCATAATGGTGTAAAGGAGATATGATAATCTACCCATTATTTTATTCGATCTGTCAATATAAATCAGTCTGATGATGACATCATACTTGCAGTGGATGGCTTTCTGACCAGTCAAGATAAGGAGTTCTTTAAAAGTGGTATTGAGGTCCTTAAACAACGGTTGCAAATGTGTATAGGTATTGAAGGGGATTATAGAAAAATGATGCAAAATGTCTGATAAAATTCAAATCCTTAAATAAGAGACTCACAGTATATCAATCAGCCCTCGTAGCCTACACTTAAGCTATGAAATCCAGTTTTTTTTCAACAAATGTGTTTTATTTGATAATGATTCATCTGTGTCAATTTTTAGCTCTACTGGTCTATGACTAGTCGAGCTTATGCGATAGCCCGGCATCCGTCCGTTAAACATTTCTTGTGGTTTCCAGTCCTCTCAAACTGTTGGTGATGGAAAGTTAATTCTTTTTGCAAAATGATTGGTCTATGGTCTAGTTGTGCATCTGATATTTTGTTTGAGCCCCTGACCCCCAAGGTCTTAGAAAATGGGTGTGGTCATTTTCTCCTAATATATAACTCTATGTAATCTTGTGATCACAATTTCTCAGAAAGTATAAATGATAGAAAGTTAATTCTTTTTGCAATATTAAAGGTCTATGATCAAGGTGTGCACCTGATATTTAATCTAAGCCCCTGACCCCTGGGGTCTTAGGACATTGGTGTGGTCATTTTCTCCTATATAACTATGTAATCTTGTGGTCACCATTTCTCAGAAAGTATAAATGGTAGAAAGATGATTCTTTTTGCAATATTAAAGGTTGATGATCTAGATGTGCACCTGATATTTCATCTGAGCTCCTGACCCCTGGGGTCTCAGGAAATGGGTGTGGTCATTTTCTCCTACAGGACTCAATGTAGTCTTGAAGTCACCATTTCTCAGAAAGTAAAAATAATAGAAAGTAATTATTTTTGCTATATTATATGTCTATGATTGAGTTGAACACAAGATATTTTGTTAGAGCCCCTGACCCCCAAGGTCTTAGAAAATGGGTGTGGTCATTTCCTCTTATATAACCCTGTGTAATCTTGTAGTCACCATTTCTCAGAAAGTGTAAATGATAGAAAGTTAATTCTTTTTGCAATGCTCAAGGTCTATGAGCTAGTTGTGCACCTGAAGTTTTGTTTGAGCCCCTTACCCCAAGGTCTTAGACATTGGGTGTGGTCACTTTCTTCTTTATACATGTATATAACTCAATGTAATCTTTGTGGTTACAATTTCTCTGATATTTCATCCGAGTCCCTGACCCCCAGGGTCTTAGAAAATGGATGTGGTAATTTTCTCCTGTATTATATAACTTACTGCAATTTTGTGATCATCTTTTCTCAGAAAGTATAAAGGATACAAAGTCAATTCTTTTTGCAACATGATGGGTCTATGGTCTAGTTGTGTGCATATACCTAATGTCTTGTGTGAGATTCAGACCCCAAGGGTCTTGCAAAATGGGTGTGGTCATTTTCTCCTATATATATTATGCATTCTTGTGAAAACCAATTTTCAGAGTGCATAATTAATAAATTATTAATTCTTTTTGCATAATACATATGTAAAGGGTATGTGGTTTGATTATCTCTTGATAATTAGTTTTAGCCCCTGACTCCAGGTTCTTGGAAAATGGATGTGGTAATTTTCTAGTATACAACTCTATGTAATCTTCTGAACACTATTACTTAGAAAGTATGACTGATAAAAAGATTTTTATATTATGTACAGGCTTACGCTTAATGTAACGCTTGCGCATCTGATATATTTTTTAGCCCCTTACCCTTAGGTCTTAGAAAATAGGTGTGTCATTTAGTCATGTATTTTACTAAACAACCAGGAGAGCTTCAGTCTCGTCAGAGACTTTTAGTTTATTAACATATCAAGCATTAAAAAATTCGTTATTGATTTGATATCCCTCTTTAAAACTCTTATCTAGTGAAAACGAAAACTAGGAGAGGAGATGTTGAACGTTAAAAGTTTACGATGGCCGGATGCCAGACAGCGCGCTAGGACAATAGCTCACTTGAGCTTTGCTCATGTTAGCTAAAAACAGAATGCCAGTATGTTTTATTAGATTTTTTTTCAAAAGGTCAATTTGTCACTGTGGGTTGGGGAAAGAAGGAGACTCAGTTTCACGGCTCAGTAGGAAAGCAAGCTGCTCATGTTAAACCTGAGGTGAGTGACCTACATCATTTTGTCCACTATGGATATGTCACAGCTGATTGGTTTGTCTGTCTGCAAGTCTGATCATCTGTCACTAAATTAGAGATGTGTCTATAATTTCAATTTACTTAACTTTAGAATTTAAAAGGTGATGGATATCTTGATTTTCAGAAGATAATTAAAAATTCTGTGTTGGAATTGTTTTGGATATGAAAATTCCTCAAATTTGATGAGGAGGAAACTTTGTTTTCATCTTGCTGGAAGTTAACAATCTGTGTGTCAATTTTATTCAAGCTGACTTCAAAGGTCCAATAAAAATAATGTTTGATGAAAGGTTCAAACACCATTTTGATGGAATGACAAAAAAAAGGTGTAGATCAAAATTTCTTTCATCCTCCCAGAACAAAGCGTTTAGATTTATGTTATTTTCACTAAATTGCAGGAGGTGAGACAAGCCTTACCCTGGGATGATAGGGCCCCTCACATCAGCTGGAGAGGGGATGGGGAGTTCTTTGTAGTCAGCAGTATAGCTATAGATACAGGTAAATATTTGTATTTGACATTTTTCTATTGCCAGAAATTTACATTCTTGTGTTCAACTTGATTCTTTCACTTCATCAACTCATCTTATTTATGTGTGTACATTTACAGTATATCTGTATTTGCAATATTTGAAGTGTAGTTTCTGTATGTAAGATGCACTTGTAACATGTATATCATTTTTAACCAGAATTTGTAGATACGTGTATTTAGGTGTTACGATGCATGCGTTTTACAAAACCTGACAAAGTATCGGAGAATCCCCTTTCAGAAATTGAGTTTTACCACAAGGTGTTGCAAAAACTGCAGTGAAACGTGAAAACCCTTTAATGTAGTTTTTTTATCGCTAAAGGAATCAGAATGCACATTACAAACAAAGTGCATTATATAGAACCTCTCTATTAACATACAGTACTTATTTGATAGGAGCTCGGTGTTTGAGAGTTTGGAGTAGAGAATGTGAGCTACAGTCGACCAGTGAGAAGTTAGATGGTATAGAACACCCACTTGCCTGGAGGTAAGTATTAATGTACATGTATTAATGTGGTAGTGATTAACATGTCTCTGAATTTACATGTAAAACTGTGTTATGCTATTTGTTAAGTAGGCTTTTAAAATAAAACATGTACATGCATGTGATGAAAATTTAGAGGCTTAAAGGAAGTTGATAACTTATTTCTTTTTTTTTTTAGACCATCAGGAAATTTGATAGCATCAACCCAAAGAAGACCAAACAAACATGATGTGGTGTTCTTTGAGAAGAATGGGTTACGTCATGGAGAATTTACCTTGCCTTTTGGAGTCAAAGATACACTGGTACTTAGATTCAACTTTTTACATAAAGTTTCAAAAACTGAATAGAGCGTTGTAAACAATTATCGGCACCTTTACGTTTTACCTTGCCTAGTGGCCGGTGCGTCTTGTTTATTATTTTATCAACTATACCATGTGTAGGGGGATTTTTTTATCGACCTTGACCACCATCTCTATAGAGCACAAATGTAGCCCACCTCTTGATAAAACGGTTTGTGCAAGTCACCTTTTTTTCAGTGTTATCAGCATATGTCCAGTATTATCGGCACCCTCAACAAGAGAGATGAGCATTTCTTTCAAATCGCCGTTGTGCGATGGCTGAAATGTAATGTTACAAGTTTATGACTATACCACGTGATTGGTGTTCCCCAAGACGTCCACAACCAAACTTTTATTTTAGTTCGTCGTGACCCTGAAAGGTCATAAACGCTTCCGAATAAAGTTACCCATGAAGTTATATTTCCTGCGTGTTCCACGTTATCGGCATCTTCCCTGATCAATTTGAAACGTTGGTTAACACTGAAACTGGGTTGGATTACCACTGAATATTCTATAAAATAATTTACAAATTCCAATATTTGTGTACTGAAAAACGGAAATGAACATGGCTAGGTGCATAGGTAAGTATTCAGATATGCCGATAATTATATAGACGGGTCATGAAAATGGGATATAAATTGGAAGGAGTAACAGGTAGGCAAGTTCTTCATAAAAATAATCGAAAAATATGAAATAAGAAAGAGGAATCCACTATGCAATTGTGAATCTGAAAAGAATTACCAAAACCAACTTCAAATTCTAAGAAACACCGACTCAAAAAAAGGAAGTTTTTTATTTATCATGATAAAGACGGTGTTTTCCCTACCATTGTTTTCATCCTTTTTATACGCCCGTCATTTGACGGGACGTATTATGGTATGGCGAAGTCCGTCCGTCTGTCCGTCTGTCCGTCTGTCCGTCTGTCCGTCCGCCTATGGAACGCAATAACTTGAATACGCGTCAACGGATTTTTATGAAATTTATACATAGTGATCAGACTGTGGAGAGGAAGCCGCCTTTCGATTTTCAGGTTCATCCGATTTGTCGTTACAGAGTTATGGGACTTAGATTTTTAAAATACAGTGAAAATATACTAAAATATTTAAAAATTATTTAAAAATCTATTTCTGGTCCAAATGTTTTGAAATTTGGTATACTTCAAGTAGAAAGGATGTTCTTTGACATATGTAACGGGTTTTTAATTTTTTTGTCGCATAACCGAGATATTGTGTGTAATAGGAAGGGGGGGTGGGTTATATGCACATACATTTTAAGCTAAGGGCAAAATATAGGCGCATGGAACGCGATAACTTGAATATGCGTCAACGGATTTTCATGATATTCATACATTATGATTGGACTGTGGAGAGGAAGCCGCCTTTCGATTTTCAGGTTTATTCGATATGTCGTTACAGAGTTATGGGACTTAGATTTTTAAGATACAGTGAAAATATACTAAAATATTTAAAAATTATTTAAAAATCTATTTCTGGTCGAAATGTTTTGAAATTTTGTATACTTCATGTAGGAAGGATGTTCTTTGACATATGTAACGGGTTTTTAATTTTTTTGTCGCATAACCGAGATATTGTGTGTAATAGGAAGGGGGGAGGGGTGGGTTATATGCACATACATGTTAAGCTAAGGGCAAAATATAGGCGCATGGAACGCAATAACTTGAATATGCGTCAACGGATTTTCATGATATTCATACATTTTGATTGGACTGTGGAGAGGAAGCCGCCTTTCGATTTTCAGGTTCATTAGATATGTCGTTACAGAGTTATAGGACTTAGACATTTTAAAATACAGTGAAAATATACTAAAATAGTTAAAAATTATTTAAAAATCTATTTCTGGTCGAAATGTTTTGAAATTTTGTATACTTAAGGAAGAAAGGATGCTCTTTGACATATGTAACGGGTTTTTAATTTTTTGGTCGCATAAGCGAGATATTGTGTGTAATAGGAAGGGGGGGGGTTATATGCACATGCATGTTAAGCTATGGGCAAAATATAGGCGCATGGAACGCAATAACTTGAATATGCGTCAACGGATTTTCATGATATTCATACATTTTGATTGGACTGTGGAGAGGAAGCCGCCTTTCGATTTTCAGGTTCATTAGATATGTCGTTACAGAGTTATGGGACTTAGATATTTTAAAATACAGTGAAAATATACTAAAATAGTTAAAAATTATTTAAAAATCTATTTCTGGTTGAAATGTTTTGAAATTTTGTATACTTCAAGTAGAAAGGATGTTCTTTCACATATATAACGGGTTCTTGAATTTTTTGTCACATAATCCAGAAATTATGTGTAATGGGGGGGGGGGGGGGGGGTATATACACATACATGTTAAGCTAAGGGCAAAATATAGGTGCATGGAACGCAATAACTTGAATATGTGTCAACAGATTTTCATGATATTTGTACATTTTGATCAGACTTTGAAGAGGAAGCCGCCTTTCAATTTTAAGGTTCATCCAATTTGTCCTTATTGAGTTATGGGACTTAGATATTTTGGTGTTGTGAAAAAAATCCCAACGGGCGTATCTTGCTGCGTGAGCGTAGGCTTTATTAAAAGACAGTGGTAGGGACCATATTTATTAGGTATATGATGGACTGAAGTTCATTAAATTGTTTCTTATATACTGTTGCTTCTACCTGTATAACAAAAGAACAACAAACACGTCAATATTCTCGTTTATTATAGGCGATAAATAAAAGTGCCGATAATTGTACCCTGCCGATAATAGTCAACAGCGCTCTATATAAGTATTTTCATCAATTTCTGTCTGTAAGGAAATTAAGTTTCTGAATATGATCCTGAAAATTCATCTTCCATAATAGAAAATAATTTGTTTAATTTTTTCAGTCAAATCTTCCCTATAAATTATGCAAAACATATCTTCATAACTTTATCTAATAACCATAATGATAGTAATGATAGTTTGGCACAAAAAAAAATGGAAACAGTAGACTATAATCATTTTAAAGCCATCACTGCTACATGAACTTTCAATAAGAACAGAATTAAATGTGAATAGACGATTTTTACATTACCGCAGTAGACTTGAATTTTATACAGGTCAAGACCTGACATGACAACATTTGACATAACTTTGACATCAAAAGAGATCTATGACATCATAATGAAAAATAACGTCAAAAGTTGTAATGTAGGGTCTTGGAGTGTCTAAAATGCAAGTCTAGCGGTAATATGAAAATGGTTTATTGCAAAAGAAGAGTAAAACCATCAAATTTGTGTGGTGAAAGAATTGAGAAAGGCTTGCTCTATGTTATTGTAATACATGTATATTTCTTCTATATTTTGAAAAATACATGTAGGTAAAGGAGCTCCTGTGGAACAATGATTCCAGTGTACTGTGTGTGTGGTGTGAGGATCTTATAGATAAGGGGGGTCAGCAGAAACAGCCACACTCCTACAGTATGTGAAATACATTTTACATTATACTTATCCATAGTAATTACACCTGTACCATGTACATTTATTATCAAAAGTCTCATTTTTTTAGGAATTTTTATGTGAATATTGACTTATTCAATGAGTTTTAAAACATTTTGACATTTGAATAATTCTACGATAAAAGGATAATTTTTTTTACTTTGTGTAATTATTTTGTGCACCATCGTAGCTATTTCATATGTTGCTCGGCTCAAACAAGATACAAAAAAACGAAAAAAGACAGTCTTTTTCGAGAGTGCAAATGTTGCTCATGGACCTCTTGTTTAATATTAATTACCATGAAGCAAATACAAAGTACATTTTTTAAGTCACGTCGTAACCCTTTGAAATTTCTGAGCTATTAGAACAGTTGACATTGCACATGCTTGCAGACGTATATGTTGACGTCGTAATCAAATACCCCAAAAGACATTGTTTGATAGACTATTGATTGACATCATGTAAAAGTCCACCAGCAGTGTAATGTCAGGCATTTAATGGTCAGGTTTTTGTCTTCATAAACCACTGTTGTTTTATTTTTTATTTTGGAAAAAAGAGATTTTAATACATTTTCATTCAATGACTCAGTTCAGCTGTGGATAATGAGTAACTACCACTGGTACTTAAAGCAGAGCCTCCATTTCCGTGATGATGCAGGAGATAGAGTCGTGTCTGTGATGTGGGACCCAGAACATACATACAGACTTCATCTCGTTTGTCAGAATGGAAAATATCTACAGTATACATGGTCGTGGACCACACATGTCAGCCAGGCTGGTCTTGTAGCTGTTACAGATAGTGGTATGTAAATAAAGATAATCTATACAATGTCATGTAATTTATGAAATTAAACAAGTTTTCATTGAATAAAGCACCTGTAAGGGCACCTATATTCTCTCTATTTTAGGTCTCAATTTAATTTGATTTCATAAACTAAGTTTGATATGAAGTGATATGAAAGGTACATAATTTCCAAATGTTGATTAAAAAGTGAACTGTAGATATAGTGTGCTATCTGTCTACTGACTTTCGAAATCTTTATTTACATTTTTGCATTCTCGAAAATAATAGAAATTGCCAAATTTACGCAAGTATAAGAACTCAAAATATGAATATAGCTGCCAATGTCTCTGATTAAATGAGTGTAACAGACATTATTTCAAGGTAAAAAGTAATATTATGTACTTGTATGAATTACAGATAAAGTGCTGATGACACCTATGGATAAGATGGTAGTCCCTCCCCCCATGTCGGCATATCATGTAGAATGTCCATATGTATCACAAGTTACGTTCTGCTGTGCGGGAAATTATAATGACTTTGCTTGCTTGTTGGAAAATAATAAAGTGGCTGTTTATAAGTTTGAAGGTAAGAGTTATTTACCTATATTTCTAATACTAGAAATTGGTTTGGAAAGAATAATGTTTGAATATTCATTTGACATTTTGCATGTAAATACATTAACATGTGCATGTGTGT
This sequence comes from Pinctada fucata, assembly GCA_028142955.1. Taxonomy (NCBI): domain Eukaryota; kingdom Metazoa; phylum Mollusca; class Bivalvia; order Pterioida; family Pteriidae; genus Pinctada; species Pinctada fucata. The sequence goes on along the minus strand of AP027104.1, from coordinate 69,657,236 downwards.
ACTAAGAAGGAAAAAAATTGTTATTGAACTATGTTTATGGCCACTTTAGCACTATTTAAAGATAAATCTATAATGTGTAATGTAATTTGTTTTCAGATGATATGAATATGGAAAGGGATCCAACCGTCAGACTCGATGCAGCTGGGGGCGGGGCTTTTGGTGTTTGTTGTCAGACTCCAAAATTACAGAAAATATACAAGTATGTATTAATGTACATGTACATGTTAAAGTTTGTTTAAATACATGTATTGTAGAAATACATGTAATGTAATTATGATGTTTTGATTCATGATGCACTTTAATTTGTCTATAGTTTTATCTTACAAGGTAAGGGTGGTCTTTAAAGTATACATTGTCACCTAAATTCTTCTGTATATACAATGTACCTGTACATGTTTGTATTTTTAATTAATTGATTAAATAGACAACACTTTGTCTATAAGGACATTGAATACATTTGTATCATCCTACATAATATATGTATATGTATCCGTTTACAAACCTCTTTATAGAACTTCTGTATCATCTAAAGATGTCTGCTTCATCACTATTGTTTTTGTTTTGTTTTATTTTAGCATCAAAGGTCTATCTGATGACCAATGTAACTACCCCTTGACACTGAGTCACATGAAATGGTTAACGTCTGATCTCATCGTCTTTGTTTGTCTAAATGTGAACGGAGATCAGAATTCTGTGTTGTGTTCTGCTAAGATAGAGGATGAACAGATAGTTGTAGGGTAAGACATTAATTAAAGACAATCCTTAATTTCACAAATACATGTACATGTATGTCTTAATTGTCTTTTATCTTACATACTTACATACATGTACACATACACATGTGTCTTACTTGTCTATTGAAATTCAAACATATGTAAAGATTTTTTAAATCATTTTTGAAATTATATACATGTATGTACATGTACATGTATTTAAAATTTTTGGAAATCATTACTGTTTTTGCCTGTTATATGTATGTAGAAATGAAAACAAAGTTGCATTCACTCTTTCAGTACCCAGCTAACATTAGAAGGCTTTGTCTACCAGGTAGCAGCAAATGTAGACTCTGGAATCTTGGGTATACAGTTGCATGATGGGACAGTTTTGAGATATGATGTTGGTAAGTGGAAACTGTTTTTAAGATACTTCCTTTCAGGAAGTCTCTTACTGTTACCGTAACTGCTTCAATTGAGATACCGCCGAATTGCAACCTACCTATAAAAATAGTGCTTTTTCTAATTTTAGAATGCAAAATGCAAGAACAAGAATATCAATTGTCCTTCTTGAAAAAAAATTCAATTTCATCTAAAGTAAATGCATCACAAAAAATCAGTGATACATTTCTTGCTTTCACTGCACGTTACGTGGCGTAATAATATATTACTATTAATCCTTGTAATATTAAGACGAAACGATGAGAAACGAAAGTATAAACAAAGCACGATCTTGTTGAAAGAAATAGGAAATTCTGGTTATTGAAATGAGAATTTTTGGAAATTACCAGCAATGATAAACTTAAAGTCACGCTGGAACTACGTACATGCAACCGCTCTTTTACCGTTATGAAATATACGGTAGACTGTCAATAATTTAGACATGCATGCATGGTCTTTTTAGTTCCTATAGAACCAAATGGGTTCATTGATTAAAGACACTGCTCCAGGTTTAAGTCATAAGAAAAAAAATGTAATTTAAAGTATACCACTTCTAGTAAATATAAACAGTTTGTGTTGTTTATAAAACACATTGAGCACATAGAAATGAATTATTTATTTTTATTATTAAGCTTCAAATCCTATGAAAAAAAAATCATCATTATTTTAAAAATACCTAAACAATAAAATGATTCAACATTCATCTGCTGACTATAAATTTTGAAAAGAAGTATCTCTCAGGACCTTCAGTCCTTTGATTACTTAAAGTGTTTAATTAGGTCTTTTCAAAGGACAGAGTTACTTCCCATTTGTGCAGGTTTATTGTGATGTCATCAGATTCTATGAAAACCTGCATAACATTAAGGAAATGGGGCTACAAATATGACGTTCTGAAAGGAATTTAATGATGTTACAATGCTTTTACATCAGATAATGTCACAAATGGACCATGTGTCTTTTAAAAATAAAAGATAGAATTTGTTTTGGTATCCAAAGCTGCTAGTGTACACTTGTATGCTCATGTGTTATATGTGTGATTGATTTTGACAGTGAGTGACAGTGTTTTACCATGGGAGACCAGCAGTGGCGAGGAGGTCAAATTTCCGATCCCCTGTCACCAGATGGCTGTATGTGAGATTGGAAACGAGGTTAGTAAGAAACATCATGTTAATAGACTGATGGAAAATTCTCAATTCAGAATCTGATGATCTCATAAAGAATATAGTCTAAGAATGTCTAAGATGCCATTCCTTTGAAAAAGATAATGTATAGATAGTTACTTTTCACGTAAAGTTTTTCCCAAAATGACCGAGTTGTTTCTCCTTTGATATACATGTATATAATGAAAATGAACAGATATATGTTTATTTATGATATACAATGATGTAATAAAAAACAATTACAGGAGGTTGTGTTGGGTCTGACCAGTAGGTACAGATTCTACGTCAACAACACAGAGGTAAGATTAAACAACACAGAAGTAAGATTAAACAACACAGAAGTAAGATTAAACAATACAGAGGTAAGATTAGTTGAATGAGGCCTCATTTAGATGACAACATTTGAGCTAAGCCAATCACATGCTCTGAAATTGCTCGTCTTATTTGTGAAGAATCTGTGGAGAAGCCGTCCTCATGGTCACCGTGGATCCTGCAAAAGCTGAACAGTATATACATGTACTTAAGAATTGTGGTATGAGGGGATCGAACTCGAGACCTTCAGCATGCTATCCAGGTGTGCTAACCACTACGCCACCGGGGTAGTTGCCATCTAAGTTGGTTAGAAGGTAATTTGAAGTTTCTACATGAATAAGAAGGGGCTTCGCTGACACTCTGCCCACTTTTTATTCATGTAGAAACTTATTACCATCTAATCTATACATAGTTAATAGATTTTGTTAAGGGGTACATGTATATGTTGAAGTTTCATCAGGCCTCAGCTACATGTATATAAAGTTTAGAATTAATTGAAAATTTCAGCACCTGATATACTTAGTGAAGTATTCTTAACTTACTAATTGCTGTTTTCAAAAGAAAATGATGAGTACCAAATAAAATAAGCTTATTTTCAATATTTCATGTAGCATGGGAAATACGTAGAATTTGAATTGATTCATGGATTTTTTTCTTCTCCAGATATCTTCTAACTGTACATCCTTTGCCGTACATAGTGAATTTCTCCTTTTGACAACTCTCACGCACACAGTTAGATGTATTAGTCGACACACCAAAGTCAGTGGTGAGTCTCATTTTTGGAAAAAAAATTGAGAATTTTTTTTTTCTGAATCTCAGTCAAGTATATATACTTGTATACAAACATCAGAGGTACAGTACATGTAGAGAGAAAGAAAAGTTGTTAAATTTATTTCAATTAAGGAATCATTTGATTTTTTTACTATTCAAAGTCAACTACAACATGTACAACATTTATTTTTTCACAAGCAGATCTATTATACTGAAACATGTACTTTATCCAATTTCATACAGTATTACCTACACTGTCTGATGGTAAGGCACATCCATTTGATGAAAGTATACGGCGTGTAGAGAGAGGATCCAGGATTGTATGTGTGGTACCAAACGATACCAAGCTGGTACTACAGATGCCGCGTGGTAACCTGGAAACCATCAATCCAAGAGCTCTCATTCTGTCAGCTGTAAGGAAGTACCTGGACAGGCAAGTTACAATAGTGTAATACTGGCTGAATGATACATGTCATGATAATAACATGGAAATGTGGTTTACATAAAATTCATATTAGATAAAGGCAAAGGACTGTTTACAGGGGTTTTCAGGCCCTAAGGTATACTGTATATTGGGAATTTTGGCTCTATTGAAATTTGGCTTTGTTGATGAATACAAAAAATCACAAAACTTCAAAGGGCCAAATTTCCATAAGAATAATTTTTGTGCGAATAGCACATAGCGATTGCCTGATTTCTTCACTCATGGGAGCCCCGTCTACTGAGTATGTATAAACGATGTTACTCTGTTTACATGTACCTTGGGACTGCGTCAGCGTCATGATCGGTATAAAGTCTGATCACTGTCTGAATCAATGAATTATATCTATATGAATCGAGCTGTCGTGTTATGTACATGCATGACCTAATGAAAAATTGCATCTGTATGTACTGAGATGAACACAGTGTGTTGGAAACCCCTTTCCATTACCAGGTGATTATCTGTTTTAGTGGACAATATATAAATGAAACGGTGCTATCGATAAAGATATTAAGTTGAATCATTGAAACGTAAAACTAACTTCAAGTAGGCTTATTTTGCCCCTCTTCACAAAATAAAATCTGTATACGACGGAAAAATTAGGTACTTCCATCATGAAATATGATATTAACAATTATGAAAAATAAAAGATCAAAACATTCCCGTTTAGGATGTATCATGTTTTTATATACTAAAAAAGAAGTGAATTTTCCTTCAAATTCTTAGCACACACCTAACATTGAACATGAAAGGTTAAAGAGAGAGTGGGGATCAAATTAGAAAATAAGATTCGTCTTCTTTCCAGTTGTACATGTATATGGAATCATCAATCGATAGTCATATTGGATTGTTGTATTTTTTTAGGGGGAGTGGTATATTTAATGTGATGTTATTTAATTTCCATGTTCACTGTCAGACATCATCTTTCAATTCATTACGACAACATTATGCATTTGCATTTTAGTTCTGTCTTTATACTTCCATAAACTTGCCTACGAAGGTGTTCAGGAACAAATATAACTTTGAAAACACAATATTTTGTCATACATTGTAAGTGATATTATTCTGGCTATTCGCACTCAGTATCTTTAGTGCTTTGATTTCATCTATAGATCCACCAATGTAAAGAATAGTACATGTGTTTTATTATGTAATGACTTTGATTGCATAATATATTAAATGAAAAAAGACAATATCATAATTACATGTATCATGGATTACCAACTTGTACATGATTTGCAAACAACATCTACCCTTGATTGTGTCTTTTGACTGGGAACATTCACTCTTATCTTTATGAATATACATGTACATGTATTCATAAAGTGCTAAACATGTTTTTACATAGGCTTTTTGCAATCATAGAAAATATTGAGTTGTGATACCCCCATGAATTTTACCTTTATAATTTTGATGGATGTTTTAAATGTCTGCCAATTTTAAAAGCACCAACCTTTCCCAATTTCCCAAACGCCCAATTCGGACCAAATTTGCCAAAATTTCGAAACACCAAAATTACCCGATATTCAGTATCAATTTCCAGTAGATTCTACAAAAGGTTAATTTATAGCTATACCTACATGATGTGAAAGCAATTTTGTCTGAATTTCTTGTAAAATTCATGTGAATTTAAAAGTGATGTACATGTATTCTATATAATCAATACAGAAACTTTCTTGTGAAGTCTATATGGAGTTTAAATGAGTACATTTAAATTCATGTGAAATCAGCCTCTCTTCTTTGCATACACGTGTAAGTTCAATCTAAGTATGATTCACTGTCATCAGGTTGGAATTCAGTTTAGCCATGTCAGTGATGAGGAAGCATAGAATCAACATGAACTTGCTGTATGACCACAATCCTGAGATGTTCCTACAGAATGTAGATAAGTTTGTGAAGCAGATCAACAATGTTAACTTTATCAACTTATTCCTAACTGACCTACAGTAAGTACATATAAACCATGTTAAGAACTGTCAATAGTTGTTTTGTAGTATTCAATGAAGTTGCATGAAGAATGGATCCCAAGCTAATCTTAACATTGCATACAGGGTTACAATCTCCCATGCAGAGTTACATTCCTTGACTGACAAGAAGTATCTCTGTAACGGACTCACCCTACTTCCAGCCCTAACTAGGCCCTCCTTGAAATACTTACAATTGTTTGACATTTTTTTTTCTTTATCTGATGTCTTTTGTGCATATCAATAATAAAAAGTTACAACAAAAAGTAGATTCCAACATTTAATCAAGCACGTTTTGTAGAGAGAATATGTTACTTCTGTTACCTGCAGCGTTATCAAAATGGCGACCCCATAAGCGTCAAGAAAAGTGACAAATAGATGTGTCATTTCAAAAGCTATGCATCGCTAAATCACGCAGAATACCTCAAATCAAGAAGACGAAAATGTAAACTTTTCCATAGACTTAGTAAACATCCTTTCTACTCCAATCTTATCCCGTTATGAAAATGTGTAGTTGCCATTTTGAATTACTGTTTACCGTTGCTACATTGTGACGTCATGCGAAGCTCGTTTATCCACAAGACGTCACGTGCTCTCCTAGCAACATCATGTCATTGGTTTTCTCTTATCCATTTAGGCCTCAACAGAGATGATTTTATGAATCTCATTGTGAAAGAGAGTGTCAGGAATATTCTTCATTCCATGAATCTTGTATTTCTGCTATATAAAGCAATCATCTCTTATATGTCTTTTAGAATTTATGTAAACATCTACATAATGTTCTTAAAATATCAGTTCGATATGAGAGGTCTCAAAGTTATGCAAGGTTTTTGAGACCCTGAGATTGGAACAGATAGAGGTTTGCGATATTACTGGTATACCGGTATATTGCGGTATGTCCCTAGGCGATAATATATCGCGACATAAAAATCAAATACTGGTATTTACAATATATCATAACACATGTAACCAAGTTCAATCAACTTTGGTTGATCGTTTCTTCAATGCATTTGAAAATTTCTGTCATAAAAATTTCTTGAAATCTCTAAAACATGGGTCCTGTAGCATCATATCATACCCATCCTGCTGCGTCTTTTGTTACATTTTTGGACATAATAATTTCACACTCTTTGTCCATATTACATTGTTTAGATTGAGGATCACTGACGAGGGTTAGGTACCCGAAACATGCATGTCTCATCCATGCTTCAAATTTATCTGTTCTTATATGATGCTATCGAATTTGAAGATGTTTAATATAAGAAAAACGCTTGAAAAAACATTACTACATGTACTTGAAACCGCACGATACAAAATCTATTGACTATAAATCATAAAACCTGGGACGTAGCATGTTAACTATTGCGTATCATAGCCCAAGTCCATTTACCTTTTTTTACAATAGGAGACCACAAATAACTTAATACATGTATGATTGAAAAATATTAATAGTTCTATATCTATCTGTCTTCACATTCT